>JAFFSR010000336.1:890000-1277500 GCA_017163975.1 Anastatus disparis | reverse complement strand
AACATTCAATGCAAAATTTTTAACTATATTTTTTTTGTATTTAGGATGGTATAACTTATCTTTATATTTTTAATATGAATTTTGTGCATTTACAGGATTATGAAAAACGCAAATTAAAGCAAATAATTCTTAAAGAAGATAAAAGAATTCTGTTGAAGATGCTTCTTCCAAACATCTATCCCACTTTTTATCTTCATTAATTAATTGTTTTGCCTTAGCTGCCTCATAAAACGAATTGTACATCATATCATCAACAGTATGCCAAGCTTCAAAAGATGTGGATCCTTCAACATGTAATAGTAATAACTTAATAAAATAACGTTGTTTATCTTTATGACTTACCAAGTCTACTAAGTATTGGCTTAACATTCTACTAACTATTAGTTTTTTTTTTCTTTTATTCTACTTTTTCAGTTTTTCATCAGATGTATTAAAATTTGGTATGTCTGAATACAAGTGATTTTGTGCTTCAAAATCTTCTCTATTTAATTCAAAAGATGCTATTAAAAGATATTGCTCCCACATTTTTTTGCATGATTATTTATTCTTTTCCTTCTTTAAAAAATACGTTTTGTTGATTTTCTTTATGAACGCTTAGACGTTTTATAGTATGTGAAATAACATGTAAAGGATATTCTCATAATCTGTGCATTGCTTGAGGTAGACATAAATATCGTGTGTTGATGTATTGTTGGGTTTCGCCATATTCATATTCGACATTTTCATGATTGTCATTTTAAAAAGTGTCTTTATTTTCTGATTGAAAATCCACACTTACTTGATGTATTTTAATGTATGCACAATTCATTATCTGCAATTCTTTCTGTTAATTTATTTTCGAAAATTATTTCGACGCCATCATTGTTATGTTTGTATAGTGGATATCCATTGGATTCAGATGTTGTTGTAGTATTGAATTTTCTTGGAAAATTTTCAGTACATTGTCTCGTATTTTTATCCATACACGGACAATTCATATTTTCCATACCACAGGGACCACGTATCATAAATTGTTTAACAATACTATATAATTTTGGATAAATGTCTCTATTTGGGATTTTTAAACTTATTATTTTATCAACTTTTTCGGGAATATCAAATTTATCATTTTTATCCAAGAGTAAGTTGTTACTAACATATGCATATGCGGTAATCCTCGTCTTTGAAATTCAATTACATAACTATATGCAATACATTTTCCTAATATTCCCTTTTTTATTTCTAAATTTTTCAATTCTTCTACTTTCTACATAAAATACTTTTGTTATAATATGTGGTCTATCTATTGCATTTTCATAAATTTCCAAGTTTTCAGTTATTTCTTCCCAATGTGGGTTACAGGTCATAGTTACGAAAAGGTCAGATTTTCAACGATAATTTACAAGTGTCATTAAGTCAATGTAATTTTGATTTAAAAATCGTGGACTTTCTGTAAAGTTTCACGGTAATATTACCATTTTTCCAATTTTTAAAGAATCTAATTTTTTTCTGTTATGTAAATAGTTCATAACACCTTTGTAACAATCACTTCTCAATCCGTTTTGGTTTTTTCGTATGAAATATAATCTGGAAGTTTCTACTTTTCCAAGCGCATCAACAATAAACTGTTAAGATAAATTTTCCAAATTAAGGAATGGATTAAGTTCATTTCTAACACTAAATCTATAATTATGGAATTTCAAATTTGAAATATTAGATTTTCCAAATTTACTTTTCATATTTGGCATCCATCCAAAACCACCATTAGGATAAATAAGCGAATATGTCATAGGATCTGTATGTTTGCTAACTGTCGGTATACTAATTGGTTTATCATACTAAGAGTAAATGACAATATCACGTTTAATAGGAGGAAGATCGTCTTCTCCAACATATACCATTGCAACTTCATTACAGGTAGGTAGATTATATCTTTTTTTATCCAAATTATTATTGAGGAGAATAGACATAGTAACAGTTCTTGAAGAACAATAGATTTTTGCACATCATTGTAGTTCTTCTTCTTCTATTTTATGCATCATTTTATAGGCTTTAGCATAAGGGTTAATGTCTCTTATCAAGATATCTAAATGTTTTAATAATATTGAATTTATATTGAACTTATTCCATTCGATCGTTGCCATTTCATTATCTAAAATATATAATTGTCCATATTTACGTGCTTCATATTTTTTAGGATGTAACGCATATACATAATGGTAAATTTGTCTACATATTTTAATAACTTGTGGTCCTTACCCGGCAATGTATGAAAATTGGCACCAAAATTTGCGAATGCTAAAGCATCATTGTACAACCTAACATTACGTCGGAAATCAATAATTTCTTCCGTTAATTCAGTTCCTAAAAACTTTAATTATTCTACGTAAGGAAGATTTTCTAACAATTCTACTTTGCCTTAACGATAACCATTGGGGAAATCGTTACTTTTAGTATATTCTGTAATGAACCGAGTTCATTACCAGTAAAAAAAATTATTAATTCAAGTTCAAATGATAAGAATGAAAATAGAGTAAAATAATATTGATCAATTTATGTATAAACGAATGCAAGAGACAAAAAGCACGACGCAAGCAAATTAAGATCAAGCAGTGGCTGAATAAAACAGTGAAAGAAAGAAGCATAAGCTGAAGGAACAGAGTTCATTATTAATAAATGTTTCAAAAAAATATAAAAGCTAGAACAATAGTAATAATGGAAAAAGTAAAAGGAATATTGCTAAATTAATAAGTAAACGAAAACAAGAGACAAATAATACGATGAAAACGATTCAGGTCGTTTTCGAAAACGGCGGCCGAGTAAAACAGCAAAGGAAAGAGAAGTATAAGCTGAATAGCATACTAAAAAAAATACGGGCAGGCGGCAAGCTTAGAAAAAGCAATAAGCCTGACAACGATGAACGGCTTCGCAGAAAAACGTGAAGTTAACTTAGGAGAGTATGAAAAGATTTCTGCGTAGTGGTAGGGGAATAAAGCGCAGTATGAAAATAGATAAGGCCGTCCCTGAAGAAAAATACAGAGTGGGGGGACATTAAAACCAATTTATGTGGAGCAATTATACGAAGTTAGCGCAAAATTTAAAAGAAAAGCTTTGACAGAGTCTCAAAAACAGGAAGCCGCAAAGATAACGGCAAAAAGTAATTGCCAATAAACTTCAAGTTGACCTCTTTCAAGTCAACTGAAATTATGGTTTTCAAGGAAAAACCATACACAGAGGGCCGACTGGCAACCAATCAGAATAGGTGAAAATCGTACGAATGGGCAGAAGCATATACCGCTGCTAGCAACAACGAAGCTTGTAGAAGTTTGACTTAGAGTATAAAAAGCTTTGAGCTTGTAAGCGAAGCCCTCTCTTCAGGTCAAACCACCAGCGGAGCAACGCCTCTCCTTGGATCAGAAGCCAGCAGAGTAACAGCTCTATTCCAGATCGGAGGACTATGGAGCCCTCTCTTTTTCCCGACCAACTCCTTGCTGACCACGTCAATTTTGCCCAGCAGTCGACACGTCACCAGAGCCTGCAGCAGCCAGTCACTGCCCGTCTTTGAGTCAGCAGCCAAAGAGACACGAATTGAATTAGAAGAAAGGAAAAGCTTAATTCTGCATTCAAGTTATAAGTCAACAGTCAACTATACCAGTCAACAATCAACTACACTAGTCAACATTTAAATATGTCAACCAGAGAACAAGGTGGAAGAGTGGGGAAGCGGAGATCTACACACCGGAACAAAAAAAAAGAACAAGGTAGAAAGTCTTTCAATTTGTTTTTTTTTATTGTAAATTCCAAGGGGGAGGGAAACATGTCTCGGAAACGCGTTGCTTCTATTGCTAATTCGCGAAGAAAATGCTAAGAGTCGTAAATTGTTAAAAATTAAAATTTAAATTAGTAAGACAAAAAAAATTCAGAAAGGAAATGCAAAGGAAATAAAAAGAAAACTTGGTATGGAGTAGGACGGTTCTCCCTGACGCGAAATAGTAAAAAAAAAAAAATCAACTAATGTGTACGAAGCAGGGCTTCTTGTGTGAATTGAAGAGGAAAAAAAGAAATAAACTTATAAAATTTTGGCAATGACATGGGTGTTTTTTTTTATTGTTCTACCTATCTTTGCTGCATCTTTTTTTTAAGACTTCCAACCCCGGAGACGTAGCGCTCACGCGTTAGTCAAACGGAAGTCAATGGATTGCTGGAATACAGTCATCCATTACAAAACAATTGTTCGACTTATATGTTGAACGTAACCATTCGAAAGCAAAATGTTTCGCATCACAATAAACACATGTATTTTTCATGGAACCAATGTTATTTTTTAAATATGAGATTTTTATCGAAATATATATTTTCTATACAACCAATCAGATTGAAATTACTTTTTCAGTTATTAATAAATCATTTGATTTCTTTAATTTTTTTTCTACTTTGCCCTTTATTGTTTTATCAATAACTTTGTTTAATACAATATTGTGATTGTTATTACAATTATTACTATTGTAATTTTTATTATAATTATTGTCTTCAATTTTTAATCGTTTACACTTAATAAATAATATCTCTGATTGATAAGAATCATATTTATGTTTTCGCTTTTTTCCATCTAATGGTTTATTTATTGTAATATCATTATTAACATGTTTATTGTCATCAATTTTTATGTGCTTACATCTTGTGCGTGATTGTTTTAATTGGTAACAATCATTTTTTACTTGTGTTTTGTTAATAATATTGGCATTTTCCAATTTTTGATTTTTAATTTGTACTATTCTCTCATATTCATTATATTGTTCACTAATAACTTTTCTATGTCTCTTTTTTGCGTAATTTTTCTTTCATTTGCAATTTTTTCAGTTTATTAGTATCTCTATTTTCAATTGATTATATTTTTTATATCTTAAAATTTTCAATTTTTTTTCATATTTATTTGGTTATTCTTCTTTCATTTTTATGTGAGCTTTTTTCTTACGTGTGGCTTCATTTGTACGTATTTGTTCCATTTTATCAGTACCCTTTTTATCTTTTTATCTTTGATTTCATTTTTGTTATTTTAGTATTTTTTAATTTTCCTTTATATTTATTGGGTTGTTTTTCTTTAATTTTTATATAATCTTCTTTTTTACGTAAAGCTTCATTCGCACGTATTTGTACTAATTAATCAATACTCATTTTTTCCTTGAATTTCAATTTTGTTATTTTAGTATTTTCTAATTTTTCTTCATATTATTTTTTTTTTCTTCAGTTTATATATAAGCTTCTTTCTTACGTAAAGCCTCATTTGCATGTATCTGTTCCAATTTTTCAATTCTCATTTTTTTCATGAATTTTAATTTTTTTTATCTTAGTTTTTTCTAATTTTTCATTATATTTTTCTGGTCGTTTTTCTTCAATTTTTATAAAAGCTTCTTTCTTACATAAAGCCTCATTTGCACGTATTTGTTCCAATTTATCAGTACTCATCGTTTCCTTGAATTTCGATTTTGTAATCTTAGTTATTTTCTAATTTCTGTTTATATTTATTTGGTTGTCCTTTTTTCATTTTCATATAAGCTTTTTTTTACGTAAAGTTTCTTGAACACGTCTTAGTTCTAATTTATCATTACTTTTTTTTCTTGCATTTTCATAATTATGTCTTTTTCTGAAATTTTTTCATATTTATGTGATTGTTCTGTTACCATTTCCCTATTAACGGGATGTCGGAGCTGCAGCAATTGAGTTTTGCTTTTTTTATAATATCAATATCTTTTTATATTCATAAACTAAACAAATATAATGACTTGTACGCACTAAAGCTATATTAATACAATCATTTTTGTTAAAATGAAAACTCATTTGAACTTGTTATTTTTTTATGAGCTTGAATTGGAAATTAAATATCAAATTCGATAAACTTAACCATTAAATACGATACATTGAAAGTTTTTATTATAACTTTATATGTATAATATTTTGGTGGATTTCTTGAGCTGTCCGCACTAGAGTTTAATCTTACAAATTTTTACTTTGTAGCAAAAAAAACTCGATTAAACGCATCGTTTATTCATAAGTGAGGATTGGAAATATTATCAGAAGGCGGGCAGCATTGTCATGCTCTTAAGAGGCGGTCGGAACCAAATCGGTGACTTAGTTCGGTGCTTGTAATAAATGCTCATAATAATTTATTCATTTATTAATATGGTAAAAATATAGTCATTTCCTCTAGTCATGTATATAAAGAATAATTTAAAATAGTTAAAGCCACAACAATATACAAAATATTGTTATAAAGCGAAAAATGCCACCTAACAATCGACACGACAGTTTTTCGCATGCGGTATATGTCAAGTCAGTTTGATATTTGTAATAAATGCTTATAATAATTTATTTACTTATTCATATGGTAAAAATATAGTCATTTCCTCTAGTCATGTATATAAAGAATAATTTGAAATAGTTTAAGCCATAAAAATATACAAAATATTATTGTAAAGCGAAAAATGCTGACTTGATATATACCGCAAGTCACCGATTTGGTTCCGACCGCCTCTTAAGTCCTGTTACAAATAAAGTTTCTTTTTCATCTATTCTCTTTTAATTTTTTTTTTCTTCATTTAATTTAATCTTAACTGTGCTAATTTTATTATCGTTATAATTTAAGTGGATATCATCAATTCTTATTATATCATTAACTGGTTTTTAAAAATTTATATCTGAAATGTCATCGTCAATTTCCATCAAAATTGTTTCATGATTCGAATTCTTTTATTCACAATACATTTCCATGATCTTTTTTCGTTCTGTCAATAAATGCATTTGTGAGTTTTTTCCCAATAGTTCAGGTTCGGCGAAATCTAAATTTAATAGTATTTGATTTAGACGTTGCTCATGTCAAAAACTTCTCCTTATCATGTCCGGTGGATTATCGTAATTAATATTTGCATTATTATAATTTTGCAGAACTGGAAACATTCTTATTTGTTGCGATTTAAAAATCCTTGATAAGCATAATCGCATTTGAGAAACATCATATCTTAAACAACATGGACCTGAATTATAAAGTATTGCAATAGCAAAAACAATTGCGAAAACGCCACAATCATAGTTATCTGTTTGTAATTGTACTATTTCGAGTACTATGCTCAATTCGGATTTGTTTGGAAATAATCTGTTTATATACATCTTATGCTTATCTCGTAGATATTGTAACGTAACGGATAGAGCTCTTACCTTCAACGCGGTAGGCATGCGTTCGAATCCTGGCCAGGTACCTCTGACTTTTTTTCGAATGAAAATTAGTGTATGTGCTACTCATATCGCGACTCTTAAAAAATCCGACCTTATTAAGTATCGGTTGATTGTTGGTCACAAAAGTGACTGACCATCCATCGGTAGTCTAAGTTTTCGGTATAGTGGGTAAGACAGTCTAGCCTGATGTAATGTATTTAACGGGTACCGGGCTGGACTCCCTCGACTTCACCATATAAAAGAGGTTAATCATATAGAGGACAATATTTATTATATATAAGTCTTTTTTAAAATATATATATATATATATATATATATATATATATATATATATTTATAAATTTAATCATTAATAATGTTTGTTGTAAAGACTAAAATAAAATTTATTTTGAGTTATTTCTAATAATTGTATTCTTCAATTCGCTTACAATTATTTACGGATATTTGCACTATCTACATTTAAAAAATATATAAATGATAATAAACAATCATTATTTATCTCCAGCCTAACGCTTTTTTATTGTTATTTACAGTTTCCAATATTTTCTTATAATCATCTGTTTTTTCACAGTATTATTCTACTTTTCAAATATAATTTTCATACAAGGTGATAAAATATTTTACCATAATATAATATGTATATATGTTGCATATCACAAGAAAATTTTAACATCAAAACTAATTCTCTAATGTGAAAAATAAAAAATAAATTAATAGAATTTTGAAATTTTGATATAGGAATACTTTTTATAAATAACTTTTTAGTAACTTTGAATAATAGTAAATTTTTTAAATAACTTGTGGAATTGAATGCTAATTAAATTTAGTTTCAACATTAAGATAATTATTCAAGTTGGAAATGTATCTAATAAAATAATATAACTATTTATAAGTTATCACTTAATAATAATTTTTAAACTTTTTATTCATAGTTTAAAATAATATTAAATATATGATTATCATTTTAATAGTTTTTATAAATTATTATGTAAATTTTATAAGTATATATTATTTAAGGAGATGTAAAATGGACAGTACACTTGCGCCGATAAATATTGACTATATTTCCATTGTATTTCTAAATTTTGATTAAAGAGATGCATTAACATATAATATGTATCACGAAAATTATTCAGTTAAATTTTTCATAAAATTTATTCATTAGTTATTGAGGAGTTTGGGTTTCAATATTATTCACTAATTTTTTTCTATTTGGAATCATAAATCTAAATATCTTGGAAACTAATGATTAGAATAATTTGAAAATTTAAATAAATAATCATTATGGTACATACTACAAGTTACTACATTCCTTTAATGGAAATTTAGCAATAGAATGGAAAGACAGTTGAATATGACAGTTAATTTTTATATCTTCTTATAGTGAAATATAATCAAACTTTGACAACAAATTTAACATAATAAAATAATTGGACATTCAATGATCATATTTAATACAAATTTTAGAGTGATATTACAGAATATTATTTATTCTCGCATTTATAATAAGTGTTTCGCAAATAATAAGTATATTTTCTTTCGAAATGTTTACTTTTTTAGAAGAAATGTGACTTTCATCTAGACAGTTCATAAATATAAATTCATAATTATAGACATAATCAGAAAAATTTATTTATATTTCAAAGATTTTCCTATCTTTATAATTGACTATTAAAAAAAAATTATTATCAAGAAAATAATTTTTCAAAGCTGTATTTCATGAAATTTATGTTTAAACGATATTAAAAAAAATATTTTTATATCATGTAATAATAATTTTTAAATGAGGTAATTTGATGTATTTTAAAAATTAATGTTTTTTTTATTAAAAATATTATTGCTTTGATGAAATGAATTTTAATATATTTAATTGTTAACAATTTTTATATGAATGACAATTTACTTAAATACAAACACGTGTACAAATGAAAATGTAATTAAGGTAAATATAATTTTAATATATTAAAATGTAATTTTAATATATTTAATTGTTCACAATTTTTATATAAATGACAATTCATTTAAATACTAACACGTGTACAAATGAAAATGTAATTAAGGTTAAATGTATGTTATTTATAAAAAATTGTTAACAAGTAACTTTTTAAATAATATATTTTCATGAAAACTTATTTAAATACTTTATTCTCTGAATGATAACTGAATAAAATTTCAATTTAATAAATTTAGTTATACAATTATAAATATATAATATTTATATAGCTGTTCATCAAATGAAATTATTATTTTTTTAATATATATATTAAAAAAATAGTTATTACAATAGATTGTAGTTAAATAATGTTAATTCTCTTTCATATAAAATCAACGGGCTGCGATCGATGTGCTCTGAACAGAGAGGAAAATATTTGTGAGCAAGTCTAAGGAAAAAAATCAATTTCTTTTATTCACTGAACATTTATTTACCCAATTTTAAACTTCACTTACACCTGAAATTCCTTAGAAAAAAAAACAAAACTGTTAATTAACAAACAATACAAATTTCTACGTCAAACCGTCCTATTTCATCAAGGCCACGGAGAATACTGACTCGCCAGGCTCTTCATGCCGAGCAAAACGCGACTCAAGACGCCATCTATTGAGCTGCCTTGCAGTGTCCTTGACAAATCCGCCCGCCTCGTTTTCCTTAAACGAAAAAATGACAGAAAAAATTGAATTTCTTTCTCTTACTCTAATTTAGTCAGTGTTCGAGTCTTGTAACGATTCATCTGAGAGTAATAAACACATCTTGGATAGTGACCTTTGATAGGTTCCAAGGAACGTTCTTACAGTAATAACTCTGTCTAATCCATCAGATTCTGGGTTGACAGCAATTATCCTTCCTAATGGCCATCCACCTTGACGCATGAGGCTTTGATCAAGAATGAGAACCAGATCTCCAATATGAATTCCAGTCTTTTTCGAGCATCCACTTGTTACGCTGCTGTAAAGTGTTAAGATATTCTCTCGACCATTTCTCCCGAAATTGTGCATGCATCGCACGAATGAGTCTCCATCTTGTTAGTTGGTTTAAATTGTCTGATAAACTGTCTGGAATAGGTATTGATGAGAGTGCGGATCCTACCAGAAAATGTCCTGGTGTCAAAGCCTCAATATCGCTTGGTTCATTGGATAAGGGTGTGAGCGGGCGGCAATTCATAGATTTCTCTACCATCACAAAGAACGTACTCAATTCCTCATAGGTAAGTGTCTGATGTCCAATAACACCTTTGAAATGAGACTTGGCTGACTTTACCGCCGCCTCCCACAGTCCTCCGAAATTCGAAGCGCCTGGGGGAATAAACTTTCAAGATATTTCTTGATTAGCAAGCTCATCTGCGACCTGAGACCACTAAATAGACGCTTCTCTTAACATTGCCTTAAGTTCCGCGTCAGCTCCATGGAACGTAGACGCATTGTCGCTCCATATTTCTGCTGGAGCTCCTCTTCGTCCAGCAAATCTCAATAAGGCTGCTATGAAAGTTGGCTTAGGTAGATCCCCTGCAATCTCCAAGTATACTGCCTTAGTATGCAAGCATACGAAGACGCATAAATATCTTTTTGTAAAGCGATGGCCTCTGCCCTTGGTAGTGCAAACGGAAATAGGACCAGTGTAATCTAATCCGACCTTGGAAAAAGGTCTCGCTGGTGTTATTCTCTCTGAGGGTAGATTGCCCATTATTTGATTTAATGGTCTTGCTCTAGATTTGATGCAAGTGACACATTTTCTTATCCAACTTTTTGTCAAAATCCTGCCTCCGATGATCCACGCCTTTCGTATCACTAAAGCATATGTTGAAGTAACTCCTCCATGTAGAGAGGATCTGTGGGCCCAATCCACGACCAACCTAGATAACTGACGATTCCTACTTAAAATAACAGGGTGTTTTTCATCATTTCACACCAAACCTCTTGTGATCGGCCTTCTACTCTGAGAATACCCTCGTTATCAAGAAAAACTCGTAATCCTTTTAACTTACTAGTTTCCTTGATCTGACCTCCTTCCCTTATGGTATGGATTTCCACTGAAAAGCTTAACCTTTGCGATTGTTTGACACAACGAAGGAAAGCTTGGTTTAGTTTCATCGATATTAGTGGTGAAGAGAAACAACGGTCATCCTTAGCAAGAAATAACCGGCGGAATCTTAAACATCTAGCAATGGTACGTATCAGCTTTGTAAATGATGAAAATTTTTTATAGATTGGTCAATCACAGTCAACCTTACTTGTGATGGACTTCATTTCTACAGTTGTGGACAAAACCATAAAGTCGGAGTCCATTTTTGATGGCTCAAATGGTCCTGATCTTCTCAACCACTTTGGACCATTCCACCAGAGATTTTCGTTGCTCAGTTCCCCAGGAGTAACCCCGCGTGATGTCAAATCTGCCGGGTTTTCTAATGATGAAACGTATCTCCAATTAGTTTTCGGTAAGGTTGCTTAGATTTCAGCAACTCTGTTTATGACGTAAACGCTCCAACGTGAAGGATCAGACTGAATCCATGCTAAGGCAACCTTTGAATCGGTCCAAGCAAATTTTCTAGCATCTTGGCATTCTAAGGTTGAAATCACCTTGGTTTTGCCCACCAAAAGCATTGCCGTCGAGTCCCCAGTCATAGATGGCCTTCTTACGTAAATTACAGCTGCGAACGCGTAGTTGCTGGCATCTGAAAAGCCATGCAATTCGAAACAGTCTATCGACGAAATTTTGATCCATCATGGGCTCCTTATGACGCTTGCTTGACTTAGTATATTTTTAAAGTGGTGCTACCTCAGGACAAGCGGTTTTGGCAGTTCCTCATCCCAGTCTATGCCTGCTTTCCAAATATCCTGTAAGAGTATTTTAGCTGTGATGACGACGGGTCCTAGCCATCCAACCGGATCAAATAATCTTCAAATGTAACTAAGAATTTTTCTTTTTGTTGGGGGCCCAGTTCACTCCAAGTAAGGCGCTTTAAACCCAAATTCATCCAAGCTTGAATTCCAATAAATTCCTAATGTCCTTATGGGTTCAGATGGTTCAAGCTCTAGTCATTCTGGTCTTGATTACACTCCGGTTGGAAGTGAAGAAAGGAATTTTTTAGAATTACAGGACCACTTGTGGAGCTCAAATCCGCCCGCCTTGAGGAGATTAATTAATTGATCTTGTAATATAATGGCGGACCGTTCGTCATTAGCTTCTGAGAAAACGTCGTCCATATAGGTCTCACATAATACAACCTTTGCAGCTTGAGGGAACTTCCTTTGGTAGTCCGTTGCTAACTGATGTAAGACTCTAATTGCTAGATACGGTGCGCCATTTGCTCCATTCATCACCGTACATAACTCATAATGCTGTATAATACCACTCGTAGGGTTTTTCCACACAACCTGCTGGTATTGAGTATCATGTTGGTGAATTTTAATCTGCCAGTACATCTGCTTAATATCTGTACAAAAGGCTATCTTGTGTTTTTTCCATTTCAATATTGTTTCCATTAAATCAGCTTGTAGCGTTAGGCCACTCATCATTATGTCGTCGAGATTTTCCATTTCTGGGCCGATGAGAGGCATTGAATACAACCCTTAATTTTTTCCCTTGGTCAGTAGGTTGCCATACTCCGTGATGCGGTATGTAGCAAGGTCCTTCACCTCTTCCTGATTTCCTTGACGGATCTATTTGCACGAGAAACTCCCGAGCTATCGATTTTGAGAAAAATCTTTCGTATTCATCTGCAAGCTGTGGATCTCTTTGCATGCGTCTCCATTTGCTTTGCATTGCACATGTTGCGCCTTCAAGTGAGTTTTCAAAATATTCGGGCCTCGGGGTCTCCTTGAAAGGAAGTCGTACATAGAATCTTCCATCCTTGGACCTGCTGTAACCTTCTACAAAATGTTCTTCGCATTAGCTATCTTGTCTTGAAAGATTATGATAATTGCTTATTTTTTCTGATTCCTAGAATTTTCTTAATTTTAAATCCAATCTCTCTGATTCTTGTTTTGATTGGGCCAGGGCGATACTAATTGAATACACATCTTCAGTTGTAAAATTAGCGGACCCTATCAGAATCCAACTCAATTTGGTTCTCATAGCTGTGGGTGATCCACACGGTCCACGTCGAATTTCAGGCTCTATAATATTTGCATATAGCTCTGATCCCAGAATCAAGCTTACTTCCTTAAAGTTGTAAAGGTATTGATCCACGGGCGTCAATTCCCTTAAATGAGCCCATTTCATGATATTATCACTCAGAGGTCAAGGATTGATGTTCAGCTTCGGCAGTACCAGTGCGGTTATTTTTAATTCAACTGGCGGATTTTCTATCGTTTCAACCTTAATGGAAGTACTTTTGTTTATTATAGTCGGGATGGAGCTTGTCAATCCCGATAATCTAACCTCGGTTGGATTTAGAGGCAGCCCCAATTTTTGCACCAATTTCATAGAGATTAAATTTACTTCAGAGTCAGAATCTATTAACGCCTTGAAATAAATGTTTCTTCCTCCCGATCTTACTCCTAATGACAACGTAGGCAAAATTCCCAGTCAGCTTGATGTACTGAGATGATCCAATTTTTCCTGCTCCCCGCGGTTCAAATTTGCCCTTTGATTGGCTGATGAGTCGTCTAAATGCCTTCTTTTATATGATGAATTTGACACATTAGTCTGGTTAGGGTACTTTCTCTTTTCACCCAGAGCTTCATGCAATAGTGAGTGATGTCGACTTCCACAGGAGAGGCAGGAGCTTAAGGAGGGACATGTTTTCTAATTGTGACCAGTCCTTAAACAATTAAAACAAAGATGTGCTTCTCGCACAGTTTCCCTTCTGCTCCTGGGGTTCTGTTTTAGGAAGTCTTCACACTTTCCTAGATAATGTGATCCTCTGCACAAACTGCAACCTCCACTTCCGGACGCCACATGATACGCCTTGACATTGAACCTTGCTCGAGGTTTTTTCTAAACTCGTCACCAGGCCTCGTGAAAGATACATCTTTCCCTGCCGTTGTCATTCGACTCATTCCCAACGAATCTAGCGCTCTTATCCTGGTTTGAAGAAAATTCTGTAGTTTATCAAATTTAGGCGGTTCAGTTTCTTCTACTAATGATTTCTCCCAGTCCTGGCGCGTGTTTGAATCCAAAGCCCGTAGTGCGAAGAAGCTTAGCCAGTCATCTTACTCTTCTACAGGTCGATTAAGTGACATCAAGGCTGACTTGAATTTTTGTACAATGTCTAGGATATCTTGGAGTCCGGAAGAACTTTCTTGTTCCATCGGGTTGATGTTTGCAAGCCTTTCTAGATGATGTTGAATTAATATCCTTTTATTGTTGAATCTTTGATTTAGCAAGTCCCAGGCTATCTCGTAGTTTGCCTCAGTTGTTCTAATACCATCAAAAACTCCCATTGCAGATCCCTTTACTGATGTTTTTAGGAAATGCATCTTTTGGACATCTGTCAGGTTTAAATCTCGATGGATCATTGAGTCAAACATGTTTCTAAAAGCCTCTCCTTCATCAAGGTCGCCGGAAAACTCTGTTAATTTGATCTTGGGCAAATGATATTGATTGGTGGCCCTTGATGAGTCCAAATCAGGCTCCAATCAGTTGCTCACCCTCTTCTAGGGCTGAATTTTCTCTGAACTTAAGTACGGATGACTTGAGATCCAATTGATTCTCCATTACTTCCATCCTTCTGATCCAGCAGTAGACGACACTCCTGCAATTAAAGGCTTGATTAATAATGGTTTTATATTTTATGATCGCTCTCTTTCCCCTTAGGTTTATTTTTATCTATCGAAAAGAAAGAGAGAGAAAATTGCATATAATATTGTGCGTGGCTGAGCACGACTCTCGATCTTCAACGCGTCAACTTTATACATAGAAAGGAAAAAGAGAGAGACAAATATATACGCAAGCACGATTGAATACTGCTCTCGATCCCCGAATGTCTCCTCTCGCCTACGGAATAGATAGATAGATAGATAAGTTTTTTATTTATACAATATGTTGTACAATATAAAATTTTGATTACAAAACAGTGCATAATAAAAATATAAAATGAGGAATTTAGTTAAAACAAGATATAATATAATAATGCAGGGCGAATTATAAAATTACAGATTATAAAAT
The DNA here is from genome assembly GCA_017163975.1 of Anastatus disparis. Lineage (NCBI taxonomy): Eukaryota > Metazoa > Arthropoda > Insecta > Hymenoptera > Eupelmidae > Anastatus > Anastatus disparis. The sequence continues at coordinate 1,262,187 of JAFFSR010000336.1, read as the reverse complement.
TTAGAATATACAAAAAAAAGAAGTGATCTTAAAGACGCGACTGTAGCTTAAGGGCCTGTCCACTCTCAAGTGTAATGAAATGGTTATAGGTGGATGATTCAAATGCGTAGGATGACGTTGATGTTCGTATATTATGAGGCAAACTGTTCCAGATGCGAGATGACATAGAGACGAATGAATTGTGATAATATTCGGTGGATGAATGAGGAATGATCAGTGGTCTCACATCTCCCCTCTGAGGCCTTCCAAGCAAATTCCAACGATATCTGTCAAAAATGTAAGACGGTGTATTAAATCTAAAAACAGAGTACAGGAAAGATGCACTGAAGTATTTTCTTCTACCACCAGTCGAAAGCCAGCCCAAAGAGTACCTAAGAGGAGAGACATGCTCGCGCCTTCTTACACCATAGATGTGACGTATGCCAGAGTTGACGAGTCGCTAGAGCTTAAGGTCAAGCTCTCCAGAGAGATCACAGTAGACTAAGCAGCAGTAATCAATCAGTGAAAACAAAAGAGCCTGGACCGAATGCTTGCGCAAAAGAAAGTTAGTATTCCTTCTAAAATAATTAAGGCGATAGAGAATGGTGTTAGCCTTTTTGCACACGTGACTGATATGCTCCTTCCAATTCAACTTTGTATCGAACCAAACGCCAAGATTACGGACACACGATTCAAGTGGAATGAGTGAATTATAGAGAGGCACACCAGCTGATGAGATATAGGACAATTTATTGATGTAAAAATATGAGCCAAACAAAATAGCCTTAGTCTCACCAACATTGAGGTTTAATAGATTAGAGGTAGCCCATCCAGAAACATGTTTTGCCTGCTCACCCATCAATGCAGAAAAATGAGACAATTCGAAAAAAGGGAACTGCACATAAATTTGCAGATCATCCGCATAGATGAGGTGAGAGACTCGAGCATCCAGACCAACAGCAACATTATTTATATAAATTAAAAAAAGTAGAGGACCAAGGACTGATCCCTGAGGAACACCCGTATTAAGATCTCTAAAAGCCGATATGACACCATCCAGTCCTAGAACTGCCTGTTGTCTACCGGTCAAGTAGGAAGCGAACCATCTGACAACAGCCACAGAGCAATCCATCTCATATAGCTTCCTTAAGAGTGTAACATGACACACTTTATCGAACGCTTTGCTGAAGTCAAACAGCAAGAGCAATGTGACAAGCCGCCTATCCATACCATGTCGAATGTCATTCGTCAGTCTAAGTAATGCAGTCTGTGCACTGTGTAAAGTCCTGTAGCCAGTCTGAAACGGGTCTAGTAACTGTCGAGAGTATAAGTGATCCGAAAGCTGTTGGTGCACCAGGCGCTCAAGAACCTTAGACAAGAAGGAAAGGAGAGAAATCGGTCTCATATCATTCATTGTACGAGGAGAAGGAGTTTTATTCAAAGCAGTAACTAAAGACTTCTTCCACACTGTTGGAAACTCAGAAAGCTTTAAAGAATCGTTAAATATACTACAGATAAGCGAACCAACAGCAGGAAAAGCAGGGAAAATAAATGATTGAGGAACACCATCATGACCCCTCGCCTGCGAGGAAGAGTGGCTAATCGCCAGCAAGATTTCCTCGGCTGTTACCTCTCTGAAATGAAAAGCAGGTCGAAAATCATCATCAGATAAGTTCTTAAGATAAGCGTCGACCGAGGGAGCAAGTGGATCAAACACAATACCACTGAAGAAATCGTTAAGCTCGTCAGGCGAGAAACCATGCGAAGAGTCTTTGCGACAGGAACAGATACCCAAGTTCTTGAGCTCCTTCCAAATCTGTTGCGAGTTTGTGAGTCCAGTCAGTCTGTCATGATAGTATAACAATTAAGCAGTTTCGATCTGTGAGTGTGCTCTGTCTCGTGCAGTCCTGTAGTTAGCTAAGTCTGTGTAGAGTCTAGAGCGTCTAAATCGCCTATAAAGCCTATCCCTTTCAAGTATCAATCCTTTGAGCTCAGGAGTAACCCACGGGCGATGATGTTTACCCTGACGAACCACTCTGACAGGTACAAAGCGTAAGATTGCCTCATTTAGATGCGAATACAGACAGTCAAGACGATCAGCCATTGGCAATGCACCACCACAGGTGAAACACTCCAGAGAACGAAAAAACGCTAGCAAAGCAGACTGATCAACGGACTTAAAGTCTCGATAAGTGAAGTCATTTAAGGTAGGACATTTGAGAGAAGACATAACAGTAGAAGTCAGTAGGTCATGGCCGTCAATGAAAGGTACATCAGTCTTCCAGTAATCAATCAAAGTATCATTGGCATCAATGAGGCATAAATCTAGCTAGGTGTTAGATGTAGCAGTATGGTGAGTAGGTCCAAATGGAACCGAAAAAAGGGAATGGTCAGAAATTAGTGACCTGAGAAACAATGCATCATCAGACCCAGATAGTTGATCCGCATTAAAATCACCAAGCATAATTTTGGTGCTGTAATTGTGCATAAAAGCAGTTAAGTCTGGTATAAAGTCACTGTTTGCAAGGAAAGGCGCATGCGGTGGTCTATAAATCACTCCAACGAAGATAGGAAAAGGAATAGCCTTAGCTGTGATCTCACAGAAAAGATATTTAGGCCATCCAGGTTTGCCTGTCCAACTACTAGTAGATGAGCAGAGACGGATAAAAGTAAAACAGCAATATATATAAAGGGGAGAGAGAGATAGATAGAGACGCCAAAAAGCGCGGCAAAAACATTTTCGTTTCTTTTCTGCCCTTTATGAGCCAAAAAGGACATTGCACACACCTGATTTTAGCCTGCTTGAAGGACCAATGTTAATTTTCTTTTATATAAAATCAACGGGCTGCGATTGATGTGCTCTGAACAAAGAGGAAAATATTCGTAAGCAATGCTAAGGAAAAAAATCAATTTCTTTTATTCACTGAACATATTCATTTACCCAATTTTACACTTCACTTACACCTGAAATTTCTTAGAAAAAAAAACACAAAACTATTAATTAACGAACAATACAAATTTCTACGTCGAACCGTCCTATTCCATCAAGGCCACGGAGAATACTAACTTGCCAGGCTCTTCATGCCGAGCAAGACGCGACTCAAGGCACCATCTGTTGAGCTACCTTGCAGTGTCCTTAACAAATAAGAATGTTTATTTTAATAATTATAGCGTTGAAATTTATTTTGATAAAAATGTTATTTGATTGACATTTACAGTATTATTTTAACTATATTTGAAAGGTTACTTGTCATCAATGAAAAAATATTTAATTTTTTAAATTAATAATCTATAAATTTTAAGAATTCTAAAAATTATAATATTTATGATATGCAAACCTTACTTATGATACATACACTTTGTAATATTTGTATCTCATTAAAATTTTATATTGGATGCAAAAAGAATTGTTAAGTAATTGCAAATAATTATTTTATTATTCTGAAATATTCAAATTTAAAATTAACCGAAAATGTCTATTTTAATCTTATGGTTTTTTTATTTAAATCTCGTATTTCATATATATAAAATACATTCGTGAAGATATTTTCATTAGAAATGAACACAAAATTTTTTTCAAGCATGTTTTATGTAAAAATTAATTTCATGATTCAAATTCGTGGGCATATATTAAGGTCTGGAAATTATAGTTATTACTCAGTTCCCAGTTCTCAGTTTATTTATATCATATATCGTACTATCTTTGTTTTTTTTATGCAAGTAGAGTGAGGAATAGTCACTTGATGGAATAAATTATGCGCTTTTCTACATTAAGCACATGTGTACATATAATTTTATATTATGTTTCAAATTATTTTCAATTTTATTTAGTACCCAAAATTAACTTTAATTTATTAATTCTTAATTACTCAAGGGGAATCCTCATACCGACATAGAGTTCTACCTTATCTACATTTAAATTATGAATTTCTATAATAATTTACCTATTCAAGACTGAAATTCGTAGGAGAGGCACATTCTTAACATGCCAAAGAATTTATTGCAACGTTAAAAGACAATAGAAGGGTAAAAATAAAGGCAAAAACTGCTTAATACGATTAACTTTCCAATGTAGTTATGGCTGATTCCATTTCAAATCGAACAGTCAGTATACACTCAAGTCACCAATTACTGCGCTAATGGAGTATGTTATTTTACCCTAAAAATAAGGGTATACGTATTTTTTTATTTTGCTGAAATATCAAAATTGCATCAGATATGCACTTTTGAAAATTGGATACAAAAACTAAATGTTAAAACTGAAAATGTTGAGAATAACTTTAGAGAGCTATCGTTTTACCAATTTCCAATGAATTTTAATAAACCTTTTTTTATTTTATTTTGTTTTGAGCCCTCTTCAACTCCGTGCAAGAAATTTAAAAAAAAACTAAAAAATGACTGAGATATATGCATTTTACCAAAAAATGCACTTTTTATGCACATGCATTTTTCTCGAAAAGGCCATTTTTTTTGCTGAAATTTTTTTTGCTGATAGAGGACCAAAATACCTATCTAATAGTACTTGTTTGATCCCGGGTTTTTTGGTTTGGAGCGAGAAAAAAATTCACAAATTTTGTTGGTGAAAAATGCTTGTATATACGTTCGGAAGTCTTAAGCAGTCGACATTTAAATATTATCCTTCGTTTAGCATTATCCAGGAACAACGACGTGGACGTAGAAGGATTCTGTTCCCTTCGGGGTGCTTTTTAAGAGTGAGTTCCCCTTGCCTCTCACTGTTGGGATGCGTCAAAAAAATAATTATAGATAATTATTTTTTTTTATTTTTGCGCTTATTATTTTTAGTTTTAAATGTAGTCTCACGACGCTTGGCTTTTTTTTTCTTGTTTTTCACTTCATTTAGTGCATGTATAGCTGTCCTGCCAATAAATATATGTGATTTTAATTCCCCAAGTTTTTTTAACCACATATGACCTTTTTGAATTCCATTATATTTAGAAACCCCACTCCTTTCAATATTTTTCTTTTTTCTAAATCTTTCAATCTCATTTATTGGTAGTAAAATGATTTTTATTGCATTGGTGTAACTTTGAACCCAATTTAAAAAATCGTCAGCATTTTGTATCGATTCTTCATGAACTCTTTTCAAGTTATGTGAAGTAGCATAATGCTTTAGAAGCCCACCTATTCCATCAACGGCTCACAGTGTGGAAAATGGATTTTTTTGTGTCAAAATCTAATATCTCGCGAACAAAAACAGATAGCGTAATAAATCAAACGGCATTTTAAAGCTGGAGTAATTGTTAATTAAGGAAAAATAGTCCTATTAAATTGAAAGAGCTATTTGAACTTCAAAACGACCTTCAAAAATCAAATTTTTTAATTTTTTTTTGTTTTTGATCTGTAATTAATCAGCAATGAGCTTTTTAAAAGTTTTAAATATATATTTATGTTATTTTTACTGCAAGATATCCATTTCCATGGTTGTGAATTATTTTTCACTGTATAGTCTATGAGATAATCCAGTCCAAAGATGAGTTAAAAAACAGACAACAAATTAAGAATATAAAATAAACAAAACACACACATATATATATATATATATATATATATATATATATATATATATATGAAAAAGTATACATATATAGAACATTTCACGTCAGTACGTATATATATATATATATGAAAAAGTATACATATATGGAACATTTCACGTCAGTACGTTTATATATATATATATATATGTATATATATATATATATATATATATATATATATATATATATATATATATATATATATGGACATTCCACGTCAACTCATACAGTTAAAAATAGAAAATCGCTCAAAGTATGTTATGTTATCGCTGAAATATGTTTAATTTCGTAGCCAAAACACAAATTTTTTTAAATATGAAGAATAAATGGTTCTAAAGTTAGAAGTGATAAAATAATTAGAAATTTTCAAATTTTTGGTGAAATAAATTCCTTTATCAATTTTTTCCGCAAAAACGATCAATATTTTGTAAAAACTTGAAGAATACTTTTTTGAAGAATAACATGTAGAATATATTTGAATACGCTTTAATTATAATTTGCTGTTTTTTTAGCTCAATCAATTCCCGAATTAGATTCAATATGTTATGATTATATTTTGAATGATTTGAAAGGAATATGCTATTTCGTTGTTCTTTGGAAAGTTATGCAATAAACAAGCATTTTTAAAAATTGGTTGTTGCATATAATAGTGTAGGTGTATGTATATATACACACACGTATATACACGTATAGGTATAGTAGACTCTAAATTTCAAAAAATCTAAAATGAATAAATATACAAATAGTAATTGGAAACAGAATTTTGTATTATAATCGAACTTTATTAATATTAAAGAATTCTCTTATTCATATTAATAAATTTTCTTGTGTGACAATCAGAAAAGATTACAGCAACTATTCAATGAAATAAAAACAATCAACTAATTTATAGTTCCGAATCCATGAAAAATATGTCTTCATTATCTTCAAAGTTTTCGTAACTAATATCCATGTCTTCGCTGAAATATAAAATTAAAAAAACTATTAAAATATGAATTAAAAATTATAAAAAATTGTAGTTTATGCTGTTCTATTTATAAAATATTAACTTACTGATTTATGATGTAGCGTTTTACATCCTTAGTAACTGAAAATACTTCTCACTTTTCCAATCTACTGCTGATATTTATGAGGGAGATTTTTGGATCAGTATAATCCAAAGCTCGATTAAATACATCTTTTAAACGATTTTTCCTGCTACTTTGTCGAGCATGTAAAATCATATTTTTCCTGTAATGTTTGTGCCAAGATTCTGAGCAATCCTCCGCATAATAAATTTGTGGCATGGGAAATCACTGAGCAACATCACATCCGTGGGCCAAGATCTTGTGTAATGTTGGGCTTAAGCGAGCCCATGGATATAATTTATAGTACAGATCGTGAGTTTCTAAGCAAATTAATTTTAATTGCTGGATGTTCACAGCTGCCTTAGTTCGGAACAAGATAATAATAGTCACCATATTCTCAACAAGTTTAAAGTCTAACTCTAAAATATGAGCGAGCTTTTCAGGATCCTTTAAACAAATTCTAGCTACATTGCCAGTATTAGTGGTACCATGGCCTTGTAACACTTTGTCAGCCCACACTCCAAAACCCTTATGTAGTCGATCTTGAATATCCTTTTGTCTGTTTTCTATATCTCCTGAAAATGTAAAGGTAACATTTTATTGTTATATGTGGTTTTTATATGTGACATAATAAAAATATTTAATCATTTGTATGCTATGAGTCGAGTTAATTTTTAAGGAGTTTACAATCGATGAATATGAAAAGTTTTTTTTTTATTTATTTATATTTAAATATTAATTATCATATTTCTTTTGAACCTTGCTAAAAATGAAATCATACTATGAACATGAAATATTGTATTAATTTTTATATTAAACTTACTTTTAACAGTGCCTGATATCTCCCACTTCTTATAAGGTAGCTTGTAGGATAGATGCAAGAGATGCTCAAATGTTTTAATTAAAAAATGCAGGGTACTAAGTCCATACTGCATATTTTCTTCTATAGACAAGAATGAGTCGCATGGTTTGTTAAAGTGCAAATAATGCGTAAAACAGATTGGACACTAAGAAGTACATTTATTACCAACTATTCCATTTAAGCATTTCCCATCTAATAATGTAATAGAAACATTAAACGTTACTCTGGCTAATTTTCCATTAGACAGTTTGAATCGATAAGGTCTAAGGTCTTTCATTTCCTATTTCAATCGATGAAATTCATTTTGAATAGATTCTTCATCTTCTTTTTCGAATGCAATTCTAAATGGTCTACAGAATCTAATACTTTGTGGAGTTGGATTGACCCATGAACATTCAGATTTCTTGCTATAAAGCTTGATTAGCTAAATTAAAGCTTCAGCTAAATTAACAATTTCGTGTGCTCTTCTATACTTTGTACGTCTAGAAGCTTTTTCATTTTCAACCTTTGTTCGCCCGGATCCAGATCGAACCCGAGGTATTTTCTTAGGGCGACCACGACCGCGAGATGTTTTATTTTTTTTATCTCTACTCATATTACATGAAGAAACGCACAAAACTTTTCAATATTTAATCTTTTAATATAATAGAAAAATTAAGTAAATTTTAAATATTATAAAAAATTGTTGAAAAAAATTTTTAATTTATTTATTAATCACATAAAAAAAAATTCTAATTAAGAAAAATTTATTTTCTAGTTCACTAATAACTTAAGTATACCTTAAAGCAATTTAGAAAATAGTTTTTCATAGCAAGCAAAAATATGTTTTATACGACCAAATATTTATCTATTTAACGTAACGTGAGCCAAAAAAAAAATAATTTTAAACGCGAGTAGTAACAAAGGAATGTACTAGTATACAAATAACTTACATCAAAATATAATTTAATCAAAACTATAAATCAGGTTTAAAAAAATTTTTTTTCATAAATGCAATACAAACCAAATCATTAATAATTTTCTTCGAATACAACTTCCTTAAGACATGATCAATTCAGTCTGAAATTTCTTAAAATTCATTTAACAAAAACTTTGAAAAATTCTAATTATTCCATAACTCCGAACTCTTAAGCCATTTGATCAACACATCTAAAATATTTTTTGTTTTGGCTATATATGTATATATATATATATATATATATATATATATATATATATATATATATATATATATATATATATATAAGTATTAACATAAAATGTTCAATATATGTACATTATCCATTTATATACACACACACACGCACACACTCACACACACATACTCACACACACACACACACACACACACACACACACACACACACACACACACACACACACACACACACACACACACACACACACACACACACACACATATATATATATATATATATATATATATATATATATATATATATATATATATATATATATATATATATATGTGAATTGACGTGGAATGTTCCATATATATATATATATATATATATATATACTGACGTGAAATGTTCCATATATGTATATTTTTTCATATATATATATATATATATAATGGTGTTTTGTTTATTTTATATTCTTAATCTGTTGTCTGTTTTTTAACTCATCTTTGCACTGGATTATCTCATAGACTATACAGTAAAAAATAATTCACAACCATGGAAATGGATACCTTGCAGTAAAAATAACATAAATATATATTTAAAACTTTTAAAAAGCTCATTACTGATTAATTACAGATCAAAAACAAAAAAAAATTAAAAAATTTGATTTTTGAAGGTCGTTTTGAAGTTCAAATAGGTCTTTCAATTTAATAGGACTATTTTTCCTTAATTAATAATTACTCCAGCTTTAAAATGCCGTTTGATTCATTACGCTATCTGTTTTTGTTCGCGAGATATTAGATTTTGACACAAAAAAAATCCATTTTCCACACTGTGCGGCTCCTTTCCCATGACCAGTCGCAGAAAATAACCATTTCATTTCATAAAACCGATATTTGAATTCATGTAGTTGAAAACGATTTTTAAATTGGCTTGGAGCTCCATCTGATATGATAGTGACTTTAGTAACTAAATAATTCTTTTTTATAAGATCGATAATTTTATTTATTGCTAGCAGTGCATATGCAGTATCATGCTTTTTGTCGTCACTAACTATCGCAAAACTTTGTGTTATCTCTCCTTGGTAACAGACTGCAGTAAAAATAGAAATTTGGTTATTTACCTAATGATTTCCTTGAACCGCTTTATTATTTATTACAGACCAATTTTCTGCAAAGTCAACGTGGATGATTAACTTAGTAGGATCAGCTTTACCTTCTTCTTTTTCTTTTTTTATAGCTTCACGTTGAATATTTTTTATATATATATGAGTACTTACTTTCAATGCGCAGATTGAAAGTTTTTCTTTAAAAACTGTTAAGCTTATTGTTTGTTTAATAAGATTACCATTATCCCACAAAGCAAACGTAATTTCATCTTCACAATTTTGTTTCAGTTTTAACAATTCTAATGTGATACCCGCACCACCGCACAATCTTTGCATTCTTGCAAGAAACATCAACCAGATGGTTCAGAACACAACATTGTGTTAGTTATTTCTGAACGAATTGAATCTAATTCGGAATTCTTATCGCCTCTAAAACGAATCAAACTTGTAAGAAACAGTTCAAAATTTTCGCAATGTACACAAAGACAAGCTTCCTTCACAGGGCTAGTTAAGACGAAACTTGGTCTTAGACTATAGAATTTCGATTTTCCTATTTGTAAGTTTGGATTTTCTTTTCTTAATTGACTACATATTTCTTTTAAGCTTCGAGTAAGAAACCGTTTGACTTTTTTAGTTTTTGTGTTATTAATTTTAACATTTACGACATCAGATTTATTTGGGCTTTGTCTACTACAATTGAAATCATCATTTAAAAAATATTCCATAACGATATTTTTTGTGCTTTCATCAATAGGATGACCAGTATATAAATCTGGCTCCGAATAAACTCCTTTATTTTTCACGAGATTTCTTGATTTATTTATCATATACTCGCTTATATTCGGGAATAGTGAGCAAACTTTTATTTTGCTTAATTTTGAAGGTAGTAGAGTTAGAAGTTTTATTTTCTCCGAAATAGAAGAGCATTTTTCTAAAGCCAATTTAAAATTTTCTAAAAATTCATTCCAATAGTTTTCAGTGGAATTTTCGTCCGATTCTATTGATTCAACTGAAATGCCATACGCATCTTCTAATTTACTTCCAACAGTAGCAGAAAAAGCTGAAATTAAGGATTTTTTCTTTTTAGATACGTAATTTCCTCTAAAATTTTCAGGTATTGCAGTTTTTCTTTTTAGGGGTGAGATGCATTCAGGTAAAACTGAATTAATACTCTCGTTTAATTCCTCTATTCGTTCGGGTGTCTTCGGAATAAAATCATCTCTCCCGCTAAAAAGTTCAGTGATTTCATTTTCAGATATAGACTCAAGATCACTTAAAATCATTTTTGATATGCGTTTATGGCAATTTTTACATACATTAGTAGATGGCAATATAGTTAAATCTGGATGAAGCTGTGCCAAATTAATGGCCAAATCTTCCAACGGTCTAAAACGTGAATTACTGCTCATATAAACTACCTTTTTATGCATTTGAAAAAAATCGGGACATGAAATTCTTTTAGAAGAGTAAATTTCGGACATTGTTATTTCACAATTTGTTGAATTTTTCACAAGCCCGACAAGCACCTTTCAAAGCAGCCGTAAAAATAACTAGCTTCTATATAACAGTTCTAATATGCTGTTTTGGTTACGCGATGTATTTGTCCGCGAGTTAGCCTCCTATTGTTTGTACATCGAAACATACATAATATAGAAATACACGAATAGAATTCTTTTTTTTCATGTTTAAATATTTATTTTTATATTACGAATTTACACACACATATATATATATATATATATATATATATATATATATATATATATATATATATTATACACTATTGATGCTATATACATGCATACAAATGTAAACAAATGATGAGCCAAGCATACGACAGTGTTTGAATGCAGACTGCTTAAGACTTCCGAACGTATATACAAGCATTTTTCACCAACAAAATTTGTGAATTTATTTCTCGCTCCAAACCAAAAAACCCGGGATTAAACAAGTACTATTAGATAGGTATTTTGGTCCTCTATCAGCAAAAAAAATTTCAGCAAAAAAAAAAATGGCCTTTTCGAGAAAAATGCATGTGCATACAAAGTGCATTTTTTGGTAAAATGCATATATCTCAGTCATTTTTTAGTTTTTTTTTTTAATTTCTTGCACGGAGTTAAAGAGGGCTCAAAACGAAATAAAATAAAAAAAGGTTTATCAAAATTCATTGGAAATTGGTAAAACGATAGCTCTCTAAAGTTATTCTCAACATTTTCAGTTTTAACATTTAGTTTTTGTATGCAATTTTCAAAAGTGCATATCTGATGCAATTTTGATATTTCAGCAAAATAAAAAAATACGTATACCCTTATTTTTAGGGTAGAATAGCATACTCCATTAGCGCAGTAATTGGTGATTTGAGTGTATACTGACTGTTCGATTTGAAATGGAATCAGCCTTATGAATAATCGTATCATGCAGTTTTTGTCTACATTTTTACTGTTATTTTGTCTTTTAACGTTGCAATAAAGTCTTTAGAATGTTAAGAATGTGCCTCTTCTATGAACTTTAGTAAAAAATAGTTAAATTTTCATAAAAATGCATAATTCAAATGTAGATAACGTAGATCTCTGTGCCGGTATAAGGGCACCCCTTAAAATTAGTCATTTATACATAATGATATAATAAAAGAAAATTCAACCAAGCGACGTTAGGAGCGAAAAACTTGAATATAATTAATACCTATTAACGTAAAACCCATGAAATTGTGTAACAATTTTCAACAGTTGATAAATATAATGTAAAACATATAATATATACATATATATATATATTTTAAATTACTAATAATTAATTTAAAACTCAAAAGTAACTATTTTAAAACGGAATATGGAAGATAAGCATGTATCATTTTATTCCTGAAGTATCACGAATTAAAATATTAATTATTAGTAATTTTAAAGTGTTATATATTATGTAAATAATTCTATATTAAATAATTTTTAATTTTAGTAACAGGAAATGCCGCCCGAAAAGAGATTAATTATTACATTTTCTACGAAACATTGTCCGTGAATCGAGTAGGTGAAATATCAGTCTTAGTACCAAAAAAAGACAATAAGCATCGCAAATTTATGCTCTTACTTTTTCTTTCTTTCTTTCTTTATCTTTTATCGGCCTTTGGACTTTTCGTCATAGGCCATCATCAATTTTTTTTGTTCCGAGGAACTCTCTATTGTGTATTTTTTTTTTGCGTTCTTCGGGTTCTCTTCCCCACGGAAAACTACAAAAATTGTTTTTCCCAATTTTCCCAGGGAGCCAAACCCCGATCCGCTAGGACGCAAGCCAGCTGCCTTAAGCAACTGAGTTACTTTTCGTCCTTTAACGATGGAGCTCGAAAGTGTGTTCATAAGAACAAAACACATGTAACAGAGGTGCTTGCTTGAAAAACAGCCGCGAGCGAGATTCAATCCACGGACCCCCGAGAATACGAATCCAATGCTCTTAGCGACTGTGCCACAGCCCGGCTCGTATGCTCTTACTTCATAACATATTAGTACCAACATCGCTCCCTAAAATTCAAGCTATAGTACTAATTGAAATTATATCGCCACTCTTTTTTTAAGTACCTTAGTACATAAATTAGATATACTTGATTTAGAACCTATTTTAAGAATACTTTCTTTTCTCCGTGCAATTGTTAGTTCTAGTAAACGTCAAATACTGTCTTCGATTATTTCATGGTTCGTGATTGAAACACGTGATTAAAAAGAAAAAATTCCTATTATATTTTTTATTGATTCAAATGCAATTTAGTAGAACAAATTCTTAATTCATCATGATATAATTTGTATTTAAACAATTTTTATGCACATCGTAACTTTAATTAATCTTTTTTATAAAAATAGAAAAATTAAATATAGTACAAAACTACAATATCTTAATTCATAAGTTGCATCAATTCTTTTTTATTTTAAAATTAGCCAATTTATACATAATAATATAATATATGAAAATTCAACCGAGCGACGTTAGGAGCGAGGTATTTTTCGCTAGTTATTTAGTATCAGCTTTTCCAAATGTAACTGTTTATATGATTGATCAAGCAAGACCATTAGTAAATAATTAATATATTTACAAAAAGCCTGAAAACTATTGTAGCCATTCTTCGGATAGTGAAATTAGAACGAAAGTAAAAAATTATTATTTGAACGATGATTTTAATTGTTCTCGACAAAGTGCAACTAAAAGTAACACAATATATGTTGAAGAAAATGGTATAAGAACTAAAAAAGTCAAACGCTTTCTTACACGAAGCATAAAAGGAATACATCAATTATTTATAGAAAAAAATCCTAAAATTAGAACAAAAATCGGTGAATCAATATTCTATGCCTTAAGCCAAAGTGGGTTATATCCCATCCTCCAAACGATTCATGTCTTTGCGTTTATTGCGAGAACTTAAACTTATGTTTGATGCTTTGAATAAATATAAAAAAGAGAATGAACATGACATTGCAGATTTTGAATTTAAAATATATCACTTTTTTGTTCAAAAGATGATGTGAAATGTGTACTCAGAGACTGTGAAGAATTCTCAATTAGAGATAGTATTTATTAAAAAGTGATTTCTTCGACAGAAGAAGATTCATATGAAGAAATAATTTACGGGGTTTGGGGAAAATCAGATTTATTGAATAAAATTAGTACTATTGAAGATTCCCTAATTGTGTTAAGAGAGCACGCTCTCACTTTAAGTACTCATAAAATGGTTAAATAAATTCAACGTGTTGCAATTCAAGAGGCTAGCAAACTTTCAGCAAAAAAAGTCAATCCTAATTAGTTATTCATGTTGATTTTGCAGAAAATTGGACCGTCCTACTTCAAAATGAAATTCAAAGCTACCATTGGAGAAAAAACCAATTATCAATATTCACATCAGTATGCTATTCTGGAAATGATAAAACAGTCAGTTATGTCATCGTCTCTGACGATATTAATGTGATTTGTCTCATGCCCTATTTATTTCGGAAAATAAGTTATTTTAATACTAAAAAAAACAAAATGTATTACTGACTAATTTTTTTTTTTAGAAATATGACTTATGCCACCCTTATTTTTACCCACACATATATTAATAATAATTTTCTTCATCTTCTTAAAGATATTCCAGTTCATCATATTTATCAATTTTGGCATAGAAATTACATAATTTTTCTAATTCTTTATTAGATATTGGTTCAACATACATATTATTAGTTGAGTCCTATTCTATAATTTGCCAATTCACGTTATTATTGTCAATATTAATGTCATTATTGCTGTCGTAAGTTATCGATTCATTGTTAAGTCGTATTAATATTCTTATATTTAAATTATTCATGTCATCATTATGAGCTGATAATATTAATTATTTATTGACTATTCAAATTATCTTTCATATGAATAAGCTAATAATGATATATTTGAACAAACAAGAATATATGCCCTATATTTGAGCTTGATTTTTTATGCACTTTTAAATGTCTTTTTAAATGATCTTTTCTTTCATAATTTTTGTTACATTGTAAAAGAATAATATTTATACATTGAATAAATAATCTATAAGCTTTTTTAGCTACTGTGAAGATTTTTTCATAAATGAAAAAAATATGAACTGTTTCTTAACAATATAACAAAAAAAAAAATCTCAATACAGCTATATATTTATATTGTGAGCGTCCGAGTATGTACGGCCCTGAAACCGTACGATACTGGAAGATGCGCGCGCAAACACCCAAAATGACCAAAGTGGTTGAACATGCAAGCGCGCGTATGTAGGTATACGCGCTTGCATGTGTAAGTACCGCTGAGAGTACACGGCGGCTCTCCCTCTCTTCTACTAAGTTAGAAAAGTGAGAGAAAGACCGAAGAGAGCTGATGCAAGCAGTGCGAGGAGCTTGTGACTTTCGTCACTCTTGGCTCTGCTCTCTCAAAATCTAGACGTGCGCTTGCTCGAGGTATAACGGGTGATTGGCTAAACACGTGCCTCAAGCAAGCAGTGGTCCTTTGTCTATTACAATTAGCGTTTGAATATATATAATCTCTTGTATTGAATATTAAAATAAAGAGCCTATCCAAGAAATACCTTTTCCTTATCCTATTAACCAGTGTAAAGCCCCGAATATTGAGGCGTTTGGTCCTTAATAATAACGGGCTTTACACATAATAACTCAACCTTATTAACAAATATATTTCAAAGATCCGCTATAGCTAGGCATGGCGTCCTAGCTATAAACGACTTTATTAATAATAAAAGACACACAGGGTCCGAAATAGCTAGGCATGGTGCGCTAGCTATTTAACGATCCTTTAACGCGTGGAAATAAATGAAATAATTTTAATTATTATTCATTTATTTAAATGAATAATAATTAAAATAAATAACAGGAAGGAATGTTGCAATATATGTTGGTCTCAAGTCCAAAAACCAAATGCTGAGAGGGAATGTTTCCTTTGCATTGTTACTATAGAATTCACACCCAAAATTAATGAATATTCAGTTGTGATCGATTTGGGGGGGTTGGTGAGTGGAGCGAGCAGGGGATACCCCTAGTATATATATATATATATATATATATATATATATATATATATATATATGTATATATATACAGGGTGTCCCATTTTAACTTGGACACGTCAATAACTCTGAAAATATGGACTTTTGAAAAAAATGTTTCAAATGAAAGTTGTAGGGTTTCAAGGGGGGCATCCAATGGTGACCTTGATCGTGACCTTGACCATGACCTTCAAGGTTATTTGAAGGTCAAGTCGGTTTTCTTAAATGGAAAGTCATAATTTTGATACCGAAAATGGAAAGAGCGGAAAATTTTACGTCCAAATATGACCTTGACCATGACCTTCAAGGTCATTAGAACGTCGAGTCGATTTTTTAAATGGAAACCCACGATCTTCAAGGTCATCTTAAGTTTAAGGCGAATTTTTAAATGGAACCCTAGATTTTTGACTCCGCTATGAAAGGTACTGAAAATATTAAAGCTGAATAAGTCCTTGACCATTTACAAAATTTGACCTTCTAAGGTCATGATTGACGTTAAATAACTTATTAAATTTGATAATTAATTTCGGTAAGAAATAGCACGATACCAACTAGTAAGAGTAAGGACTAAGCGTTCCCAACCAGTTAAGGTCAGGAATAAGGTTCCCAACCAGTTAAGGTAAGGAATAAAGGTTCCCAACCAGTTAAGGTAAGAAATAAAGGTTCCTAACCAGTTAAGGTAAGGACTAAGCGTTCCCAACCAGTTAAGGTCAGGAATAAGGTTCCCAACCAGTTAAGGTAAGAAATAAAGGTTCCCAACCAGTTAAGGTAAGAAATAAAGGTTCCCAACCAGTTAAGGTAAGAAATAAAGGTTCCTAACCAGTTAAGGTAAGGACTAAGCGTTCCCAACCAGTTAAGGTCAGGAATAAGGTTCCCAACCAGTTAAGGTAAGGAATAAAGGTTCCCAACCAGTTAAGGTAAGAAATAAAGGTTCCTAACCAGTTAAGGTAAGGACTAAGCGTTCCCAACCAGTTAAGGTAAGGAATAAAGGTTCCCAACCAGTTAAGGTCAGGAATAAAGGTTCCCAACCAGTTAAGGTAAGGACTAAGCGTTCCCAACCAGTTAAGGTCAGGAATAAAGGTTCCCAACGCTTTTATGTACATTTGATAAAATAAATATTTATCTTACTTAATCGTCATTGGCGTTACCTCTTGGTATGAGGTGTTCAAAGTGTCCACCCTGATTTTCTAAACATAATGTTAGTCTCCTCCTAAAGTTACGCATAACACGTTGCAAAGTTTCTTGCGTTACCGATTGACAAGCTTCTATTATTCTCTGCATCATGTTTTCTCTCGTTGTTGGAGCTTCCTGGTAGACAGCATCTTTAGCAAATCCCCAAAAGTATGAGTCAAGAGGATTCAAGTCCGGAGATCTTGGAGGCCATGGCACTGGACCATTGCGGATGATAAGCCGTTCATGATATTGTTGCCGAAGAAACGTTGTCACAATTCCAGCGTGGTGAGCAGGAGCGCCATCTTGTTGAAACCACATTCTTTGTCGAACATCTAATGGGATGTCTTCCAAATAACCAGGTAGATGATTTTGAAGAAAATCTAAATACATCATACCATTAATAGTTCTTTCAAAGAAATGTGGCCCAATCATAGATCCATTAACTATCCCTGCCCATACATGTAAACTCCATCGATGCTGATTTAATACCTCTCTATACCAGTGAGGATTAACTGGCGACCAATAGTGACTGTTATGGCGATTAAGGCTGCCGTTACTATGAAATGTGGCTTCATCACAGAAACAAACAGACCAGAAGAAATCTGGATCTTGATCTAATTCATTAAGTGCCCATGTGCAAAAGTTTACTCTTAATATACAATCATTGTCATTTAATTCTTGAACAAGAGTAATATGGTAAGGATGATATCTGACTAATTGGAGCAGTCGATGTGCTATTGCTCTAGGAATACCCAATTCTCGTTCAATCTGACGGAGACTGATATGGGGATTTATATGAATCATACCCAATATAGCGAGTAGACGAGGGTCGTTATTGTTCAGGACTCGATTTTGTCGCCTATGACGATGTAGTGCATTTGAACGCGATCTTCTTTCAATGTTTATAATTTGTTGTGATCCTGGATGACGACGATCAGGATAACGTTGACGGTAAAGCTGAGAAGCATTTCTGTAATTTCTGTGACATTCCCCAAGAACTAAAAGAATATCAACCACATCATTTGCTAAATAATTAGCCATTTTTTATGAAACTTTTAAAACAACTTTCGATAATTTTCTAATTTTAAGAGAAATAATTTTAGAAGTAAAGCTGTAAACTAATAAGTATTTAGTAGTCTTATTATTGAATAAATTTTGGAATCACAGACAAATCTACAGCGACAAAGTATCTCAATTCTGAGACGCAGAAAAATATCTGAAATGTATAATAATATCTGAAAGCTCAAATTTGTAGAAATGAACGATGTGACTTTTTTTTTAATTACTATTTTTTATTTATTTAGCACGTCGCCGCGACTACTGCACATCTCGCCTAAAATGCTGAGTTGCGGCTATCGCTGCTTCGTTCTTGTGCTTCGACTATGCGTGCGAAGCTATCACCCGTAACACATTTAATTTAAGAGCAGGCCGGATTCGCTGTCCTTGTCTAATTGAGATTTTTGTTATTTACTCAAGTATTAATCGGTGTATCTGCAAATTGAAGGTTAAGCGCAATAGATATTATTATTACAAATATTTATGCACAAAAAAAAAAAAAAATCTATCGCTTTGTTTTTGAGAAAAGTAAGGAACGCAAAAATATTATAAACATAATCTTTTACTTCGGCGTTCCTTACTTTTCTCAAAAACAAATCGGTAGATTTTTTTTTTCTTGTGCATAGATATTCATAATAATAATATCTATTGCGATCAACCTTTATTTTGAAGATACACCGATTAATACTTGAGTAAATAACAAACAACTCAATTGTTACTCGGTCGGTATCAGGTTCTACTCCGGCCTGCCGTTAATGGGTTTTTGAGGTTGCTTATTAAGAATTGGGAATGTTTCGCTTGGACAAGATTTTCAAAAAATCAAAAACTTACGGCCATGGTTGAGGCTGAAGTTAATTACCGTTAGATATTTTGAAAAAACCTTACAATTATTCTAGACACATTTATAATAATTTTTATTTAGTTATTCTACCGTTCCGATGTTCAAAGTGTAGGTTTCCATTAAAAATTTGACTTGACCTCAAGGTCACCTTAAAGGTCATGGTCAAGGTCATTGTCAACGTCATATGTGGATGTAAAATTTTCCGCACTTTCCATTTACGGGATCAAAATTATGGCTTTCCATTTAAGAAAATCGACTTGACCTTGAAATGACCTTGAAGGTCATAATAAAGATAATGGCCAAGGTCATATTTGGACGTAAAATTTTCCGCTCTTTCCATTTTCGGTATCAAAATTATGACTTTCTATTTAAGAAAACCGACTTGACCTTCAAATAACCTTGAAGGTCATGGTCAAGGTCACGATCAAGGTCACCATTGGATGCCCCCTTTGAAACCCTACAACTTTCATTTGAAACATTTTTTTCAAAAGTCTATATTTTCAGAGTTATTGACGTGTCCAAGTTAAAATGGGACACCCTGTATATATATATTAGATATATATACCGCATTTATTTTGAAAGAAAAATGCAAATAAAATTTAAAAATATAGATGTATATTATGTTTATTTATTTAAGAACTTAAAATTTATACTATGAATGGATGTTAAAGCATTTCTAAATATATAAAAATTACCGCCATTATGAAATTTTTTTTTTCTAAGTTTACATTTCTATTGTAATAATAAATAAAGAGGACTACAGGATATGTATTTATAAAAGTTGCATCTTTTTCGAAACAATAGTTTTTGAGATTTTAAAATTTGAAATTCGAAAGTTTTGATTTTGAAATATCTCGGAAACTATTGACCCTACCCTATTGAAAATAATGACGTCTTTTAAAGACGACTTTATAAGACGTCATTTGACGTGTCAGGATTTGGAACAAAAAAAGACGTCTTTTAAAAACGTCTTTCTTATCAAAATTTTTAAAAAAGTACTTACTAAAATGTTCCAAAAAAATAGCTATTAAATTTTTTTTAAAAGAACGTACTTATGCTAAAGTGTATGTAAAGACGTCTTTGAAAGATGCCATTGGATGCGTATTTACAAATCCCAATACAACAAAAGACATCTTGAAAAGCCGTTATTATTTTTAATAGGATATCTTTCTAAAGAAAAATATAGAAACAAGATAAGCATCAGCTCTCTGTAGACCGAAAAGCTTGAGCGAACAAACAGAAATGTTATACCCTTATATACCCGCGTCACTAAAATTTTCATAGGAGCTCGCGTATTAAGAAAAACGCCACCTAACAGTCAAAGACAGAATTAACAGTCGATTCAAATAATTTTTTCAGTACTTACATTTTAAACTGTGAGGTGCCGTTTTTCTTAACTTTGCAATCCCTTATCCAAATTTCAGAGATGCAGGTATATGAGGTTATAATTTTGCGTGTTTATTAACAGTTGAAAATCAGTATACATACTCTAATTACGTACTTCAAGTATATACACTTTAGCTTAAGTACGTTCTTTTTTGAAACATTTTAGTAGGTATTATTTTTAAAATCTTGATAAAGATGTCATTATTTTCAATAGGGTAGCGAAAAACGGACGAAATTTTTAAAAACTTAATTAAAAGGGTTTGATTACAGATCTACCCATATATTGTCCGGTTAGTAAAACAAAAAGACACATCATTTTTGGAGGTATAAAACCTGATACGTCGTTATTAATTTGAAAACAGCGACACATCGATTTATATTAAAAAACGGGACAACTCGCTTTTTGAGTTGAAAAAAGGGACACGTCGTTTCGAGTTTCAAAAAAGAGACACGTCTTAGAAATTTTTATCTGAAATTCTAATTTTATAATATGTTAATAATTAATCAAGTGTCATTTTTTTCAACCTCAAAACGACGTGTCTCTTTTTTAAAATTAAAAACAATGTCTTTTTCTGTTCTGCTAACCGGGCGATGTGTTGTAACGGTCATGGGCATCAGGTGACCGTTCAAGATTAGCTACATGTATAGCTAGCCGTATACCTGGTTCTTACACTAAAAATATTCACATAACATAAAAAAAAAAGAAACCAGCTGAAATATCAGAAATTTATGTATTTTATTAATTCACAACTACTAGCTATACACTAAAAAGGGCGCCAGTTGCGTTAACGGACGCGACTAAGTACGCTATTTTAATTGTGCTACTATTACAGCAACGCGGTGAAAAGAGAGCCAACGATGCGCGTAATAAATTTATATGGAGTAGTTTGCTGGAAAATTACATAACAAATTAGCTTTAACAGAAGCTAGAAAGAAAAACGGGCGCACTAACTAATACCGCGCACGTGGTCACCAGCACACACGCGCACAGAATAGAAATTGCAATCACGAGAGTTATCGAAAAAGTGTTTCGCTCTATACAATTAACAAGAAGACTTCACGTCGACCGACCTGTAGATGAACGGCAGAAGGAATGAGCATCTCAAGATGGATGCTTTTCCTTCTTCATGCGGCACGCTATACGCGCCACCTTATACTCTTGCCTTTTCCGTCTACTTGACTGCTAGAGTCAGGCTATGCGTAGACTAGGCACATTGGTTAAGCTCTATTGTATATTAAGGGCTTCGTGATGTGCTGTGCACGCGGGTATAGTTAGTGGCTTGGGGTTGGCTTTAGCTTGACCGGCGTTGTCTCTCTCTTACCCGCACGCGAATTTAAGGTCTTCCTTCTGCCGCATATACTATCGTATTATAAAAGCGGGGTTTAAGTAACATAACAATTTCGCCATGTTACAATCCCCCCCCCACTAAAAGGAAGTATACGGTGTAACCGAAGGGCGAAAAAAAAACAAAAATCAAAATGAAAAAAAGGGGAACTTAACTTAAGATAACCGGTGTTATCTACATCGGTGTTTAGTGTAATAAGTATTAAACAAATTTTTATCATTCTTCTTCTGCAATCATTAATAATCTTGAATAAAAAAAATATTTTAATTGTATCTGTAACGCGCTGTATGTGTGGGAGCTCAACTATTTACGCTGCGACTGGCTTACCCCAAAGTAATTTTACAATGAAAGAAAAAAAAATCTTAAATCTACGCTATCAAAACGTTCATAACCCGCTCTTACATCATATCTCACTCATACTATACAAAAAAAATGATTACAATGTTATGTTAAAAATTTATCTAATAAAGTGAAAAACTAATTACTTACTAGAAGATGACGCTCTGGTGCTGTTACGTTGCATAGTCTGATTTTAATTTTAATATTTTATTTTTATTGCAGCAAGTTTTCAGTTAATCTTCATGACAGGTAAACGTTTATAGCACCAGTGAAGCTGAATGCATTAGTGTATACAAAAAAAAAATGATTAACAAAAAATAATGAGTTTATTTAGCTATAATTTTGACTGAAAGACAAAGTTTGTATATGATAGCAAAGTTAGTAAAATGACTATGAGACTCTGGATACAGGTGGTTAGTAACAATTAGGCATTACGTAAATTATTTTAATATCTCTAAGGGTCGTGTAAGTAAGGTCAAGGTTGTTTATACTAAACACTATTAGGTAATTGGTAATGTAGCCTTAACGGCGTTTATTCACACACTTCTCGTAACATTTCGGGCAGTTTGATTTAAATAACCCAGGTTGACCACAACCTCTACAAAAAAGTCTTTTTGGGCTCCAGCATGTGGTCCAACTGTGGTTAGGATGATCACAGTTCCAACAGTGAGGTCGGGCTGCTCCAGTCTCTTTTGTTGGTTTTTCATGGTCGGCTATCGGACGTGGCGGTGAAGCTGCATGGGCAGGAGGATTAGGAGCTGGAAGGTTTGCTGGAGGGGATATTTTTAGGGACATTAATGGAGGGATCAAGGATACGGGTTCGTGGGATGTACTGGGTTGAGTGGTGATTTGGTGACAAGGGTGAATGGATGGAATAGGAGAAGGTTTTTGTGATGGAAGCTCAAAGGGATTAATGGTTGCTAATGAGGGAAGGATGGAGTGGAGGCATAAGATTGCTTGTGATGGAGACAGAGTAGGTTTGGGAGCGGGGAAGGGTGTGGATGGGGAAGAATTTATTAGACAGTTGCTGGAGGAAGATGTTTGGGGTACAGGAGCTGGGTAGGATTGAGATGCTGGTTGTGGGGTGGTGGAAATCGTTGACTCGTCTTCACATTCTTCTTGGAGACTTGGTGGAATTGGTGCAGGCCCGTCTAATTCATCTCATGCATCGCATAAATGACGAGCTCCTCTCATACATGCTCTCGTTCTATGGCACCTTTAATTTAGGAGGTCGCCCACGACCGCGTTTGGCTCCTCCTGGACCGGGTGAAATGTGAGGTCTTGGTAGACCCCTCGGCCTATTCCTGTACGGACTGCTCTCCTTATTTGATGCAGGTTGGTTGGTTTGCTTCGTTGCATCTTCTGAAAGTGATGGTGAAATATTACGATTTCGTGGTATTCTTGGTGGAATGTATCGTTTTAAATCATTGACAAAAACTTTAATTTGTCGCTTGGTATCGACGTCTTCCACTAGATATACTACCGGTGAGAACACTCTAATAAATTTGGCTGGGCCAATGAATTTTGGCGCTAACTTTGCAGCAAATTTGTCAACGGCTGAAGATAACGCATGATTTCTACGACTTACGAGATCTCCTGGTTCAAATGTTACATGCCGTCGATTCTTATTATAATATTTAGCTTGACGAGCAGTTGCATTATCTGCATATTTTTTAACTAAGTCATGTATCGCAGGTAACCTTTTTTGCTCTGTCAGCCCATTCTGTGATGTTTCCTTGCTCAATTGGTTGTCTATGGATTTGCGGAAAAGGATTGTAGGAATAGGATTGCGACCCATATTTAAGAAAGCTGGAGTGAATTTAGTGGACGAATGTACCGTAGTGTTGAGAGCGAAGCTAAATTCTCCTAAGTGTTTATCCCAATCCCGATGGTCTTGATCTATAAAAGTATTAATCATGGGTTTAAGATTACGGTTAACACGCTCTACAGGGTTTGATTGCGCGTGATAAGGGGGAGTAGTAGAGTGCTTAATTCCATATTTTTCTAGTCGGTCATCTACAACCTGATTTTTAAATTCTTACCCGTTATCAGTGATGAGATACTGTGGACAGCCCCATCTATTTATGACAAGTTCCTCAAACGCTTGAATTACATTTACTCCCGCCAAATTCAATTTCTTTAAAAATAAGCGGACGTAAAGTACTTGTATTCTGCAAATTAAATTTTTCTTAAATTAAGCGAGAAAAAAGAATTTTTCTCTCGCAAATGAGAGGGCGAAAAGTTCTTTAATCCCGCCAAATTGAATTTCTTTAAAATTAAGCGGAAGAAAAGTACTTTTCCCTTGCAAATTCAGAAGGTGAAAAGTTCTTTACTCCCGCCACATTTAATTTCTCTAAAAATGAACGGGCGCAAAGTACTTTTTTCTCACAAATTAAATTTCTCCTAGTATTTTTCTCGTAAATTCAGAGGGCAAAAAGTTCTTTACTTCCGCCATATTAAATTTCTTTAAAAATAAGCGGGCAAAAAGTACTTTTCTCCCACAAATTAAATTTCTCTGAAATTAAGCGGGAGCAAAAGTATTTTTCTCTCGAATATCCAGAGGGCGAAATGTCCTTTACTCCTGCCATATTTAATTTCTCTGAAAATTAGCGGTCAGAAAGTACTTTTCTCCCGCAAATTAGATTTATCTGAAATTGAGTAGGAAAATTGTACATTGTTAACCAAGGGGGAAAATAGGGGTTTTTTGCCCATGTCGGGTTTGTCGCACGAGCAAAGCGGGGGCGATAATAAGACTCGGGCATGAACACCTATTTTGCCCCTATGGTTAACATACTATTTTTTCACACTTAGGGGCCGAAATTCAATTTTTTAATACCTATTTTGTTCCCTGAAAATAGGTATAGAAAATTGCATTTTGCCCCCTGAGTTTGAAAAAAAGTATTTTTGCCTCGCAAATTCAATGGGAGAAAAGTTTTTTACTCTAGCCACATTTAATTTTACTAAAAAGCGGGCGAAAAGTATTTTTCTCTGGAAAATTAAATTTCTCTCAAATTAGGTGGGAGAAAAATACTTTTCTCTCGCAAATTCAGGGAGCGAAAAGTTTCTCACTCCTGCAAAATTTAATTTCTTTGAAAATAAGCGGGCGAAAAGTACTTTTCTCCCGTAAATTAAATTTCTCCTAAATTAAGCGGGAGAAAAGTACTTTTCTCCTGCAAATTAAATTTCTCTTGAATGAAGAGGGAGAAGCGTACTTTTCTTCCGCAAATTCAGAGGGAGAAATGTTCTTTACCTTAAAATTTTATAAATTTGTATAAATTATAACCAATTTTCATTTTAAAAAATGTAATTTGAATCTTTTTTTAGTTAATAAAGAGGCCACGGTTGAGGTTAGATTAAAGCACTACCAGAAGTAGAGTCCACTTCTTCCTCGGATATTTACTCCCCTCGCTCCGCTTCGTTCGCGAATCCACACTTGGGAGAAATATATGACTTTACACCCTAGTTGTATTGTTTTATTCACACGTCAAAAGAAATGGCCACTTAATTAAGTTGAAAATTGGTCTGAGAAAAGCCATAACTTATGTCTACAATCGGTAATAATTTATACAAATTTATGTACTTTTAATTTGGCGGGAGTAAAGAACTTTCCGCCCTCTGAATTTGCGGGAGAAAAGTACACAGCTCCCCTTTCATTTAAAAGAAATTTGACTTGCGGGAGTAAAGTACTTTTCGCCTCCTTATTTTTAGAGAAATTAAATTTGGCGAAAGTAAAGAACTTTTCGCCCTCTGAATTTACGTGAGAAAAATACTTTTTTCTTGCTTAATTTAAAAAAAATTTAATTTGCGAAATAAAAGTACTTTACTCCCGCTTATTTTTAAAGAAATTAAATTTGGCGGGAATAAAGAACTTTCCACCCTCTGAATTCGCGGGAGAAAAGTACACAGCTCCCTCTTCATTTAAGAGTAATTTGACTTGCGAGAGTAAAGTACTTTTCGCCCCCTTATTTTTAGAGAAATTAAATTAGGCGGAAATAAAGAACTTTTCGCCCTCTCATTTGCGAAAGAAAAATTCTTTTTCCTCGCTAAATTAACGAAAAATTTAATTTGCGGAATAAAAGTATTATTTTCAACACCTGGCCCGAAACTACTACTTTTTTACATAGCGCCAAAAAAAAAGTTGTATTTTCGGCCCGGTGTTGAAAAAAATCGCATTTTCGCCACGGGAAAAAAAAGAATGCCTTTAAATCGTATGTTTGTCCCCCTCGCCTTCGGCTTGGGTGACAATTTAGATATTATTTTGGACATTCTTTACTTTTTTTCCCTAGAGGAAAAATATACTATTACGCCCGCTTATTTTTAAAGAAATTAAATTTTGCGGAAGTAAAGAACCTTTCGCCCTCTGAATTTACGGGAGAAAAGTACACAGCTTCCCCTTCATTTAAGAGAAATTTGACTTCCGGGAGTAAAGTACTTTTCGCCCCCTTAATTTTAGAGAAATTAAATTTGGCGAAAGTAAAGAACTTTTTGCCTTCTGAATTTGCAAGAGATAAATACGTTCCTCTGGCTTAATTTAAGAAAAATTTAATTTGCAAGAGAAAAGTACTTTTCGCCCGCTTATTTTTAGAGAAATTAAATGTGGTGGGAGTAAAGAACTTTTTGCCCTCTGAATTTGCGAGACAAAAGTAATTTTTTATAAATGACCACATGGTCATGATGACCACATAATTAAACCACATGGTCATGATGACCATATAGTTAAACCACATGGTTTTACCACATGGTTAAACCATGTGGTAAAACTATGTGGTTTAACCATGTGGCAAAACTATATGGTTTTTTTCAACAGGGTATTTATCATACTTTCTTGTGCTCTCGATAGAGCATCTGATACTTTTAATTGACTACCTCTGCAGTGCTCTAGTTCGATGTCGAACGCTTGCAATCTCGTATGTCATCTCGCTAATCGACCCATCGCATCTTTTAAATTTCTCAACCATAGCAAGCTATGGTGGTCCGTAATCACTGTTAACGGAGTTCCTTGATGATACGCTCTTAGACGTTCCGCTGCCCAAATAACTGCTAAACATTCCTTTTCTGATACTGTATAATTACGTTCTGTGCGAGTTAGAGTTCGACTTATATAGTAAATAGGGTGTTCTTCTCCATCGATATCTTGAATTAATACATCTGCTATGGCAAAATCACTTGCATCGGTTTGCAGGATAAAGGGGTAATCGAAATTGGGACGTGCTAAAACAGGTGCTTTAGTGAGTGCTTGTTTAAGTTGCTGAAATGATAATTCCTGCTCTTTATGCCATTGCCATCGAGTTGCCTTTTTCGTCAAAGCAGTTAATGGGATTTTTATTTGAGCTAAATTGGGAATAAATCGTGCATACCAACCAACCATTCCTAAAAATCTTCGTAATTGTTTAAGATTAGTTGGCGCAGGATATTCTAGAATGGGGCGAATCTTTTCTTTATCGGTTTTTAGACCATTTTCATTAACGATATATCCAAGATATTTTACTTCCGAACAGCCAAACTCTGACTTTTCTCTATTAATTTGTAGGTTTGCTGTTTTTAAAGCTAATAACACTGTACTTAACCATCGCAAGTGTTCGCTGAATGAGGTAGTGGTTATTATAACGTCATCTAAATAGAAAAACACGTATGGTTCCCAGCTAGGTTTAATTAAATTATCCATGACCGTTTGGAAGGAACCAAGAGCGTTGGTCAGGCCGTCGGGCATACGATTAAATTGAAACAGGCCTCTGCCTGGGACTGCAAATGCAGTAATCTCCTTACTATCCGGGTCCATTGGTATCTGGTGGTAAACTTGACTTAAATCCAATTTAGAAATATATTTAGCACACCTTAATTTATCAAGAATATCATTCATATTTTTGATAGGATAGGCGAACTTCTTTGTGACGTCATTCACTTGCCTATAATCAATGCAAAATTGATATTTTCCATTGGCTTTGGGAGCTAAAACGGGGCAACTATTCCAGGGGCTATTGAAAGATTCTATGATTCCTTCGTGCAGCATACGATCGACCTCTTCTTGGGCCACTTTTAACATATGAGGGGAATATCTTCGCATTTTCTGTCGAATGGGCTCATGGTTCTGGACATCTATTTTATGTGTGGCTAGATTAGTGACTCCTAAAATCTTTGGCGTAGGCGGGATTGAGTCATTCAAAGCTTGGGTCATTTGATTCTGCTCAGCTTCAGTGGGCCGTATTAGACCTCCAATCGTAGCTAACGCAGTATAGTTAAAAGGGTCAGTATTATAAAGATCAAATTGATGCTGAATTTTTCTTGGGGTCCACCAGGTGTCGTTCTCGTAGTCAATACTAATTTTCATTAAACGCATAAAATCTATACCTAATAGGCATTCGTATAAAATGCCTTCCGATATATGGAAGGATAAGGTTTGCGAGTCTTGATCTATGGTTATTGTAATATTTATAAGTCCCTCAATATTAACTGCACTGCCGTCCGCAACACTCACTTGCGTAGTCTGCGGTATACTCTTATTTTTCCATTCAGCTGCTAGATTCATGCCTAGGTACGAATGTACTGATCCACTATCAAGCATTTCTTTAACTGTTCGACCATTCAATGCTAATACTAAAAACTGTCGGTTCTCTCCAATGACATTTCTATTTTGTTGTATTAACAACACCTATTTGTTGATTGCTGGAGTGGTTACGTAAGAATTGTTAACCATTATCAGGGGTTGGGACTGGTCGACCCTGTTGACTAGGCCGCAAGTACTATGCACTATATGGTTTTCTTCTATATTATGTTTTCGCTCATTCTGGACTTTCTGTGCCATCTCTGGTGGGCGAGATAATACTTTTTCTATTCTTTCAGAATTATTCGAACTCACCGGTCTGGCTGTTACTTCCGTCAGAAGTGGCAGAGTCTGATTCGTCATATTGGAAGAAACACCGACTCTTAATGATTCCTCCGTGGTTCGTTTCCCGGTGGAGCGCATTTTACACAATCCTTTATGTGTACGTTTGGTTGGCCGCACCCATAGCACTTCATCTGCTGAGGACATTCATTCGCCCAATGTCCCAGTACTCCGCATCTAAAGCACGGGCTATGCAGTTTCCTTCCAACACTTTCTGTCCCCAGCTGAGGTCGAGGGTTGGCTTGGCTTTTATCATTTACCGGTTGAGCTTGAGGATTAAAGCTACGCTGAGATTACGTTTTTCTACTCCGCTGGAGTACCGTCGTTCTTGATTCTTAACTGGTTTCGGGGTATTCTTGGAATTCTCATTTTTAGTTAGTTCTTTGGATTCGCAGAGCCTAGCTGAAGCGAAATCAGTGCGATTCGTAGTAATGGGGGCTAATATTGGCGTGGAATTATCATAATTTGGAATTTCTCCGAAACTAACGGTAGCTACGGAAGCAGTTTTATTTAACCGTGATGATTTCGCTCCAGTGCATGCAGTATTAGGGAACAAGGACTCATTTGGAGCTGGAGGTGGCCTATATGCTTTATCTTGGGCTCTGCGAGTCTCTTCTCTTTTACCTAGTTTCTGTAATTCCATAAAACTATTGAACTAATCTCGATAAATCCGTTGTCGATAACTAGGGTGTAAATTCCTATACGCTCTATTCAATTGTTTTTCAACGGTCATCGGTGGTCAAATTTGGTCCATTAAGTCTCGTAGTTTAGAGAGATATGTACTGACATATTTGTGGGAACCTTGCGTTCGCCTTTCTATCTCTACTTTCAGATGTTCCTGAACATCTTCCATACAGAACTGCAAACGAAAAGCATCTATTAAATCTTCGAACGAACGCCAGTTTTTATTTTCCCTCCTAAACCATTGATAGGATTCCTCATCTAGTACAGCCGGCAGCGCCTGGATAATCATGTCCACGGTTAATCCATAAGCTGCTCGACACCCTTGTAAATTATTGAGAAAGGACTCCGGGTCCTTTTTCCTATCTCCTTCAAAAGAGACGTGCCAGTTGGCGAAGATTTGGTTTGTCTGCTTCTCCTTGTAAAATATGGAGGCATCCATCGTCGATCGATATAGATCGGTGTATACTGGGATTGCCGGTTGCCCGAAGATAGGTGGTTGAGACGGGGGTATGGCTGATTCCGCTGGGTAAAAGGGTGGGGGTGATGTTCTTGGCACAAGCGGTGAATGATTGTAAGGATTATAACTGTAGAACGTGGGAGGAATAGGGTGATGAATACAGGTGCACGCACATGAGGTGGGAGTTGGATGGGGAGGAAAGCTGCAAGGAGCTTGACGGCTGGTGGTCGTAGTAGTAGTCGTTACATGTGTGGCCGAAGGACAGGTGGTGTTGCTACTGGTTACCGCCGGATTAAATAACATGGAGGCCGTGGTTGTCATTGGAATAACTCCGTGCCCAACTGGTTGGGTGATTTCCATACTACTCAAATAATTTACCCGATTTGCTAAGTGATTCTGAGTTGAAGTACTCGGGTATTGTGTTGATTGCGCCCGAGGTTGCATGGAATTCGGGGGTGTGGGATGATCTGGGGGCCTAGTCGAGTTCGTTGGATTTAAAGTGGCGGTGGCTTCTGGCGATACCGATGATTGATCCTGCGGAATCATTGTCATCGGATTTTGATAGACTCCTAGGGTTTGACCGGTGGGTAAACAAGAAGATGGCCTATTATCCTCTTGTGCCTTCCATGAAGCCTGCCCATTATCCTGCTGGTCTTCTTGCGACAACGTGGAATTACTCGCTGGTAGTGTATTGCATCCTAGTCGCGAGTCTTCTACTGTATCTTCATCTTCTGGCAGCCACTCAGCTACCCTATTTCCTAAATGACGCCTTATCTCATAACGGAAGATACGGTTCTTAAACTCATTAATAGTTCCTTTTCGACTAAAACCCCGATTGCTATACGTATTAACTTGATCTAGGGACATGCTTTCCACCATGACCGCTAATTCGCTCTCAACACGAAGGGGGTCATTCCAACAAAGTTCGTCAGGAAGTAAGAGGGGTTCCATGTTTAAATATCGACTAGCCATAATACTAAACCTATACTATGCGGGGTTTTATTTCAGGAGGTTAGATAACTCTCTGCAATTCTATTTGAGTTCTGGCTTGAATTTATTAAATATTATTTACTTTAAAAGAAAGGTTTATACGACTAGATTTTTACACAGGCTACACAAGCAAATTTTATGTTAAATAGCAAAAAAAAAATTTTATTAACAAAAGCAAACAAAAGGAAGGAAAGTAAATTTATATACCACACAGAAAAATTATTTTTACAAAAAAAAATTTCAAGTCACAACAAAAAATTTTAGTTGTATTAAAGTAGTACCAAAATAATTTAATTATTACTCTATTTCACACCGAAAGCAAAAAAAAACTTGTAAATTCATAGCCAGCGTTTACAGAGAAAATCTCTATTCAATACGAGAGAAAAAAAAATCCAAAAGCATACAACGCCGACGCAACAGGAAGTTCTACTCTCAATGATTATCTGGTAATCCGGCGGTATAAACGTAACGTACGGCAATAAAAAAAAACAATATATCTATAGGACGTTGAGTAAATTTAAGTAATTAATTCTTTAGATATTGATAAAAGAACATTTTTAGTTAAGGAAAAGTTCTTTATGGTTAAGAGAATTTACAAAAAAAAATTTTAATCGAGTATAACAAAACAAAATCTTGAGAAACAAAAAAAAATTTTTACCTTATAACCTTTAACAAATTTATCTCTATAAGCAATTTAAAAAAATTTTGTTGAAAAAGAAAAACTTCTCAAAAAAAAACGTTAAGTGGTCAAAGAAAATTTTTCTTACTACGGTGAACTATATAAGCCGACGACTATATCCAGTCGGTAAAGTCACCACGTTACTATAAGTATGAGAGAGCGCACAACAATAGTAAGAGTTATTAGCGAATTTCATACAATACTACTCGACCAGCTTGCTTAAAATGGCGTCGCTTGAGGGAATAATGCGGAATTTGTAAGGTGCTGGAAGGTATGAGATGCAAGGGTATTTACACAATTGGACTAACATGGGCAAATATACATGAATGTGATATGATATGATGTCACACTACGTAGTCGTGAAGTAATCGCTCTAAAATTAAAAAAAAAACTCAGTTTTGTCAGTAAGTTTAGGCTTACAACAATTAAACCTCACAAAAAAAGTTTCGATTTACTATTACAAAAAAAAAATCAGCAGATTAAAATTTTTTCGGCTATATATAAAAAATTTTTATCATTAATATCAAAAACAATTCACAAAAAAAATTCAATTGACGGTCAGCCTTGCATAGCGCAGTCAAAGGAACAATTTGTTTTCTGGCTCCGCGGCACAACTACGTATTGTGAGACAGAGATAGCTAAATATGCTGGGATATTAGTAGGCGTGCGACAAAGCTAAAACCATATAAAACTGTATAGGATATCTACAAGCTATACAATATTCAAGCTGAGATAAATATTACAATCAAAGAGAAAAAAAAGAATTTTACTATTGTTTTTAGCTTTGTCTAGTGGCGATGAGAACGATTTGTTCCCTCGCTCACGCTATACACACACTATATATATATACAAAAGCAATTATATTCGCCACAAGCGAAAAGAGAAAAAAAAATTCTATATAAATATATGCGTAAAAAAATATTTTCAAGCCAAAATAAAGAGTATGGTAAAACTTAAAAAAAAAAAATAAATTTATACGGACAAGCTTTTATTATTTATGAAGTGAAGGAAAATTTGCTGCAAAGAAAGGCATAAAAAAAATTTTTACCATACCAAGCGACAGCAAAGCAAAAAAAATATGGCTGCTAGAGCGTCCTTCTTCAGCTCGCTTCGTGTGTGTGTAGCAAAAATGGCGACCACGTGGCAAAGCTTACTAATTCAAATAGCAAAAAAAAATTTATCGCACTGGCACAGTTCTATGTATATTATATTTTTATATTTTATATTTTTTTTCAGTTCTTTTCTTTCTTACACAGTTTATGTTTATGTTGTTCTACAGTATATATATTTTTTGTTTTACTTCGCACTAACACCGCAAAAAAAACTACTGCGATCCCGAGTTTTTCGCAAAAGATTTTCATTCAAATTTTTTGCCGGCTCTACGTTGGCACGCCAATTGTAACGGCCATGGGGATCAGGTGACCGTTCAAGATTAGCTACATGTATAGCTAGCGGTATACCTGGTTCTTACACTAAAAATATTCACATAACATAAAAAAAAGAAATCAGCTGAAATATCAAAAATTTATGTATTTTATTAATTCACAACTACTAGCTATACACTAAAAAGGGCGCCAGTCGCGTTAACGGACGCGACTCCGTACGATATTTTAATTGTGCTACTATTACAGCAACGCGGCGGAAAGAGAGCCAACGATGTGCGTAATAAATTTATATGGAGTAGTTTGCTGGAAAATTACAGAACAAATTAGCTTGAACGGAAGCTAGAAAGAAAAACGGGCGCACTAACTAATACCGCGCACGTGGTCACCAGCACACACGCGCACAGAATAAGGAAAAATCACGATGTATCTTACTCGTAAAGCTTAATATAAATCAAGGCTATAATAAAGCATTTATGCTTTCACACACTCACGCCAGAAATACTCTCTTGTTCTTACAGAAATTGCAATCACGAGAGTTATCAAAAAAGTGTTTCACTCTATACAATTAACAAAAAGACTTCACGTCGACCGACCTGTAGACGAACGACAGAAGGAATGAGCATCTCAAGATGAATGCTTTTCCTTCTTTATGCGGCATGCTATGCGCGCCACCTTATACTCTTGCCTTTTCCGTCTACTTGACTGCTAGAGTCAGGCTATGCGTAGACTAGGCACATTGGTTAAGCTTTATTGTATATTAAGGGCTTCGTGATGTGCTGTGCACGCAGGTATAGTTAGTGGCTTGGGGTTGGCCTTAGCTTGACCGGCGTTGTCTCTCTCTTAACCGCGCGCGAATTTAAGGTCTTCCTTCTGCCGCATATACTATCGTATTATAAAAGCGGGGTTTAAATAACATAGCAATTTTGCCATGTTACAGTGTAATAACATTTTTTTCAATATTACATTCTTATTATATTAATGAATGAAGGGATTTGCAAGGTACACCTTTATGGAAGTTATACTTATTTAGAAGCAATGGTTTTCGGGATATTGTGTTATGAAATTTGAAAATTTTGATTTTAAAATATCTTGGAAACTATTGACCCTAGCGAAAACGGACGAAATGTTTAAAGATACTAGAAGGGTTTGATTACAGATCTACCCATATACGTAATAAAAATTTAAAATTTTTGCCATTTTGACATTATTTAATTTTTTATTTTACTTTATATATATATATATATATATATATATATATGGGGCATTCTTTGTGAATCGGTACCTACTCATGAAATTTTTCAAAATTTTATGACGACTCGCTCAGTTTTGAATTTTTCAATTTTTCTCACTAAAAAAGAATACAGCACAAAATTTTACGTAGATATATGGTATTATAGTCAAGATCAAACCACATTTTTAAGATAATTTTTGCAATACTTATTTTAAATCGCTTGGCTATTATTTCCGCTGGAAACGGATCTTAAATCAGTAAGCCCTCACATTTTTGAGATCGCCGCTTACAATCCTCATGTCAAATTCAATTTTTTCAACAGGGTACTTTTAAATATGTATGAATGTATATGAATTTTTTCAACAGGGTACTTTAAATCATGTATAAATGTATATCTTGACAAATTTGTTTAAAATAATGGCCGATACTCTGTAATAACTTTTTTTTTATTACAAGTTATAAATAGTGTGTTTAAGGGTAAGTGAGCATTCTATTTATAACAGTATGGATTCATAATATGGCTGATTCCATTTCAAATCGAACAGTCAGTATACACTCAAGTCACCAATTACTGCGCTAATGGAGTATGTTATTCTACCCTAAAAATAAGGGTATACGTATTTTTTTTATTTTGCTGAAATATCAAAATTGCATCAGATATGCACTTTTGAAAATTGCATACAAAAACTAAATGTTAAAACTGAAAATGTTGAGAATAACTTTAGAGGGCTATCGTTTTATCAATTTTCAATGAACTTTGGTAAACTTTATTTTGTTTTATTATGTTTTAAGCCCTCTTTAATTCAGTGCAAGCAATTTCAAAAAAGACTAAAAAATGACTAAGATATGTGCATTTTACCAAAAAATGCACTTTTTATGCACATGCATTTTTCTCGAAAAACCCATTTTTTTTTTTGCTGAAATTTTTTGTGCTCATAGAGGACCAAATTACCTATCTAATGGTACTTGGTTGATCCCGTACTTATTTGTTTGAAGCGAGAAAAAAATTCACAAATTTTATTGGTAAAAAATTTTTGTATATACGTTCGAAAGTCTTAAGCAATGTTCATTCCAACGCTGTCGCATGCTTCGCTCATTATTTGTTTACCTTTGTATGTATGTATATATCATCAATAGTGATATATATATATATATATAAAAATTCGTAATATAAAAATAAATATGAAAAAATGGAAAATAATAATTCTATTCGTGTATATCTATATTATGTATGTTTCGATGTACAGACAATAGGAGGCTCATTCGCGGACAAATACCTCGCGTAACCAAACCAGCATATTAGAATTGTTATATAAAAGCTAGTTATTCTTACGTCTGCTTTCAAAGGTACTTTTCGGACTTGTGAAAAAGTAAACAAAACTCTGCAATTGTGATGTCCGAAATTCACTCTTCTACAAGAATTCGATGTCCCGATTTTTTTCAAATGCATAAGAAGGTAGATTATAAAAGCAGAAATTTACGTTTTAGACCGTTGGAAGATTTGGCCATTAATTTGGCACGGCTTTATCCAGATTTAAAGATACTGCCCTCTACTAATGTATGCAAAAATTGCCATGAACGCATATAAAAAATGATTTCAAGTGATCTTGAATCTACATCTGAAAATGAAATCACTGAACTTTTCAGCGGAAAACATGATGATTTTATCCCCAAGACACCCGAACGAATACAGGAATTAAACGAGAGTATTAATACAATTTTACCTCAATGCGTCTCGCCGCTAAAAAGAAAAACTGCAATACCTAAAAATTTAACAGAAAATTACGTATCTAAAAAGAGAAAATCTTTAATTTCAGCTTTTTCTGCTACTGTCGGAAGTAAATTAGAAGATGCGTATGGCATTTCAGTTGAATCAATAGAGTCGGACAAAAGTTCGACTGAAAACTATTGGAACAAATTTGTAAAAAATTTTAAATCGGCTTTAGAAAAATGTTCTTCTGTTTCGGAGAAAATAAAACTTCTAACTCTACTACCTTCAAAACTAAGCAAAATAAAAATTTGCTCACTATTCCCGAATATAAGCGAGTATATGATAAATAAATCAAGAAATCTCGTGAAAAATAAAGGAGTTTATTCGGAGCCAGATTCATATACTGGTCATCCTATTGATGAAAATACAAAAAATATCGCTATGGAATATTTTTTAAATGATGATTTTAATTGTAGTAGACAAAGTCCAAATAAATCTGATGTTGTTACTGTTAAAGTTGATAATACAAAAACTAAAAAAGTTAAACGGTTTCTTACTCGAAGCTTAAAAGAAACATATAGTCAATTAAGACAAGAAAATCCAAACTTACAAATAGGAAAATCGAAATTCTATAGTCTAAGACCAAGTTTCGTCTTAACAAGCCCTGTGAAGGAAACTTGTCTTTGTGTACATTGCGAAAATTTTGAACTCTTTTTTACAAGTTTAATTCGTTTTAGAGGCGATAATAATTCTGAATTAGATTTAATTCGTTCAGAAATAACTAACGCAATGTTGTGTTCTGAACCATCTGATTCGTGTTTCTTGCAAGAATGCAATTATTGCCCCGGTAGTAAGGGTATCACATTAAAATTGTTAAAACTGAATGAAAATTGTGAAGATGAAATTACGTTTGCTTTGTGGGATAATGGTAATCTTATCAAACAAACAGTAAGCTTATCAGTTTTTAAAGAAAAATTTTCAATCTGCGCACTAAAAGCAAGTACTCACGTATACATAAAAAATATTCAACGTGAAGCTATAAAAAAAGAAAAAGAAGAAGGTAAAGTTGATCCTACTAAGTTAATTATCCACGTTGATTTTGCAGAAAATTGGTCTGTAATAAATAATAAAGCGGTTCAGGGAAATCATTGGGTAAATTACCAAATTTCTATTTTTACTGCAGTCTGTTACCAAGGAGAGATAACGCAAAGCTTTGCGATAGTTAGTGACGACAAAAAGCATGATACTGCATATGCGCTATTAGCAATAAATAAAATTATCGATCTTATGAAAAATGATTTAGTTATCAAAGTCACTATTATATCAGATGGAGTTGCAAGCCAATTTAAAAATCGTTTTCAGCTACATGAATTCAAACATTTTTCTTATCAAATGAAATAGTTATTTTCTGCGACTGGTCATGGGAAAGAAGCCGTTGATGGAATAGGTGGGCTTCTAAAGCATTATGCTACTTCACATAACTTAAAAAGAGTTCATGAAGAATCGATACAAAATGCTGACGATTTTATAAATTGGGTTCAAAAGTACACCAGTGCAATCAAAATCATATTATTACCAATAAATGAGATTGAAAAATTTAGAAAAGAAAAAAATATTGAATGGATTACAGTTCCTAAATATAATGGGATTCAAAAAAGTCATATGTGGTTAAAACAACTTGGGGAATTGAAATCGCATATATTTGTTGGCAGAACAGCTATACATGCACTAACTAAAGTGAAAGACAAGAAAAAAAAAGTCAAACGTCGTAAAGCTACACTTAGAACTAAAAATAATAAGTGCAAAAATAAAAAAAAGTAATTATTTATAATTATATTTTTGACGCATCCCAACAGTGAGAGGCAAGGGGAACTCACTTTAAAAAAGCACCCCGAAGGAAACAGAAACCTTCTACGTCCACGTCGTTGTTCCTGGGTAATGCTAAAAGAAGGATAGTGTTTAAATCTACATTGCTTAAAATTTCCGAACGTATATACAAAAATTTTTCACCAATAAAATTTGTGAATTTTTTTTCTCGCTTCAAACAAATAAGTACGGGATCAACCAAGTACCATTAGATAGGTAATTTGGTCCTCTATGAGCACAAAAAATTTCAGCAAAAAAAATGGGTTTTTCGAGAAAAATGCATGTGCATAAAAAGTGCATTTTTCGGTAAAATGCACATATCTTAGTCATTTTTTAGTCTTTTTTGAAATTTCTTGCACTGAATTAAAGAAGGCTTAAAACATAATAAAACAAAATAAGGTTTACCAAAATTCATTGAAAATTGGTAAAACGATAGCCCTCGAAAGTTATTCTCAACATTTTCAGTTTTAACATTTAGTTTTTGTATGCAATTTTCAAAAGTGCATATCTGATGCAATTTTGATATTTCAGCAAAATAAAAAAATACGTATACCCTTATTTTTAGGGTAGAATAACATATTCCATTAGCGCAGTAATTGGTGACTTGAGTGTATACTGACTGTTCGATTTGAAATGGAATCAGCCATATAAATGTGAGTAACAGGTAAATGATCATATTCTTTTATAGACTTAGCGGATGATAGACACTGACTTGAATTTTATTGATCTATATTCTCAAGTTATGATTTGGAAAATGATTGATTCTAATTCCTGCTTAATTTTTTTAGAGTAGCTTATTATATTCACATCGGTAAATAATATTCTCATTTTATGAACATTGATTTTCATTTTAATTTTAATTTATCCAATGATGTGACAGCAATAATTGAATCTACTTATGTATAAAAACTTAGGAGCCATTTAAACAAAAATTTAAAATCAGCATGTCACAGACATTAGTATATATTAATATTGAATTAATTCATTCTCATTATTAGTGATATACAATTAAACTCATGTCAGTTTTGGATGTATTAATATACCATATTTTTTGAGGTTGTACAAGTCGAAATCTTTATAAAATATATTTATCACTTTTACGTTCATCCATTACAATCTTCAAAATTATTTTCACTTTAATTACAATAAATGTATACTAAAAACATGGAAATGCACTTTCTTAAACAATTATAAGATTTTTTTACTTATCATTAATACGATGATTTTATAAATAGACACATAAAGTCAATTTATTTATTTTAAACTTTTATCCCACTTCACAGTAACACAGATTTGATAATTCTGAAATCGAGTGATCTATTCTATAAAAAAAATAAATTAACTAATTTTAATACAACTTGCGTAGTATCATTTTGCAAATTATTTTAAAATAATTTCAAGTTTAAAACTTAAGAAATTCAGCTAAAAATCACATTTTTCATTATTTTTAATTACATTTTTATTTTTTCCAAGGGATTGCCAAGGATGTCCACTCTGAAATTTTTAGGTTATATTTATACATATATTACTTTTTTCGATGAGTTTTTTGGACATGGGATCATGGTTTAAAACCTTGAAAAGTGGTATTTCAATATAACCCAACTGAGTAATTTAAGCCTAAAATTAGTCAAAAATGTCAATTATATGGTTCTGGCCTAACTTTGAAGCTTTGTACCTCTGAAAATATGTACTAAAGAAATCTATAAAATTTCTGAGTGGTCCATAATATAGAAAAGAACCACTTTACTAATTCTTAGTGAAAAAAAATTTTTCGTCCTTCGATTTGACAGAAACTGGGCGATAAATATATATATATATATATACAGTGCCCTGCAAAAGTTTTCGGAAAAATTACTTAAGAAAGGTAATTCTTTAAATAAAAATATCTCAAGTTCTATTGGTCGTAGAATAAAAAACAAGAAAGGAAATTAAAGTAAAGATTAAATACTTAATAATAATTAATAATGTTTAGTTTTCTTTTTAGTTCAACATTTTTTTTCTACTCAACATATAAATTACATTAATTCCTATATTCGTATAATACCTAATGTTAAT
Organism: Anastatus disparis; assembly: GCA_017163975.1. Classification (NCBI taxonomy): domain Eukaryota; kingdom Metazoa; phylum Arthropoda; class Insecta; order Hymenoptera; family Eupelmidae; genus Anastatus; species Anastatus disparis. The sequence continues at coordinate 1,221,845 of JAFFSR010000336.1, read as the reverse complement.
AGCAAACTCTAAAATAAGTGAATTTTTTTATAAAATTGTTAATTTGCGTTCTATTACAAATTATATAAAAAAGGTTAAAAGTTGTTTAATAAATTAATTTTTTCCTATGTCTATATTCAATCACGTCTAATTTTTTCAAAAGTTATCCTAGCAAAAAATAATCTTTGTAAAAACTTTTAGATTTCGTTGATATCTTTCAATTTTTGTTTGAATTTTTTACATAGCTTCATTTTTTAAAAAGATACAAGTAATTCAACAAAATTTAAAAATTTCCAAAATTTTTAAAATTTTCAAAACGGTATAAAAATTAGAAAAAACACCTTAAAAAATTTTTGTGATCCATGAAAAGTTAGTATTTGATCTCTACACTGAAAAAAAATTCGCCTTTGGAGATGTCGATGACTTAAGGGATAAAGACTTTTCAATACATTGTGTTAAATTGATTCGCTAGCGTCGGAGTCTCTCATTCAAAGGTATTGAAGAAATCGAGAATCTCGGCTCTCGGAGTCTCAGACGCCCAGAGCCGAGTTGAAGTAGCTCAGCCGTGCGCTTGCGCTATTGCGAGGACTCATGAATTCCATATTTTCGAATTTCGAGTAAGATCAAGTTCAGTTTCGTTTTGCATGTATTCGAGGATTCTTAGAGTTTATTTTATACTCTTGTACGAATTGAAATAATACGAAATGTAGAGTTATGAAATGTTGTTTCTTTCATGGAATCAATAGACTCTAAATATCGAGATACCCAAAGACGAAATTTCTTTCCGTGTACTTTAATTTTCTTTTTTAATTTTTATTCTGCGACCAATAGGACCAGAGATATTTTCATTTAAAGAATTACCTTTCTTAAAAAATTTTTCCGAAAACTTTTGCAGGGTACTGTATATAAAATTGATGAATAACTTACGGATTTTGCTCAAACTTCGAGGTAAGTTTTCAAATGACAGAATATGGAAAAAGCTAAAGTTATAGTCACAAACACGCAATATTTCCTTAATTACAGGCAATTAAAGAAAATCACTAAAAAAGTTACTAAATTTTTAAACGTATATTCTTTAGCATTGATAGCTAGAAGCTTGAAACTTTTTTTAAATTAAAGCTGAGCTTAAATCCTTTCGGAACAGTAGTTACAGCATATCAAAATATTATTTACTCCCAAAATTAGAGTGTAATAAAAATTGGGCCTGAATTCTCTTTTTAAAACATTAATTAATAATAAAAGCTGAAATTAGGTCCAATCTTTATTACGCTCTAACTTTGGGAAAAAATAATATTTGAGCTCAGCTTTAATTTAAAAAAAAGTTTCAAGCTTCTAGCTAGATATCAATGCTAAAGAACTATATACGTTTAAAAATTTAGTAACTTTTTTAGTGATTTTCTTTAATTGCCTGTAACTAGGAAAATATTGAGTATTTGTGACTACAACTTCAGCTTTTTCCATATTCTATCATCTGAAAACTTATCCCAAAGTTTGAGCAAAATCCGTGATCTGGAGGTGTGACACTCTCCTAGTTAGTCGTGAGAGTCCTTGGTAAAATAACTGCGCAATTTCTTTATTATACAATAACTTTCTAGAAGTTTTATTCTCAACGTCAAATAATTTAAGCTGATACTTTTAGATTGCAATAGATCTTTCTAGAATAAAAAAATCTTGAGGCTAAATTCCTTGCGCCCAATATTAACATTGAAGTTCCCGCTCCCCGATCGCGACATTGCAATTAACGTTGCTAATACAATCTCTATATTTATATATAAGTTAAAATCAGCCGCGGGGACTTTAGCCTCTACATACTTTTATTCTAGAAAAATTTATTGCAATCTAAAAGTATCAGCTTAAATTATTTTACGTTGAGAATAAAACTTCTAGAAAGTTCCTTTATAATAAAGAAATTGCGAAGTTATTTTACCAAGGACTTTCATAACTAAATTATTTACTAATCGTTTACACCAATCACCGTATGTAACTCTTTACCTTTGAAATGAAAGAAAGATTTCATTGCACGATATTTCTTTGGATCACATCATAATATACACTCATCTTTATTGATTCACTTTGATTTGTAATACTATTGAAAAAGTTTAAATAAATTTTTATGATTTCGTTTAGTCACAGAAAAATTAATTTGCTTAGAGCACAAAGCAAACGTGTTTGTTCGCTTCGATATTTAGCATAAAAAACGTGTTGCTATAATACATGCACGGTCAGTATGAACTGAAAAAAAAGATGAACTAAAATGGCGCTAAGAACAGTTGATTGGATCTTTTTTGCTATATCTTTAGGATGCCAAAAGTTATGCTTTGAAAACCCTATCTGCTCATTTTCATTTTTTTTCTGCAAAAACCAATTTTCTTAACAGAACTAGCTATAAAATTAAATAATTTTGAAGTGAAACTTCCTTACCGACGGTATACACTTTACATAAGAGACGTATAAAAAAAATTATACGGGAGTGAATTGATTTCATGCATATATGTTTTCATCATACCGTTGCATGCCCTGTCAAAAAAAACTACGTGGGATCCCACGTGGATACCCACGTGGGAATCTACGTGGAAACCTACGTGGAGGTACGCGTGGGGACCTACGTGGGTACCCACGTGGAAAATAATACCCTGTCAGAAAAAAACTACGTGGGTACCCATGTGGGAACCTACGTGGGTACCCACGTGGGTATCCACGTAGTTTTTTTTTGACAGGGTGACGGTACATGCAACGGAACTAATGAAACGGAAGTGTATATATATAGGAGGAGCGTCCGCGCCTCTTATATGCAAATCAAGGTACTAAATACGTAATAAAGAAATATTCGTGGGACTAACTTGATGTCAAACACACAGATATAGTATATGTATACATGTATACTATATATACAATACAAATATCTGAATCTGACCTGAATAAATTAAGAAAGCAATAGCACGCGTTTTCCCTTTTTCTTTCTTTTTCTATGTTTTATGATGAACCCCTTTATTCCCTACATTTTTTAAATTATAATATTTTTGTAAAATAAATATTAACAAAAATTTTATTCACTATCTCATATAAAATTAAAAAAAATTAATTCCTTAAATAAATTGAATTATTTTAATTATATTTTATTTAATTTTATAATTATTTAGTTTAAAAATTAATTTAAAATTAAATAAAACAGTGATAGAATTTAAATAAACATTTATGAGTTCTATAATTTTTTCAAATATGCTCGTAAAAAATCGGAATTAGATTTAATAAGAAAATCTATACCATATTAAAAATAATGACGTCTTTTTAGTGTTGGATGTAAAAACGAAAATTCAAAAATTGAAAATGAACCTCTACTTTTAAATGACTATAGTTCCGTCAATTTTTAACCTTTTTGGGCGTTCTTTTAACGAAAGTGTGCGAAATTTGGTCTAGCTTTAAATGCGATCTCGATTTTTGTAATACAATTTGATCTCGCTGAGTTATTTACGAAAAACCGAAAAAAAGCGATTTTTTTCAAACACAATTTTCTCAAAAACTATATTTTTTTTTTTTTTGAAATTTTTATATGATTTTATACATAAAAAATACTAACTTTTAGGGTAGGTGAGAATATGCGATTTTACCTTATTTTTTTTAAACAGATTTTTAAACGTTTTTTTTATATTTTCGATTTTAAAACATTGATACCATGGCGCATCGTACTATTTTTCCAACTTTACGTGTTCTTACAACTATTTTTATGCTTTTATTTATTAATATATCAAAAATATCAACAATAATCTTTACAATAAACCCCGGATCGAATATTTTGATCAATTAGAACAAAAGTTATGACGATTTAAAGTTTAAAAAAAATGCTGAAACTTTAAATAAATATGATATTTACAGATACTTCGAATAATTATAAAAAAGAGAATAAACAAGACATTGCAGATTTTATTCAGAAAAATCAAATTTACTGAATAATACTAGCACGATTGAAAATTTCTTAATAGAGTTAAGAGAGCGTGCTCTCACTGTAAGAGCTCATAAATTGGTCAAAGAAATTCAACGTATAGCAATTAAAGAGGTTAAACTTTTAGCGAAAAATAATGACTTCCAATTAGTTATTCATGTCGATTTTGCAGAAAATTGGACAGTCCTGCTTCAAAATGAAATTCAAAACTATTATTAGAGTAAAAACCAAATATCAATATTTACGTCAGTATGCTATTTTGGAAATGATAAGACAGTCAGTTATGTCACCGTCTCTGACGATATTAAACATGATTCGTCTCATGCCCTAATGACTATAAATTTAATTATCGACAACTTAACAAAAACATATTGCACAAGATCTTGATGAAATCATAACCATTTCCGATGGAGCTGCCAGTCATTTTAAAAAAAGATATCAATTCTATGAGCTTCAAAACTCAAAAGTAAACAGAAAATGGCTTTTTTCTGCAACAGGTCATGGTAAAGGCGCTTGTGACCGTATTGGTGGTTTAGTTAAACATTATGCTATCACGCATAATCTGTCCAAGAAGAATGCAGATTTTATTAGGAACGCTGAAAATTTCGCCACTCACGTATCAAAATATACTCCGTCGGTTAACATTCTTGTTATCCGCAAGGATGAGTTAGAAGTTTTTCGACAGACAAAAAAAATGGAATAGTTAGGAAATGCAAAAGAAATTAAAGGTATTCAGAAGATTCACTGTGAAAAAAGTAAACGAAACCAAATCTACACTGCCAAAACTTCGAGACATGAGTGGCAATATATAAAAAATATCAACAATAATCTTTACAATAAACCCCGGATCGAATATTTTGATCAATTAGAACAAAAGTTATGACGATTTAAAGTTTAAAAAAAATGCTGAAACTTTAAATAAATATATTTACTTTGAATTTTGAATTTTGAATTTTGAATTTGAATTTCAAATTTTGAAAAGGTGAATTTTTTAAATACTAAAATATATTATTTGGTCATGTTCAATGAACAAATAATATGCGATACAATTAAGAAATGAACACCAATGAATTGAGAACTAATGTGAATAAAAAAATCTGAATTTGAATAAAACCTTTCAATTTACTTCTTGCCACTCATGTCTCGAAGTTTTGGCAGTGTAGATTTGGTTTCGTTTACTTTTTTCACAGTGAATCTTCTGAATACCTTTAATTTCTTTTGCATTTCCTAACTATTCCATTTTTTTGTCTGACGAAAAACTTCTAACTCATCCTTGCGGATAACAAGAATGTTAATCGACGGAGTATATTTTGATACGTGAGTGGCGAAATTTTCAGCGTTTCTAATAAAATCTGCATTCTTCTTGGACAGATTATGCGTGATAGCATAATGTATAACTAAACCACCAATACCGTCACAAGCGCCTTTACCATGACCTGTTGTAGAAAAAAGCCATTTTCTGTTTACTTTTGAGTTTTGAAGCTCATAGAATTGATATCTATTTTTAAAATGATTGGCAGCTCCATCGGAAATGGTTATGATTTTATCAAGATCTTGTGCTATATGTTTTAGTTTTAAGTTGTCGATAATTAAATTTATAGTCATTAGGGCATGAGACGAATCATGTTTAATATCGTCAGAGACGGTGACATAACTGACTGTCTTATCATTTCCAAAATAGCATACTGACGTAAATATTGATATTTGGTTTCTACTCTAATAATAGCTTTGAATTTCATTTTGAAGCAGAACTGTCCAATTTTCTGCAAAATCGACATGAATAACTAATTGGAAGTCATTATTTTACGCTAAAAGTTTAACCTCTTTAATTGCTATACGTTGAATTTCTTTGACCAATTTATGAGCTCTTACAGTGAGAGCACGCTCTCTTAACTCTATTAAGAAATTTTCAATCGTGCTAGTTTTATTCAGTAAATTTGATTTTTCTGAATAAAATCTGCAATGTCTTGTTTATTCTCTTTTTTATAATTATTCAAAGCATCTGTAAATATCATATTTATTTAAAGTTTCAGCATTTTTTTTAAACTTTAAATCGTCATAACTTTTGTTCTAATTGATCAAAATATTCGATCCGGGGTTTATTGTAAAGATTATTGTTGATATTTTTGATATATTAATAAATAAAAGCATAAAAATAGTTGTAAGAACACGTAAAGTTGGAAAAATAGTACGATGCGCCATGGTATCAATGTTTTAAAATCGAAAATATAAAAAAAACGTTTAAAAATCTGTTTAAAAAAAATAAGGTAAAATCGCATATTCTCACCTACCTTAAAAGTTAGTATTTTTTATGTATAAAATCATATAAAAATTTCAAAAAAAAAAAAATATAGTTTTTGAGAAAATTGTGTTTGAAAAAAATCGCTTTTTTTCGGTTTTTTGTAAATAACTCAGCGAGATCAAATTGTATTACAAAAATCGAGATCGCATTTAAAGCTAGACCAAATTTCGCACACTTTCGTTAAAAGAACGCCCAAAAAGGTTAAAAATTGACGGAGCTATAGTCATTTAAAAGTAGAGGTTCATTTTCAATTTTTGAATTTCCGTTTTTACATCCAACACTAAAATTGCTGTAGTAAAAAAAAAAAAAAAATTTTGAGCGTTCTATGAGGTAAATTTTATCTTCATATAAATAATAGAAGGCATTTTTATTACTTAGAAGAAAAAAAAAAATTCGATCAGTGACGGCCTGCATGAATCTGAATGGAATCAGCCATATATAGCTATACATGGCCGCACTCAAGCTTCTCTTTATCAGCGCAACGATCAATTCTAAGAATTTAAAAAGCTAGCAACAACGCTTAATTTACCGCTTTTTCAAATTTCACGCACATTATTCTAATGACAAACCCCGCTTAAAAACAATATATGTAATCGTTTTACTAGTTTTTTATAAACATTTTCATAAGTTTTTCATTAAATAAATAATAATTATTTTTACGTGATAAGTGAAACTAACCTCACATCGTATCTAGTGACTTATTATCTAGTGAAGTTTCATATAGTAATATTTCGTGTCGTGATAATTTATCAAGTAACGTTCTACTTGCTAATACGCAGCGTGTAACATTTTTATGTGCAAGCAGCAGTCAAACGTGTTCTGCTAGAAAATTATTTACTCTTATTTATCGCATATAGTACGCCGCGCATATACGGAATATTATTGCAACGCGAAACTGCGTTATAACTCACAATATATATTATTATTACTTTAATACAAGCAGTAAACTCAGATCTAAGAATCTTGTAATATATTTGTAAATAGTAGCATTAAGTTAACTTTGTAGGTGTATCGTTTAACCTTAATAGTTATATTATACACGCGTGCTTATTGCTGAGAATCTTCGATATATTGTGATACACCTGCGTGTGTGCATATTTTAAAGTGCGTTTTCTGTAACCTCAGTAATAAACGTAGCTAACATGGCACCGCCATCCGATCAGGAGCGTATCGCCTAACTAGAAGCTGAATTGGCTACAGCACGTCAAAACAATGCTGCTGCACACGTAGAACATTACCCCATGCCCAAGTTACCACCATTCTATAAACGTGACCCTAATATTTGGTTTGCTCAAGTAGAAGCTTTCTTTTGTAACGCAAAAATTACCTCTCAAGAGATTAAGGCAGACACGGTCATAGCCGGCCTCGATGCAGACGCCGTCGGTGTTATAAACGATTTAATTCTAAAGCCCGATCCCACGAATCAATATGACCGCGTTAAACAACGTTTGATAAATACATACGCAGCTTCGAGCGCGGCTAGGCTGAGACAACTTTTACAGGGTCAAGTCGTCATCGACGGAAAGCCTTTAGTGTTATTGGCGCGCATGCGTAATTTAAATAAAGACGCGTGTAATAATATTGTACTCAAATCCATATTTATGGACCAAATGCCAGTACATTGTCGCCCCGTGCTCGCAGCTTCTAGAATCGAGGACTTGCAACAATTAGCTGAGCTCGCGGACACCGTTGTAGAAGCCGTGACCCTCGGTAATACCGAAGTAGCTGCCGTATCGCACAAATGCTCTACCAAACCGAATACTCAGGTACAAGAGCGATTAGATAAAATCACCACCGACTTAGCAAAATTAACAGCCCTAGTGCACAAACAGAGTGGAAATCATGCAAATCGCAGTCGCTTGCTTTCTCGTTCGTCGGAACCAAGCAACGCCCAAAACGGTAAAAAACGTGATCAATCCGGTCTTTGCTGGCGTCATAAGAAATTTGGCGCTAAAGCACATAAATGTAACCCACCGTGTTCTTGGCCCACAAGCACACCTGACAATCAGGTAAACTAGAACAACCTGTCGTTGCAGAGGCGTGCGCACTGGTTCAACAGCCCTCCAAACGCCTCCACATACGCAATCGCAAAACCGGTCAATCATTTTTAATCGACACTGGTGCTGATATCTCTCTCATACCCAAGCCCGTGAACTTTCCAGGCAAGATGAGTGAACTCAAGCTCTTCGCCGCTAATGGGATCGCTATTGACACTTACGTTACCTCCAAGCTTTCCTTATACCTAGGCCTTCGTCGCGCTATATCGTGGAATTTTTGCATTGCAAACGTTTCCTCTCCAATAATCGGTGCTGACCTACTCGCGCCATTCGGTATTTCGGTTGACCTCAAGCATCGTTGCCTGATCGATACCATCACTGGACTTCGCACCTACAGCATTACTTAAGTACCATGCACTCAGTGTATTAACCGCGTCGATCCAGCTTCTAAAAATGCGAAGCTTTTAACAGCACTTCCCAGAGTTATCGGAGTAGAACAACCAACCCCTCTTGAAACTCGTGGCGTGCAACATCGCATAATTACCTCAGGCCAACCTGTAGCCGAACGTCCTAGGAGATTACCACCAGATAAACTCAAAGCCGCTCAAGCCGAGTTTAAACGCCTTATCGACGCAGGCATCTGCCAACCTTCGAGCAGTGCCTGGGCTAGCTTCATCCACCTCGTCAAGAAAAAAGACGGCGAATGGCGAGTGTGCGGCGATTACCGCCTACTTAATCAGATTACCGTACCTGACCGCTACCCCGTGCCACACTTGCACGACTTTCCGGTAGTTCTAAGCGGAAAAACAGTTTTCTCTGCGCTTGACCTCCACAAGGCCTACCATCAGATTCCCGTAGCTCCTAAGGACATTCCCAAGACTGCGGTAATCACGCCTTTCGGCCTGTTCGAATACCGCGCCATGACTTTCGGACTACGGAACGCCGGGCAAACGTTTCAACGTTACATACATAAAGCACTCGGTGACCTTGATTTCGTTTTTACTTACTTGGACGATATACTCGTCGCTTCCGCGCCGGAGGATGAGTACGTCAATCACCTAAAAATAGTCTTACAGAGACTACAAGATTTTCATTTAAGACTAAATTTAGAAAAATGTCAATTTGGTTGCACTAAATTAGTTTTTTTAGGACACCTTATTAACCGTGACGGATTTAAGCCTACTCCAGATAAAGTCACGGCCATAAGCAACTATCCTAAACCCCGGGATATTGACGAACTCAGACGCTTTCTCGGGATGGTAAATTTTTACCGCCGTTGTATCAAGAACGCTGCGGAAACGCAAGCGCCCCTCAATGCGTACCTGCACGACGCTCGCAAGCAAGACAAACGTCCCATTAATTGGACACTTGAAGCAGAAGCCGCCTTCATTAAATGTAAGGATGACCTAGCCAATGTAGCTACTATGGCTCACGCAGTTCGCCTAGCCACAGACGCGTCGAATTTCGCGATGGGCGCTGCAGTGGAGCAATTCCACAACGATCGTTTTTCTCGCGCAAATTTACGCCAGCTCAACGCGAATACAGCGCTTACGACCGCGAGCTGACCGCCATATACGAAGCCGTGAGATATTTCTTGTATTTACTTGAGGGACGTAATTTTAAAATACATACGGACCGAAAAGCTCTCATGTACGCTTTCATGAAAAATTCAAATCGCGCGTCACCACGTCAAGCCCGTCAACTTTCTTATATATCTCAATTCACCACGCAAATCGTATACCGTCCTGGCTCCGAAAACACAGTCACAGATGCGTTATCTCGTGTAGAAGCTTTTTGCATACCTGATCAATTCAACTTGCCAGAATTATCGGCAGAGCAAGAAAGTGACGAGGAGCTCGAAGAACTAAATAAATCTCCAGACCAATCACTTACCTTTAGGAAACTCTCCTGGGGTAATCCACCCTCATCGGTCTATTGCAATGTTTCTGAAGACTCCTTACGTCCATACATACCCAAAACACTGCGTGAGCGAGTTATCTCTCTGTTTCATTCTATCTCTCATTCCAGCGAAAAGGTGACAGATAGACTGATCAGGCGGCTTTATATATGGCCGAATATGCACCGCGACGTCGCGCGTTATTGTAAACAATGCATAGACTATCAACAGTCTAAGATAACCCGACATGTCAAAATGACGCCAGATCAATTCATAGCTCCTGACGGACACTTTTCTCACGTCCACATCGACATCGTCGGCCCTTTACCACCCAGTGAGGGTTATCAGTATTGCTTGACCATGATCGACCGATTCTCGCGTTGGCCCGAAGCCATTCCGATCAAAGAAACTTCTGCGCGTACAGTTGCTCGTGCATTCAATGACAACTGGGTATCTCACTTCAGATCACCTCAGATCATAACTTCGGACCAAGGCGCGCAATTCGAATCCGAACTCTTCTCAGCCCTATTATCGTTAATTGGCACACAACGAATCACAACCACCGCGTACCATCCAGCCACCAATGGCCTCGTCAAACGCTGTCACAGAGATCTTAAATCGGCGATCATGTGTCATCAAGAGCAATGGTCACGCGTGCTACCTACCGTACTTCTCGGTTTAAGAACCCGCATCCGGTTAGATACTAACGCATCACCCGCAGACTTCATCTACGGTACACAACTCAGAATCCTTGGCGAATTTTTCCTTCTCGGTGACTTAGACCCAAATCCTCACTACTTCCTCGAAGAATTTCGCGAGCATATGAAACAAGTACGCCCAGTACCCGTAGTACATAAATACACTAAAAAAGCATTCGTATATAAAGATCTATCGTCTTGTTCTCATGTATTCATGCTCATTAAAGGTGTTAAAAAGTCCCTAGAAAAGCCATATAAAGGACCATACAAAGTTCTCGAGCGCATCTCAGACCGAGTATATTCAATAGAAGTCAACGGTGCACCAAAGAGCGTATCCATTGAACTACTTAAACCGGCGTACATCTTACGAGAAGATATTAGTGAATCTCAGAATTCAGCTAAGCATGGACCTAGTGCGACTAGCTCCACGCCCAGCAAACCGCAACCATTACGAACATACTCACGTAAAAAAGTAAATTTTGCGCTGAATCCAAAAAGCGCAAATGAATAAATAAAAATGCATTGTAAATACCCACGAACTTAACTTAAGATAGCTTAGATAGTGAATGTAACTCGTGCCAAAGTTTACTTAATTTTTAATAATTTTTATATACACTGTATTCATTCAGCAAGAAACAGTAATCTTATGTATTATTTTATATGTTTATATTTTTCTCTTTTTTTTTTTTAAATTGTAACAGAATTTTTATATTATAATCGACAATTTTATATTTTTGCAAACTACCTACTTTCCGTCAAAAGATATTTATATATAAGCAAATACGACCTTTTCTTTCGTAAACCCGAATTTAATGTAAAATTACCTAATTGTTAAAATTTTAAACACGCAAAAATTTTTTTATGAGAGGGAGTATGTGGGAACCTACTATATCATCGCGTCCGTTCTCTCAATGTGTAAGAGAGAGACAGAAAGATAGTAAAAAGCAGAAATGTAAACGCGCCTCAGCGCGAGTTAGTTTTTGACGTGTGTTCGCCTCGAACACATCGTGCCTTGTTCCTAATCAATAAAACTCATTAATTATTTTATTTTTTAGAGTTTTCACTTGCTGCCTTCCTCAACCTGAATTCCTCTGAACACGCTGCAGTAGTAAACACTGCATCCAAGCATCTCATTATATACATGAAGTTTACAAGTGTGTATATTCTCAACAAATACATTAAAATATTTCGCAGTTCCATTTAGCTGCAAGTACGATTAAAATGTGTTACAATATATTACAGACGATTTTCGGAAAATTTACGAAAATCACAAAGCAGGGCGATGTTTATTTCTATTGAAAATATCTATGTGCATGAACATGGATTTTACGTGGTTCAAATGGAAATCTAGGTAGATATTTTTATCAAAAACCTCTTTCATCATTGATAACAAATCTACTTACTTCAAAATCCACATAATTTTATCTAGAAATACACTTGGATGATCTACATTATATCTGCGTGTATCATTTACGCGGATTACCATTTGAATCCACGTAAAATTCATGTTTATTTACATAGATATCCTTACGTAGATATCCATCTAGATATTTTTAATAGAGATAACTCAAAAAAGTTACTTATAAATATTGCGTGTAATATTGCATACACGCATAGTAGTATGGGAACGCAATACAAAGACTTTATATCGATAGTACTGTGAACATTGCTATAGATTTTCTTATTAAATCTATTTAGGATTTTTTGCAAGCAAAGTTGCAAAATTATTCAATTTTTCTACGTTTTCAAAAATTATTCAAGTTTATAGGTAGTTCTGCTGAAAAAAGTGTTTTTCGCATAAAAAAATTAAAAATTAGCAACTTGAATTTTTCAAGCATTACTTTTGGCATCCTAAAGATATAACAAAAAAGATTTTTAGCGTCATTTTAGTTCACCCTTTTTTTGGTTCCCGCTGACCATGCGTAAATAATATTTGTCAGAAAAACCTTTCTGTCAATAGAAACGCAGGAGTGTCCACAACCAAACCATGCCCACAACTGAACCTCTTATCCTATATAATTAAAATTATTGTCTAATTTTTTTAAATACTGACTGATTCCATTCGGATTCATGCAGGCCGTCACGGATCGAATTTTTTTTAGCTGAAAACTTTGTGAATGTGTTCTAATACTCAAGAGAAGATGTAGGGACCTCGGAATACAACTTAAAAATTTTTTTACGACGCTATAGCCTATTACATCAAAAGTGAAAAAATGAAAATCGACCTCCATATTCAAAATGCTCTGTCTCCGTCAATTTTTGACTTCTTAAGACAATTTTTTTTTAAATGTGAGAAATTCAGCCTACTCTTACATCGTGTTGTTATTTTATAGATTAAAATTAATACCATCGAGCTATTAATGAAAAACAAAAAAAAACGATTCTTTTTCAACGTGATTTTCTAAAAAAAAACTATATTTTGCTTTCTCGTAGAGAAAGCATTGTATCAATGAAAAATTTTTTTTAATTTTTTCATTAATTTGTACATTTTTTTTTACTCCAGAAATAGAAACAAGTGGATTCCAGCAAATATCTGCATGTATGTGTGTGTGTGTGTGTGCGTTTGCGTTTGCGTGTGCGTGTGCGTGTGCGTGTGCGTGTGCGTGTGCGTGTGTGTGTGTGTGTGTGTGTGCGTGTGTGTGAATTCAGTGCGTCAATTAGATCTCGAAAACTACTAGATAGATTTGCTTTAAATTTTGCATACAATTTGTTTTTTTGTCTAACTATCTGGGAAGCTATTGGAAATTAGTTTTCTTATCGTAGTTTTTTTTCGATTCTTCATTTTTTTTGTATTTTACATAAACTACTCAAAGAATTTGCTTAAAAATTCGCACGGAACTTATTTTTGACTGCCAAAAGAAGAAAAACATTTGAAAATTGATTTTCTTAACGCATTTTTCATTTTAAAGCATTTAAAAAAATTTTTTTTTAATTTCATTTTTTATTTTTTTTTAATTTTACGTAAGCTATTCGATAGATTTGCTCCAAAATTTTCATGCAAGTTATTCGCTACTGTTTGAAGAAAACAAGTTTTGGCAAACTAATTTTTTCAGAGCAGTTTTAATTCTAGAGCATTTTGAAAATTAAAAAAAAATTTTGTATTTTTCATTTATTTTCTATTTAGCATAAACCATACTATAAATTTTCTCCAAAATTTTTATACAATCAATTCGCTATTGTCTGAAGAAAATAAGCTTTTGCAAACTGATTTTCTTAGAGTGGTTACAATTTTAGAGAATTTTAAGGATTTAAAAAAAATTTTGATCCTTTTTTTTTTATTTTTTCTTATTTTACGTAAAGTACTCGATAGATTTGTTCTAAAATATGCAGAAAAATTATTTGCAATTACTAAAAGAAGGGAAATTTTCAAAAATTGATTTTTTTAGTGTAGTTTTAACTTTAGAGCCTTTTGAATATTTTGAAAAAGAAATTTTGTAAAGATAATATTATTTATTTAGCTAATTAGATCTCGAAAATTACTCGATGGATTTGCTTCAAATTTCGCATAGTATCTATTATTTTGTATAAGTAGGCGGGAAGCTATTGAAAATTGGTTTCCAAAGCTTTTTTTTTTATAAAGCCATTTTAAGAATTTTAAACAAATTTTCAATTTTTTACTCTTATTTTACAAAAATTATTTGATGAATTTGCTTTGAGATTCGCATTAAAATTATTTGCATCTGTCAAAAGGAGTATGACTTTTAAAAACCGACTTTTTTAACATAATTTCAATTTAAAAAAATTTTTTATATAATTTTTTTAATTATAGAATATTAAGATCATCTATTCTTCCGATAATTATGCTCTTTCACTATTTAATTTATAAGTATATTGTTGGTGTTTTCTAAAACCTTCGAAATGAGCCATTGGTCAACTTTTTTGGTCAATTAGCACAAAAGTTATAGCAATTTTAAGTTTAAAAATATGTTCAAAAAGAAAAAATTAATAATTATTTATTCAATTTGTGTTTCTCGCCTGCGAGTGAAATTAAGTTTGAAAGTAATTGGTGCATGCCGCGGCTAGGTAGCAGAGTCGCGTTCTAAGCTTACTTATTAACAATATAACGCATTGCAGTACATAAGAAGAGATCAAATTTTAAAAAATCGTCTAACTTTTATAATTGTTTTTTTCACCTTATTAAAAGATTTTTAGTTAGTTACAATGGCATCATCACTGGCCAAGATAAAGTGCAAGGACTTAAAAAGAGGCACTCGAAAGCTATGTACCATTCCTCTAAAAATCCATTCAGAGAATTTGACTGATTATCGTGTGTACTGGGTGCTATTTAAAGGAATAATGATCAATACCACAGGACAAGAACAGAGCGGAACAAACACTATTACAACAACGACTGCAAACATGTCAATGTCGGGCTTGAAACCCCCAGAATCGTTAACTGAGTTAACAATGGAAGGCTACACAAGATGGAAGCAACGTTTTGATTTATACAGGATTGCATCAGGTGCTGAAAAACAAGAAGATAAGATTCAATTAGCTCTCTTGTTACACTGTATTAGTGAACAATGCCTGGATATATATAATACTTTTGTATTGACTGAAGAACAAAGGAAGTATGAAACTGTGCTGAAGAAATTTGATGACTATTTCGTGCCGACAAAAAACGAAAGTGTTTACTCGCATTTATTTTTTACACGTAATTAGCACAGTGGTGAAAATTTTGATGCATATGTGACAGAGTTAAGAAAGTTAAGCAATAATTGTAACTTTGGAGAACTACAAGACAAGCTTATTCGAGATAGAATAGTTGCTGGAATTTCAGACAAAGTGTTGAAAAATCGTTTGTTAAGAGAAAGTGATTTAGATTTAATAAAAACAATAAGAAATTGCAAAGCAGCTGAATTGGCTGAGACACAAATAAAGAAGTTTGAAGAAAACTCGGAAGTGTCCGTTATAAAAAAATATAATTCTCAGAATAAGCAAACAAAGAAACAAGCCGAAAATAAACAAGCAGATACAGGAAAAAACAGTCAAAATACAAACCGGCGACAACAGAGGGCGACGCCAGATAACCCCGGTGGCAGTACATCGAATATCTCTACATCATCGAAGTTTACAGGAGAAGCAAGAGATTCCTGCAAGAAGTGCGGTTATGTACATAAATGGAAAAGATGTCCGGCGTATGGTAAAATATGTAATAACTGCAATAAAAAGAACCATTTTTCGAAAAACTGTAATGCGCAAAAAATTAAAGTCGTACAAGTAGACGATGAGGATTATGATAAAAATTTTGAAGGTTACATGATACAATTAATAAATATAAATACTATAGATGCGAAAAAAGAGTGGTTACATCATGTAAAATTAGTTGAACATAAAAATAAAAGTATACCGTTTAAACTTGATACAGGGGCAGAATGTAATGTAATACCTATTGAAATGTGTAAAAAATTAGGAATAAAAACGATTGAAAGTTCAAACTTAAAGCTAATGAATTATGCACGTGAAAGAATAAATACTATAGGAAAAATAAATTTGAATTGTAGAATCGGGAATGATATTAAAAGCGTAAGATTTAAAGTTTACAATGGAAAAGCGGCTCCTATTTTAGGTTTACCGATTATTGACAAATGCAAATTATTGATAAAACCTGATTATAATGATGATAATATTGAACTAAACGAAGTTAAAACAGAAATGGATAAACCTAATTTTTTACACATGTATAAAGAAGTTTTTACAGGTATAGAAAAAATAAGAAATTTTAAATATAAAATAAAATTAAAAGAAAATACAGTTGGTAGAATAGAACCAAGCAGACACGTTCCTTTTAAAATGCAAATGAAATTAAAAAATGAATTGAATAAAATGGTAAAGATGGGTATAATAAAGAAAATAGAAAAGCCCACGGAATTTGTTAACTCTTTAGTAATGGTTAATAAAACAGGAGGTGAAGTACGTGTTTGCTTGGACCCACAATATTTGAATACCTGTATATTAAGGAAACATCATCAGTTTCCAACAATAGAAGAGATAGCATCTAAACTTAACGGTGCTAAATACTTCACGACCTTAGACGCAAATAAAGCATTTTGGCAAATAGAACTCAGTGATGAGTCACAGGAATATACTACATTTAACACTCCTTATGGTAGATACTGTTTTCAAAGGTTACCTTACGGTTTAAACTCAAGTCCTAAAGTATTTCACCGAGTATACAGTAAAATTTTTGAAGATATCGAAAATGTTGTGATATATATTGATGATATATTAATATGGGCAAAAACAAAAGAACAATTAAATGATACGTTAAAAAAGGTATTAGAACGTGTTAAAGAATATAATATAAGATTTAATATGAATGAGTGTAAATTTAATGTAACAGAAGTGAAATATATGGGCCATATAATTAATGAAAAGGGACTAAGTATAGATCCTGAAAAAGTTAAATGTATAATAGAAATGGAAGAGCCCAAAACACAAAAAGAATTATTGAGATTTTTAGGAATGGTAAACTATGTAGGAAACTTCATACCCAATTTATCACAACATACGGCTAATCTAAGACAGTTGACAAAAAATAAAATTCCTTTTATATGGAATGAAAATCATAGAAAAGAATATAAGCAATTAAAAGAAAAGTTATGTGAACCGCCTGTTCTAACATTTTTTGATATGTCTAAAGATATAGTTTTAAGTGTTGATGTTTCTAGTGAAGGAACAGGCTGTGTTCTATTACAAAATAATAAACCTATAGTATACGGTTCTAAAGCTTTAAATGACGTTGAAAAGACATATAGTCAGATAGAGAAAAAAAGTTTGGCTATTTTACATGGATGTACAAAATTCTATCAGTATTAATATGGACAGTCTTTTATAGTAGAAACCGACCATAAGCCGCTGGTCGCGATATTTAACAAACCTTTAAATAAATGCCCACCAAGATTACATAGAATTAGAATAAGTTTGCAACACTATAGTTTTAAATTAGTATACTAACCTGGTAAAGAACTTGTGATTGCTGATCATTTAAGTAGAACATATTCCAAAGAAACAACAAAAGTAGAAAGTGAAAAAATTGAAACTTTTGTTGGTATGATTACACGAAACGTTGATTTTACTGACGAAAGACTTAAAGATATAGAAAAAGAAATTAACAATGATCAGGAATCACAAATATTGAAGAAATATATAATAGAGGGCTGACCAGAAAATAAAAATAATTTTCATGAATTGGCAAAGCCATATTGGTCTTTCAAAGAGGAATTAAGTATGTGTAATGGCTTAATATTAAAAAATTTTTGTATTGTAATACCAAAAAATTATAGACAATATATATTGAAACAAATACATTACCCTCACATGGGAATAGAAAAAACGAAAGCATTTGCGAGAAATACAATATACTGTCCAGGCCTTAACAAACAAATAGAAGACATGATAGGAAATTGTGATACTTGCTTAAGTTATAGAAATAAAAACACTAAACAACCTATGATAGAAAAAGAAATACCAAATGGTCCATGGGAGATTATATCTACTGATATTTTTAAATTGAAAGATAAATTTTATTTATTAGTTGTGTATACCTATAGCAAATATGTAGAAGTTGAGATGCTTAGTAATCTCGAAAGTTATCATATAATAGAAATATTAAAAAAGATGTTTTCGCGATACGGAATCCCAAAAGAAATATATTCTGATTCAGGTTCACAATTTAAAAGCGAACTGTTTGTAAACTTTTCCAAACAATGGAATTTCAAAAGTAAAATTGTG
The DNA here is from genome assembly GCA_017163975.1 of Anastatus disparis. NCBI lineage: Eukaryota > Metazoa > Arthropoda > Insecta > Hymenoptera > Eupelmidae > Anastatus > Anastatus disparis. The sequence goes on along the minus strand of JAFFSR010000336.1, from coordinate 1,203,298 downwards.
TCTCCCAAGCACCATCAAGCGAACGGCTTTGCCGAAAGGTATATAGAGACTGTAAAAAAGATTTTCTATAAAGTAATGCAAGAAAAAAGAGATGTCAATCCAGCACTCTTACAGTATAGAAATACGCCTATCAATGAGACGGGTATAACACCGACAGAATTACTTTTTGGTCGTAAAACTCGAAATTTGATTCCATTTTATGCTCAAAAAACAATAGAACTAGACAGATATAAGGAAAGTCTAGTAAATAGACAAATAAAACAAAAAGAATATTTTAATAAAGGGACTAGAAATTTAAATCCTCTTAAAGAAGGAGATAAAGTAAAGATACATGATGAGCACAGGGTATTACCACATAGAAATGGTATAATCATAAATAAAGGTACAGGTCTTCGTACTTATCAAGTAAAAACAGAAGAGGGGAGCATATTAACTAGAAATAGAAAATTTCTATCTAAAGGAAAAGATTATAATGAAACAAGATCTTATTATAATGATGATAATATTGAATTAAACACTCAAAATGCAACTCCTACCCATGATCCATTAAATAACAGTTCTAATAATTTAAACAATGATAGTAATAATCAGGATCAAAATAACTATGCTGAACAAAAGCAAACTAGATCAGGAAGAACTATTAAAATACCAAAGAAATATACAGATTATATATTAAATTAAAACTAAAGAGGGGAGATGTTGTAAGCAAGACTTAATATGATATAGATGGCGTTCTAATAGATGTATAGGATACAGCGTGCTGCCACATGAGGCAGATAAAGATGTGTCACCGCGACGTGCACATGTTTTGTTAAGCTCTGATCTATGTACATTAATACGTTAATAAAGTATATATTTAATAAAAGGACATATGTATATTTATTGAATACAAACATAACAAGTAGGGAAGCTCTGAATGAGTTTCAATTTTTTCAATCCTAATTGTTCTTGTTTTGCTTCTAAAGTATAGCTGGCAACATTTGAGTGCTTAAAGTGCCCAACCACTTTGCTCTCTTTAGAACATTAATTTTTAATTGCATCTTGTTTTAAACCATCGTTGACAGCTAAATGTAAAGTGTGGGCCACGCATTGTACGTCAATGGTTTCAGATACAAACTCCATCAATTCTATAGAATTAATAGCATTTGCTGCATTATCAGTTACGACTGTTACAATTTTGTCTTGCAGCTGATATTCGTTGATAATCTTAGTTATCCTCGCACATAAATATTCAGCACAATGCCGCTCATCAGCTTCCTGCGTAGCTAAACAGACAGATTTTGGATCCCAATTCTGAGTCAAGTAATGCGCTGAAACCGTTAAGTAAGCATCTTGTGTCCTAGAACTCCAACAATCAGATACGGCAACGATAGAAGATGCAGCTCCCAATTCCTTTTTAACTTTTTCCTTCCAAAAATAAAAAAAAATATATACATAATTGTACTTATACAATATGAAGAATCATTGATGCTTAATCACTTAATAATAATTTTTTCATAATATATTTTTCCTCAGATATGTATTATACCTTTGTAAGATTATAAAGAAGATCAATGCGCTTCATAAACGTCTCTTTGCATGGAACTTTGTACCCGGGCTCTACCACAGCCATAAAATTTTTAAATCCGTCACTTTCTACGAACGAAACAAGAAGCATATTCATCACTACAAGCTTCGAAAGTGCTTGATCAATGTTTTCCGTTCGAATTTTATTACATAGTGTTATTTTGGTTTGTTTTGCCTAAATAATATAAATCAAGAATATTAGAAATCAATATTAAAAATCATAATTTTAATAACAACAATAATAGAAAAATATGTAGATAGCAAAAAAATTTCTTTTTATATAATAGAATCCAATTTAGTAAATTAGAGCTTTGTTGAACATTTTTTCTACCTTAATTATGCAACGCGAGCGACATGTAGATGTTGACATCATACTCGTGGACGGCATAATAAGCGAATTTTCAGACGTATTTAATAATGCTTCATAGGAAGTGGTATCGCTCATATTATCTGCATCTACTGGACTTCCAAACTTGTCTTCTAACGCCATAGATTCCACATCATTACTAGTATCCATATCAGTATTACTATAAAAATTCAAGATGATATTATTATAATGTTGAAAAAAATATAAATATGATATTAATTTAAAAAGAATAGAACAAACGAATTTCCAGTGATAATTTAATTATAATTAGTTAATTTGTTGTTTTTGTCGCTTTGGATCGCTCTCATTGCATTCAAGCACATTTCTTAAATGTTTATTTAAAGAGGACGTGGAACCTTTGATTAAAAAATCCTCATTGCATATATTGCAAACTGCAGTCAACCCATCGTCAGACTTGGTGCAGTAATTCCACACCCAGCTCCTTTTTCTTGACATCTCTATGATATTATTTATGTTAATATTTGAAATGAATTAAACTGAAATTATATCTCTGAATATAATCATTAAGAATATATCGAATATTTCTGACCTTTTTTTTTACAATTTTAAAGCATTTTAAAAATTTTGAAAAAAATTTTAATTTTTCATTTTTTTTAATTTTACGCAAAATACTCGGTGGATTTGCTTCAAAATTTGGAAATTATTTACGACTGTCAAAAGAAGGACAATGTTTAAAAACTGATTTTCTTAACGTAGGGCTAATTTTTGAGCATTTTGAAAAATTAAAAAAATTTTGATTTTTAATTTTTCTAGCATCTTAAGTAAAATATTAAATATGTTTGCTAAAAAAGTTGTATAGTTTGTTGACTGAACATAATTTAGTTAAAGACAACAAAATTACCGTAACAATCACCTCTGTTTGATCACAAATACTTTTATATACTGGGAGAAGAATTTATTAATAGAATTTATTAATTGCGTGATAAAATTATTTTATTTTAATCATAAAATTTACTTATTAAATATCTAGCGGGGGCTGTTTTTTTTATTGTTATAGCCGATGGTGTTCATATAAATAATGGAAAACACTATTAGACAAAGACAGATGGTTCTGCTTCCTGTTAACTGTTAACTTAGGTTTATTGAAATATGGCCGATTTTTAAAAACATTGGAAAATTGTCTGACAAGCACATTTTATTTTGCGCCACAGAACCCACTTTTTTGACATGAGCTTAACGTAACCAATACATCGATAAACCAGTGCATCGATATATATTCATTTTTTATTTAAAATATTTATTAACATTTAATAAATATTTCTCCGAGTGTATATTAATATTTATAATTCTTCCTATTGGAATATATTAATTATTAATAATTTAAAAAACATGTAACTAAAAATAAGATTAAGTCGTTACCTATAAGTATAATTATTTGTTACACTGTTCACACAGAAAAACTGGCACAAAATCAGCACAAAACTTGATGTTATTTTTTTATAATTTAAACCAAATTTTTATGAACTTTGTACAAAATATTAAAATATAAAAAATACAATATACAAAAATTTAAGTTCTTATATTTAAATTGTATATTTTGTATTAATTCAATTAGAATCACGATTTGTTATTGACTTTAACTAACTAGGAGAGGCCCAGGCCTCTGGATCACGGATTTTGCTCAAACTTTGGGATAAGTTTCTACATGTCAAAATATGGAGAAAACCAGAATTTTAGACCCTAACGCTCAAAATTTCCCTAGTTATAGGCAATTAGAGAAAATCACTGAAAAAGTTACTAGATTTTCAAACGCCTATGGTTCTTTAGCATTAATAACTAGACACTTGTAATTGTTTTAAAATGAAAGCTGAGCTCAAATCCTTTCGAAATACCACCTACAGCATATCAAAATATTTTTTTTTCCCATAGCTACAGTGTTATAAAAATTGTACTACATTTTAGCATTGATTATTAATAATGTTTTTAAAAGGAAATTTACGTCAAAATCTTATAACGCTGTAAAGTTGGGAAAAAATAATATTTTGATATGCTACAAGCACTATTTCGAAAGGATTTGAGGTCAGCTTTTCGAAAATGGTTTCAAGCTCCTAACTAGTAATGCTAAAGAGCTATAAGCGTTTGGAAATCTAGTAACATTTTCAGTGATTTTCTTTAATTACCCATAACTAGGGAAATTTTAAGCGTTAGGGTCCAAAATTCTGGTTTTCTTCATATTTTGACACCTTCAAACTTATCTCAAAGTTTGAGCAAAATCCGTGATCCGGAGGCCTGGGCCTCTCCTAGTAAGCTGATCGTTATCTGCTACAAAGAAATTATGATGTGTATATATTAATTTATACATTACTATATTTATATACACACAATCAATCATACGTATTAACTTACATATATATGTATACACATACATACGTACATAAATACGTAGATATAATTCATAGTGGGGGGTTTACTACGGCATAACGTATGAGAACGATAGAAATTACGACCACCGTATGCGGGTCCTGCTCCTCCCTGTCAAAAACGTTTAGCTAAAAATATTAGTTAAAAAAATAACTAAAATATAGCTAAAAATACAGCTATATTCAACTGGAATATAGCTATATTTATATGAATTTTTTAGGTAAAAATCTAGTTAATATTTTCAGTAGCTTACAGCAGCTGAAAATATAACTGTATTTTCAGCTATATTATCAGCTATATTTTTAGATATATTTTTAGGTACATTTTCAGCCAACTTTGCAGCTATAAAAATATTGAAAATTAGAATGTTGAGATTCATTTAGTATCTTGTAATTTTTGGTCATATTAGATATGTAAATAACAATAATTTACCAGATGTGGAATAAAAAAAAAGAAAAATTTCATATATTAATAGCTGCAAGGTTGGCTGGAAATGTACCTAAAAATATATCTAAAAATATAGCTGATAATATAGCTGAAAATACAGTTATATTTTCAGCTGTTGTAAGATACTGAAAATATTAACTAGATTTCCACCTAAAAAATCCATATAAATATAGCTATATTCCAATTGAATATAGCTGTATTTTTAGCTATATTTTAGTTATTTTTTTTAACTAATATTTTTAGCTAAACGTTTTTGACGGGACTTGCTTACTCTGTACAAAGAGGACTCGCTATTACGTCATTACATATTCGCTAGATATTAATATGTTTATTTTACGGCGCATGTAAGTATTATCAATTTTAAATTTTTAAAATCGATAATTTTTTGTAATTAAAAATACATGTAAATAAATAAAAATAATTTATCTCAAGTAAAAGAAAAAAGTGTGTAACTAATATATCAATATTTTCGCTTTTCGTACATAAAAAAGTCGGTATTCTGCTTTGCTTAATTACTTTAATAGTTACATGTAAGAGAAAGATAGATAATATTAATTAAACTTCAATGTTTTCTTATATACACAAACATACTTTATATTCACGATATTGAGGATTACAGAAACTCTATTAGGTATAAACTATTTCATATGATATAGTAATATTAAACAGGGCATTAATCAAGCGTTCATTCGAAAATTTTGACTCATATCGTCATTATAATGAGAAAAATTTTTCTAATTTCAAAATAACTAATTTATAAATAAAGTGAAGCTTATTTGGCGTAACTCTCGACATTTTCCAATTTATTGATTATTACAAAATTTCAAAGTTATTTTCCAAAGATTTGCATCTGATCTCAAGTTGTATTGAAATATATTTATAAAAACTTTGAAAATCTTTTACATTTTCTTTCATGTCAATGTTTAGAATTAATGATTTTACTAGGAGAGTGTCACACCTCCGGATCACTGATTTTGCTCAAACTTCGGGATAAATTTTCAGATGATAAAATATGGAAAAAGCTAAAGTTATAGTCATAAATACTCAATATTTCCCTAGTTACAGGCAATTAAAGAAAATTACTAAAAAAGTTACTAGATTTTTAAACGCATATAGTTCTTTAGCATTGATAGCTACAAGCTTGAAACTTTTTTTTAATTAAAGCTGAGCTCAAATCCTTCCAAAATAGTAGTTACAGCATATCAAAATATTATTTTTTCCCAAAGTTAGAGCGTGATAAACATTGGACCTGATTTTTCTTTTAAAAACATTAATTAATAATAAAAGCTGAAATTAGGTCCAATCCATTTTACGCTCTAACTTTGGGAAAAAATAATATTTTTACATGCTGTAACTACTAATTCAAAAGGATTTGAGCTCAGCTTTAATTTAAAAAATATTTCATGCTTGTAGCTATCGACGCTAAAGAACTATATGCGTTTAAAAATCTAGTAACTTTTTTAGTGATTTTCTTCAATTTCTTGTAACTAGGGAAATATTGAGTATTTATGACTATAACTCTAGCTTTTTCCATATTTTATCATCTGAAAACTTATCCCGAAGTTTGAGCAAAATCCGTGATCCGGAGGTGTGACACTCTCCTAGTTAGTCAATTTAAATAAAATCTTTACTTTGAATTTATAGTGGTTAAAATATAGTAGATACAATACAAGTCATGAAGTAATTACATAAGACAGTCTATGCAAAAAATTTTCAAAAAATTTAATAACAAATTTTGGTGAAGTTAGCCTATTGTTGAATTATGAAGCAATTTATTATTTTTACAAATTTTTACTTTGCAATTTTTTATTAATACTGAACTCTTAAACTGTTGAATTCAATTTTTGCGACAGTAAATTATGATTTCATCCTTAAAATTTTTCATTTGATTATTCACTTTCAAGCAAAACTAAAATATTATTTAAGTACTTATATATTATTATTCAAGTACTTAATAATAAAAATGGATCTTCAATATTAAAGAAATACAAGTTATTAAATTAAATAAAAATGAAAATTTTCTTTTACATAATTTGAAAAGAATGTTTCGATAAAATTGGACTCTGTAGTCGTAGATACTAAATGGTTTGGAGGATTCGGATCTTGGATCCGTAAAATCAGGAACTTGGATCCGTTGGATCCGTGAGACTCGGATCTTACGAATCTGAGATTCGAATTTATCCGGGTTTTGGATAGCCGACTCTTCAAATACTTGAAAATCCGAATTCAATTGGCAGCCCTAATTTATGCTATTATTTCTATGCTAATTGATGGCGGAATTTTCCAGTGTGTATGTGAACAAACTATATGTATCGAATACAGTGGTGCCTGTTCCAATCGACTGTTGAAAGCTGAATTGAAACTCGGATCCTTAAGATTACAAATCCATTGCTCTACCAACTGAGCCACTGACAACCTCAAAGAGGAGAGTGTTATTCAAACAATGATTTTAATTGCTCTCGACAAAGTGCAAATAAAAATGATGCAATATCTATAAAAGAAAATAGTATCAAAACTATAAAAGTTAAGTGCTTTCTTACGCAAAGCATTAAACAAATGTTAAATTATTCAAAGAAGAAAATCCCTAGATGGAAAAGAAAATCGGCAAATCAACATTCTATGCCTTGAGATCAAAGTGGGTTACACCCTATCCACATAGTGATACGTGTCTTTATATTTATTGCGAAAATTTAGAATTATATCAATAGCCTCAAAAAATTATAATACAAACAATGAACATGACATTTCAAAAATTGAATCAAATATATTTTCTTCTTCATTTTGCTCTAAGGATGATATGAAATGTATACTGCGAGACTGTGAAAAATGCCCAATAGGAGAAACTATTGATTTGGAAATGATTTCCTTGATGAAAGAAAATCTTTATGAAGAAACAACTTATAGTATTTGGGGAAAATTAGATTTACTTAATGAAACTAGTACCATTGGAGACTTCTTGATACAACTGAGAAAATATGCTCGCACCGTGAGTACGCACAAAATGATTAAAAAAATTCAACGTATTGCTATTCGTGGGGCGAAAATTTTAGTAAAAAAAAGCCAGTTTTAACTAGTTATTCACGTAGATTTTACCGGACATTAGACGGTCTTATTACAGAATGAAGTACAAAGCTACCACTGAAATAAAAATCAAATATCCACGTTTACATCGGTATGCTATTTTAAAAATGATTCGACGGTCAGTTATGTCACAATTTGTGACGATACGAAACACGATTCTTCTCATGTTTTAATGGATATAAATTTAATTATAGAGAATATAAAGTAAAACATACTCTCCAAGAATAAAAAGAGATCATAATCATTTCGGATGGAGCCGCCAGCAAAAATGGATAATAATCCTACGAGTTTAGAAATTCTAAAGAAAAAAGAAAATGGTTATATTCTGCAACCGGGCATGGAAAAGGTACATGTGATGGAATAAGAGGTACAGTTAAACATTATGCAACAATGCACAATTAGTTCAAGCAAAGTGCAGAATTTATTGGAAATGCAGAGGATTTCGTGACTCATCTGTCACTTTACACTCCTTCTAAGCAAAGAAGAACTAGAAAGTTTCCGACAAAGGAAAAAAGTTGAATGGCAAGAAAAAGCAAAAGAAGTCAAGGGAATACGAAAAATTCACTGTTGGAAAGCTGAACAAAATCTTGTGTTCACTTCTAGAACTTCATTGCATGAATGGAGAAATATGAATTCATAAATTTAACTTAAACAATGATTTTTTTACAACATATTTTGAAACTTAAAATTGCTATAACTTTTGTTCTAATTGACCAAAAAAGTTTACTAATGGCCTATTTTGAAGGTTCTTGCAAACACTAACAGTATACTTATAAATTAAACAGTGAACGAATAGTGTAAGAGCATAATCATTGGAAGAGTACATGGTCAAGTAACATTCTATAGTTAAAAAAAAAGGATAAATTAAAAAATTTATTTAAAAAAAATAACGCAAAATAGCATATTTTGACCCATCTTAAAAGTAAATTTTTTTATGTATAAAAACATTAAAATTAGAAGAAAAAAAATATAATTTTTGAGAAAATCACGTTGAAAAAAAGTAGTTTTTTTTTGTTTTTCATCAATAGCTCGACGGCATTAATATAAATCTATAAAATAACAACGCGATGTAAAAGTAGGCTGAATTCCTCATATTTGAAGAAATATTTGTTAAAAATTGACGAAGACAGAGTATTTTGAATATGGATGGCGATTTTCATTTCTTTATCTTTCATTTTGACATTTAAGAGCAGGCCGGATTCGCTGTCCTTGTCTAATTGGCATTTTTATTATTTACTCAAGTTTTAATCGGTGCATCTTCAAATTAAAGGTCGAGCGCAATAGATATTATTATTATGAACATCTATGCACAAGAAAAAAAATATCTACTGGTTTGTTTTTGAGAAAAGTAAGTAACACCAAAGTAAAAGTTTATGTTTCTAATATTTTCGCGTTACTTACTTTTCTCAAAAACAAACCGGTAGATATTTTTTTTCTTGTGCATAGATGTTCATAATAATAATATCTATTGCGCTCGACCTTTAATTTGAAGATACACCGTTTAAAACTTGAGTAAATAACAAACAACTCAATTGTTACTCGGTCGGTATCAGGTTCTACTCCGGCCTACCGTTAACACAAAATAGGCTATAGCGTCGCAAAAAAAATATTTTAAGCCGTATTTCGGAGTCTTTACATCTTCCCTTGAGTATTAGAACACATTCATTACATAGTTTTCAGCTAAAAAGAAAATTGGATCTGTAACGGCCTGCATGAATCTGAATGGAATCTACCTACTTATTATGTTCATTTTTATTAAGGGGGGTACAGGTGAAATCTTGTTTTTCAATAAAAAAATTACGTTTTTCAGTTTTAATTTTTGACTCATAGCACCTACAACATAATCCATGCGTGATGTTGTTAAAAACCATCTAAAGAATCTATAAAAAAATTTCCAGCACAAAATATTAAAAACTGTGGGACTAGTGGTATTTTAACTGCTGCCTTATTTACCTCTAAATCAAGCAGCAGTTAAGATACTTCTAGTCCTACAGTTTTTAATATTTTGTGCTGAAAATTTTTTTATGAATTCTTCAAATGGTTTTGTCTGTTACTTGTCTCTTCTAAGCATTTTGGTGGAATTTTTTTCTATGTTTAATAACATACTGTTGTTCTCTGCGTTGATAATGTATGATAATGCACAAAAAATATATTTTTTACTTGTTGTTGAACTTGAAAAAGAATACAATTGAAGTGTTCGAAACATCATTCGACGAAAAATAAAGAAACAGATATGATCATCTGGCTCGAAATCCTATTAGTTGATGTTAATTATTTTTTTAACTTTATCTTTCATGAGTATTAACGAATCAGTTTTGTAATTAAAAACGTGTTCTTATTTTACTGATCGTGATTGCTTACGAGAGAGTTCACGCGAGTTACAACAAAATAAGTATTGTCAAATTTTAAGTGTAAGTACGTTATGATGTACGTTTAAGTATGAGCACACATTATAATTGATCGCGTAAATGAACGAAAAAGTCTAAACGCTTCCTAAATATTCATTTTCCAGAATCACCAGAATCACGGAGAAAGGAAAGTACTTCTAAAATAGGTATTGAATCTAGTATATCTAATTTATGTACTAAAGTATTTGAAAAAAAGTGATGATATAATTTCAATTAGTACTATAGCTTGAATTTCAGAGACTAATATTGGTACTATTATATTATAAACCGAGAGCATAAATTTTCGATGCTTAGTACGCTTTTTTCAGTACTAAGACTGACATTTCACTTTCTTGATTCAAGGGCAATATTTCGTAGAAAATGTGATTGTTAATCTCTTTTGGTGCTGCTTTTCCTGTTACTGAAATTAAAAGTTGATAAATATAGAATTATTTATATAAGATATAAGACTTTTAAATTACTAATAATTAATTTTCTAATTCGTAATATTAAAGGAATAAAACAATACCTGCCATACTCCATTTTAAAATATTTAGCTTATGAGTTTATAATTAATTATTTGTAATTTAAAATTGTTATATATTATATAATTCACATTATATTTATCAATGTTAAAAATTGTTATACAATTTAATGGTTTTTAGATTATTAGGTCTTAATTATATTGAAGTTTTATACTTGACAGCGCCGCAGTGTGTATTATATAGGTAATATATTAGTATAAAATAATTTCATTCCATAGTACAGAATTATTCGGTACTATACCAAATAATTTTTGAGATGAGGTGCGTTAAAAGATGTACTGATATAGGCCGTCTTAATTTATGTACTGACTAGGAGAGTATCACATCTCCGGATCACGGATTTTGCTCTAACTTTGAGATAGATTTTCAGATGTCAAAATATGGAAAAAGCCAGAGTTATAGACTCCAACGCTCAATATTTCTCTAGTTGCAGGCAATTAAAGAAAATCACTAAAAAAGTTACTAGATTTTTAAACGCTTATAATTCTTTAGCATTAATAGCTAGACGCTTGTAACTGTTTTTAAACGAAAGCTATGTTCAAATCCTTTCGAAAAAGCACCTATAGCATATCAAAATATTATTTTTTCCTAAAGTTACAGCGTTATGAAAATTGTACTACATTTTAACATTTATCATTAATTAATATTTTTAAAAGGAAATTCAGCTCAATTTCTTATAACGCTGTAACTTTGGGAAAAAATAATATTTTGATATGCTATAGGTGCTTTTTCGAAAGGATTTCAACGTAGCTTTCGTTCAAAAGCAGTTACAAGCGTCTAGCTATTAATGCTAAAGAATTATAAGCGTTTAAAAATCTAGTAACTTTTTTAGTGATTTTCTTTAATTGCCTGCAACTAGAGAAATATTGAGCGTTGGAGTCTATAACTCTGGCTTTTTCCATGTTTTGACATCTGAAAACCTATCTGAAAGTTAGAGCAAAATCCGTGATCCGGAGATGTGATACTCTCCTAGTGAGTATCAATTAAAAAACGACTGGTAATGTTTTTTTGACTACTGACTCAAGTTAGTACATTCTTTCAAAATTAAAAAAATGATTGTTTTTAGATAATGAATAATTTTTCATAATTTTCTTATTGATTCAAGCAAATATAATTATAAAAAATTTAAATTAAAAAATGATTTATTTCTATATTTTTTTAAAAGTTCATAAAATACTTTAATATTATAGCCTTTCCATAAAAAATTCTTGTTTTTCAAAGTAAGTAAAAAATCATTGTTCATAGATTTCGTTCAAATCAAGCAACAGAAACGACAGAGCGGTCAGGCAGAGGCCGTGGCAATCGTCAACGTTCTGGACTTGAAAATGTTGAAACAAACGATTCCCAAGGTAATATGTGGAAACCAGATTCAAACAGTGGGCCTGAATTTCCGCAAAATTTACCTAATGGTCCAATTAGATTTCTCGGAGTAACACCCAATGAAGATAATGACGAAAAAAGCACAAGCTTGCGAATGTCGAACAATTCTAACAAAAATAAATCTGCAAGTGCAAAAGAAAACTATAATGAACAATCCGTTGTTACTAGACAGAGAAGTGTTATGGAAAAATATGCCGTAAGTTTTGTTTTTTACTTATGATTATCCTTAATACATTATTGTTTGAATGCAAGCAAAAATATATCTGCCCCTTTCTCATCATCCCACATTGAGGCACACTCATACATAGGAAAACAATGATTCCTTATGCAAAGATATATCATACAAATTTTAGAATAAATTAGTTTTTTATTATACTTTAAATTCAGCAACGTATGCAATATTATTTATAGTTTCAACTCGACATGAATTACAAAATGTTAACTTACGAATAATAATACAAAAATAAATGTTATATTTTACTTGATCTTCAAGTAAGTCGTCTAATTTACAATTTATCTGTTTATTAATGTTTAACACCTCTATGTTTCTCCAAAATTGCATTCTATTCGAAGGTACAATGGATTGAAGTCTGGAGAGTAGTGTTGATTTTTTTCTGCAACCATACTATTACATTTTTTAAGCCAGTTTATGTAGCTCTTTCTTGAAGCACTGAGTAGTCAATAAATTAGATAACTTAAATTCTTTGGTAAAAGGATTTTCGTAGAATAAAATGTTGTGTCCTCTTCTGAAATTTACATGCATCATATCGTGAAGATATAGTTTAGGTTTTTGATTGGTCCAATTCATGATTTGAGCTTTAATTTTTTTATTCTTTAAATCATTTTGGGTAATGTAATAGGGTACATTTGATTTACACGTAGTTATCAACGTTGCTGTTTTTCGAACTTTTTATTTTTATCCAAAAAATTTTTCAAATATCACTATGTCATGTTTTTTATTAATCGAAGTAAGAAGGTATAATACAGAGGTATTTTTAAAACTTTCAGATAACATTTAAAAATTAAGAAAACTGACAAGTCCGTATTTTATATTCTCTAATTGCATATCTTTTACATTCTCTTTTGATTTAACTCAGCTTGATGATAGAAACTGTCAGCGAACATGAATGTATGACCTGGTTCAAAATAGTTTATATCAAAATTTTTTAAATCAATATCACTGATTCACTCAGTAAATAGAAGCACTAAGAAGACCCAAATTTTTTTCTGCGCGGAACAATTACTAAGACTAATAGTAGCATAATGCATATCACAATAGTGCAAAAAAAAATTAATAAAATGCCGAAATCATATCTTATTTAAGTTGTCCACTTCTACCTTCGTGCCATATTTCTGCGAAAGATTTAAATTGTTTTAAATTAATATCAATTGAAATAAATAAAAAACTATAAACAACAATTCTGGGAAGTAATAACATTTCTTTGAACACATCAGTGCGTAGCAACATGATCACTTTCTGAAGATCAGCTAAAACTACTATTTTACGTGCAGTATGTGCATTTTTGTCTGTTTAATATTGAATTCTATCAGGATCGTATTCTTTCCAATGACTTTTATATAAATTACATTTTTCACAATCCATATTTAAACTTTCTTTACTATGATCTGAATTTTTTGAAAGAACATCAAATACTTCTCCTTTAAAGCACTCTTCATGGACAAGCTTTTTAAATGATATATTTAATTTAGCAACTTTTGTTCTGTATAATTCATACAAAATACTAAATGTATGCTTTTTTAAAAATCATTTTATGGCTCATTCCATTCAGATTCATGCAGGCCGTCACTGATCGAATTTTTCTTTTTCATCTGAGTAATAAAAATACCTTGTATTATGTATATAAAGATGAAATTTACCTCGTAGAACGCTCAAAAAAAATTTTTTTTTTTACTACAGCAATTCTAGTGTTGGATGTAAAAACGAAAATTCAAAAATTGAAAATAAACCTCTACTTTTAAATGACTATAGCTCCGTCAATTTTCAACCTTTTTGGGCGTTCTTTTAACAAAAGTGCGCGGAATTTTGTCTAGTTTAAAATACACTCTCGATTTTTGTAATACAATTTGATCTCACTGAGTTATTTACGAAAAACCGAAAAAAGCGATTTTTTTCAAACACGATTTTCTCAAAAACTATATATTTTTTTTTAAATTTTCATATGATTTTAAACATAAAAAATACTAACTTTTAGGGTAGATGAGAATATGCGATTTTGCCTTATTTTTTTTAACAGATTTTTAAACGTTTTTTTTATATTTTCAATTTTAAAACATTGACACCATGGCGCATTGTACTATTTTTCCAACTTTACGTGTTCTTACAACTATTATCATTTTTTTATTTATTAATATATCAAAAATATCAACAATAATCTTTAAAATAAACCCTGGATCGAATATTTTGATCAATTAGAACCAAAGTTATGACGATTTAAAGTTTAAAAAAAAATGCTGAAACTTTAAATAAATATATTTACTTTGAATTTTGAATTTTGAATTTTGAATTTGAATATTGAATTTTGAATTTTGAATTTTGAATTTTGAATTAGAATTTTGAAAAGGTGAGTTTTTTAAGTACTAAAATATATTATTTGGTCATTTTCAATGAACAAATAATATGCGATACAATTGAGAAAGAACACTAATGAATTGAGAACTAATGTGAATAAAAAAATCCGAATTTGAATAAAACCTTTCAATTTACTTCTTGCCACTCATGTCTCGAAGTTTTAGCAGTGTAGATTTGGTTTCGTTCACTTTTCCAACAGTGAATCTTTTAAATACCTTTAATTTCTTTTGCATTTCCTAACCATTCCATTTTTTTTGTCAGTCGAAAAACTTCTAACTCATCCTTGCGGATAACAAGAATATTAATCGACGGAGTATATTTTGATACGTGAGTGGCGAATTTTTCAGCGTTTCTAATAAAATCTGCACTCTTCTTGGACAGATTATGCGTGGTAGCATAATGTTTAACTAAACCACCAATACCGTCACAAGCGCCTTTACCATGACCTGTTGCAGAAAAAAGCCATTTTCTGTTTACTTTTGAGTTTTGAAGCTCATAGAATTGATATCTATTTTTAAAATGACTGGCAGCTCCATCGGAAATGGTTATGATTTCATCAAGATCTTACGCAATATGTTTTTGTTTTAAGTTATCGATAATTAAATTTATAGCCATTAGGGCATGAGACAAATCATGTTTAATATCGTCAGAGACGGAGACATAACTGACTGTTTTATCATTTCCAAAATAGCATACCGACGTAAATATTGATATTTGGTTTTTACTCCAATGATAGCTTTGAATTTCATTTTGAAGCAGAACTGTCCAATTTTCTGCAAAATTGACATGAATAACTGATTGGAAGTCATTATTTTTCGTTAAAAGTTTAACCTCTTTAATTGGTATACGTTTAATTTCTTTGACCAATTTATGAGCTCTTACGGTGAGAGCGCGCTCTCTTAACTCTATTAAGAAATTTTCAATTGTGCTAGTTTTATTCAGTAAATTTGATTTTTCCCAAACACCATCAATTATTTCTCCATATAAATCTTCTTCTGTCAAAGAAATTACTTGTAAATCAATAGAATCTCCAATGGGACATTCTTTACATTCTCTTAGTACACATTTCATATCATCTTTTGAACAAAAAAGTAAAGAACATATTTTCAATTCCAAATCTGTAATGTCTTGTTTATTCTCTTTTTTATAATTATTCAAAGCATCTAACATAAGTTTAAGATTCTCGCAGTAAACGCAAAGACACGAATCGGTGGGTGGATGTGGTATAACCCACTTCGGTCTTAAAGCGTAGAATGTTGATTTACCAATTTTTGTTTTCATTTCGGGATTTTTGTCTTTAAATAATTGATATATTTCTTTTATACTTCGCGTAAGAAAGCGTTTGACTTTTTTAGTTTCTATACTATTTTCTTTGATAGATACTGTGTCGCTTTTATTCGCACTTTGACGAGAACAATTAAAATCATCGTTCAGATAATAATCCTTTACTTTCATTACAATTTCACTATCCATAGAATGGCCACAATAGTTCTCAGACTGCTTGTAAATTTTTTCATTATTTACCAATGATCGTGCTTGATCAATCATATAAATAGTTACATTTAATAAAACTGATAATAAATAATGTTTGGAAATATCACTTGGCATAATACTCACCAATCGCACTTTCTCAAGAAAATTTGAACAATTATCTAATGCAATTTTAATATTCTCAAGCCATTTATCATTTGTTTTACATTCATTATTTTCATTCAATGCGGGCAAATCCGTTATATCGCAGACTTTCATCATTTTACTTGCTATTTGTGAATCAAATGCATTGTTTATTTGTTTTCTTTTTCGGAGAGCATAAGATTCTCGCATCTTGATATTGATACTTTGAGGCATTTTAATTGGTGAAATGTTTAATTTCAAATTACTTGAAGTCTCGTTGAGCTGTTCTACCACAGCCTCACTATGAATAAAATCTTCCGAAGATTGTTGACTGCTTGAAGTCGATGAAACAGGCGCATTTTTCACTTCATCTAATAATATTTTGTAACACGAAGGGCATACTTTATCTTCTCTAGAGAAAGAAGTATTTGGATACAAGCACTTCAAAGACTCCGTTAGATCACCTAATTCTCTAAGCGGACTTTTGAAGCAATCATAAACAACTTTTTTGTGCCTTTTTTTTAAATCCTTGCACTTTATTTTAACAATCAGTGATGCCATTATTGATATTCTGTTTAATGACAGATTCGAAAAAAATAATTTTTCTTAAACAACTTTATTTTTTATCTTCCTTTTCTTATATTTTTAAACGCGTCAAGTCATTGATGAGAATGCAAAGAACGAATCATCGCCACCTAGTAGTGACATGCGTCAACTCCCTACAAAATAAATTCAAATTCTAGGCGCGAAATTCAAACTGATAAAAAAATTATATTCTTCAACAAAAAAAATTTTTATTATAATAATGTACCATAAAAAGAGGATAAATGGTTATATATTCTTTCATCAAAATACCTTTTTTTCTAAATTAAAAAATTTATATCTTCAGATTTTAATCTTTAACGAAAATTGCGTTTCCTCAATGTAAATATCATATTTATTTAAAGTTTCAGCATTTTTTTTTAAACTTTAAATCGTCATAACTTTGGTTCTAACTGATCAAAATATTCGATCCGGGGTTTATTTTAAAGATTATTGTTGATATTTTTGATATATTGATAAATAAAAAAATGATAATAGTTGTAAGAACACGTAAAGTTGGAAAAATAGTACAATGCGCCATGGTGTCAATGTTTTAAAATTGAAAATATAAAAAAAACGTTTAAAAATCTGTTAAAAAAAATAAGGCAAAATCGCATATTCTCATCTACCCTAAAAGTTAGTATTTTTTATGTTTAAAATCATATGAAAATTTAAAAAAAAATATATAGTTTTTGAGAAAATCGTGTTTGAAAAAAATCGCTTTTTTCGGTTTTTCGTAAATAACTCAGTGAGATCAAATTGTATTACAAAAATCGAGAGTGCATTTTAAACTAGACAAAATTCCGCACACTTTCGTTAAAAGAATGCCCAAAAAGGTTAAAAATTGACGGAGCTATAGTCATTTAAAAGTAGAGGTTCATTTTCAATTTTTGAATTTTCGTTTTTACATCCAACACTAGAATTGCTGTAGTAAGAAAAAAAATTTTTTTTGAGCGTTCTACGAGGTAAATTTCATCTTTATATACATAATACAAGGTATTTTTATTACTTAGAAGAAAAAGAAAAATTCGATCAGTGACGGCCTGCATGAATCTGAATGGAATCAGCCTTATATAAAATTTATATTAGTATTATCATGTGAATAAAGTTTATTTGGATCATGTTCCCTCTGATAATGACATATGATAGGTCGAAATGATTTATCATGTTCTACGATAAGCGTTCCATCAATTAAATTTGTTTTAGGATGCTCATTTTACATGTCGTTTTTCGGCAATATTATGTCAGTAGTTACGTGACAATTCCCCAGAACACCAAGAAATCCCCGAAGCCACGAACTTATCTTGTTTCACAAAATTTATACTCATTGAAGGGGGAAGTCTGCTTTAGAGGCTTCAAAAAGTCGAATTTTTTTTTTTTTTTTTTTGCCTAAATCTCTTCCTAAACTATCCAACAATATGTCTCCAAAATTTCAGAACAAAATTCGGAATATTTTCGGAAATACAGAAGAAATAGTGAGCAAGCGTCGAGCAGGTCTTTGAGCGGCCGGAAACTGCGGTATAGCAATTATATTGGCGACGGCGATTCCAAAACATTTCCTGGCATCGTGAAGAATAATCCATACGGCGACAAGTGTACAGTGACTAAAAACGAGTGCGTGGAACACGTACAAAAGCGCATGGGTACTCGTCTCCACAACAAGAGAAAAGAACAGAAACTCGGTGGAAAAAAGCGGCTCACAGAGACTGTAATAAAAAAACTAACAATGTATTACGGTCTCACGATTCGGAGAAATGTAAACTCTGTAGAAGGTATAAGAAGTGCAATAATGGCGACACTGCCCCGAAGGCGCCGAAAGCTGGTGTGAATGGCGCAAAGCAGAAGCAAAAAATACTTTGGCTGATTTTAAACATCCACCGCGCCTAATTGATGACGATATTGAAAAACATATTCGTCCTATATACGAGGATTTATCAAAGGACGATTTATTAACAAGGTGCTTGGGTGGACACACGCAGAATGGTAACGAGTCATTTAATTCAACCGTATGGCGCATGACGCCCAAACACCTTCATTCGGGGATTAAAATAGTTGAGACTGCTGCTTTCATCGCTGGAGGGATGTTTTATGAAGACTACAGTGCAGTATTAAAGACTACGCACTTATTAGACTTCGAAATTGGGCTCCAGTGCAAAAATTTTTGCGATAAAGCGAACGAGGAGCGCATCACGCATCAAAACAGGCGCGCCTCATTAGCGACCAAAGAGGCCAGAACAGCCCGTCGAATAGAGCAATTGGCCGAAAACCAATTTTTTTAAGAGTCTGCAGGGCAGTTATATGGAGCAGGAATCGCTGATTAGCATATTAATAGGGTAAGTTCAAGAAATTTACGATTTTTTGTGAACGAAAACTTTGACACTTTTCTCGGATTTCCATTTTGATGATTTTTTCAAATTGGCGGGCAAGATAGGAAAAAAAGTAAACGTCCTATTGAAATGAGTCAAAATACGCTGTATTCGAGATGAAATTCTCTTCTAGGTGAACCTGAAATACCTTAAAAAAAGTTAACATTAACCCGGTTTTTAAACGATCTGAAGTGAATTTTTTTTTTTAATTCATTATTTTTTATTGGCGAAAAATTGTTGAATTTTTCACTTTTTGTTGAATTTTTTCGGTTCACCTAGGAATTACACTATTGAAAATTAAAAATTATTTTTGGTTTTTTGTTTCAGATGAAAAGTGCGACCTGCATCTTGCCCGCCACACAGAAAGTGCACACTCGAGGCACCTCCGTCAATTTCTTGAAATATGAAGAATATCTTATGTATGATAATAAAAAAAATTGAGAAGACTCTTAAAATATATAAGAATAAACCCTAAAAGTTTCATTTTGATCAGACATTTCTTTCCTTTCCAATAAAATCCTCGAAAATATCGATTTTTTGAAGCCTCTAAAGCAGGCTCCCCCCTTAAGTTGTGTACTAAAATACCCTGCTCAGCCAGCATGATAAAGCAATTGCAAAGGGGTTTAATACTTACTGACCTGCTTCGGATTGTAGGCTAGGTCTAGCGATCAGAAATGTCTAAAAATTTTATCATTATTTATGACTTATGGAGTAAAGCTTGATAAAAGAACTTAATAAAAGAAAAATATATAAAAAGATCAACAGGATTAAATATAATTATTTAGAATTTAAGTTAATACTATTACTTAATTTAATATTAACATCAGTTAAAGCTAATTAACTAATTAAATAATGTTCACTTCATAATAAAAATAACTATTTTCAAGAGAACGCACAACTGTGTATAATAAAGGAGAAAGGAAGAAATATAATTTAATTTATAAAATCAAATATATTTCAACCATAAATTAACTATTTATTAAATTTAAGAATTCACAATTGTCTTCTGAGCAATTTAGAAACAAAATGACTGCAACGTTGCCGCACTACTTTCATTTGATCACTTAAAAACAAAATACTATGATTTTAAATTAATTAGCCATATGGGATAATCACTATTATGTGAAGTACAAAAATGGTGGTCGTGTCACCTTCTATATATTTTCTCATACTATTGCACCTTTTCTTTTAAATCACGCACTTAATATAAATAAAAAAAAACGAGTTTGTTTTAATTTAATTTACTACGGCTATTGCGGTTATCCTAGCTCAGAAAAATGGTAGTCGTGTCACCATGCATATATGTATTTTACACTAGTTCGCACTACATTCCATCACGCACTGATTCTAATTTTCTTTGAATGATCGCACTTTACATGAATAAAAGAAATTTACTAACAAAAGAAGAATTTAATTAAAAGGATTGAGAACTTTAACAGAAAAACGAAGGAAAGAAACTATCAGAACTAAATTTAATATTCTCTTACGTATTAATACAGCACGATGAAACTCATACTTACTTTTATACAGTTGACCTTTAGCAAGACCCAAAAAGAAAGCAACGTAGAAATCGACGACTGAGGAAGACTTCAAAGATGGACACTGGTATACTAGCGATGGTAAGATTGTCGGTGAATTCGTAATTGATTGCTGGACGCTAACTCCCTTTTTTGCAGACTTACAACTCTCCTCACCTCTCAATTTTCTCTCGCTCAACAGCTCACAATTTCTCTCTAAAGGTTAGAAGAACACAGTAAACACAAGAGAAAATACTTTGGTCAAGTTGATCCAAAAAAAATTCTTAACTTGATTGCTGATCAAAGAAGAACTTGAGAAAATTTGCACATATGCTCCTAATGCCTTACTCAAAAATGATGTCTCTCAAGGGAAAGAAAGTTGATATTTGCCCCATCTTATGGTCTATTCTTATTGCTCTTGGTCGCTGTCTATCTTCTTTTCTGGTTTCACATTGCGTCCTAGTTTCTATTTTGACTTTTTCAGTTGTGAGTCATCATCAATTGCTCAATCGACTCTTGGTCGCAAATCTCCTGTCTTTGTTACTCTTTACATACCTAGCACTGTACTTGATTTCGCTATATTGCTTTACGTAGTAGAAACATCGATTATCGATGATTTGTTCCATGTACGTATTTCACTATATGCTGTTCCCTGTCTTTACAACTGTACATATATACTATACGCGTTTATACTTCTTGCGTGTATAGCTTAAGACCATCTGTTCTCTTTGTCCCTCTTACTCTCATCACATCGCAATGTTCAATTTGACTTTGCCACATCGCTTTATATCTCATTTTGTCGCTCCGTTGTAACTCACCGTGATTCGTTAACGTTTAAGAAGTTGCAAAGGCGTTGATTACTGTGAGTGCTTTAGTATCGTGTGCATAGTTTAGTCATAATGTACTGTGCATCGTTTAAGTGTGTTTGGTCAGAGCTACCAAAGCCACTGAACCTCGTATCTGGTTGAAGTTTTCTTCTTATTATTAATTCGATGCATGCTCTTCGTAGGCGTTTCTTGTAATTGTTAACCTGAGTCACAAGTGCATTCAGAATGTGTTTGCCCCTGTCTACACGCATCGCATTAACTAAACTTTCTCACCAGCTGGTAATATAATCACGATCTTCTGTTTCTTTTTTGTGTGCATCACTACAGCTGTGATTGCTTTGCTTTGTTTTTGCGTTTGGTAGTGTTTTTCATTTACAATGAGTATTTTTCTTCCTTTTATTATTTAACTTTATATTTGAATTATTATTACTTTCTCGCTCTGTTTGAATCAATTTTTAATAACTACTAATTACTTTATTTTTAGTTTCGGTTTTTCCTATAGTTTTCTCAATTCTCCGTTACATTTATTAATTTATTATGCTTAAAAATCGACTTAAAATAACTTAAAATATAATATAAATTTTTATAACTTGATTCTTAATAAGTTTAGTTGAATGGTTTAGGTTGACTTAAAATTAGAAAAAAATGACGCTTATTTGTTTCAAATTCATATTTCATACTTAATAAATAATTTAGTTTCATTATATATTGTATGACTGATTCCATTCAGATTCATGCAGGCCGTCACTGATCGATATTTTCCTCTTCTAAGTGATGAAAATACCTGCCAATACGTATATGAAGATAAAATTAATCTCATAGAACGCTAGAAAATATGTTTTTTCCTTGCTACAGCATATTTAGTGTTAGGTGTGAAAATGAAGATTAAAAAATCAAAGAAAAAACCTCAATTTCCAAATACGCCTTAATAACCGCGCTTTCTCAAGAAAATTTGAACAATTATCTAAAGCAATTTTAAAATTTTTAAGCTGTTTATCACATGTTTTACATTCGTTATTTTCATTTAAAATGTACAAATCCGTTATATCGTAGACTTTCATAATTTTACTTGCTATTTGTGAATCAAATGCATCGTTTATTTGTTTTCTTTTTCGAAGAGCATAGGATTTTTGCATCTTTATATAAATGCTCTGAGGCATTTTGATTGGCGAAATTTTTAATTCCAAATTACTTGAAGTCTGATTGAACTGTTCTACCACAGCCTCACTATAAAAAACTTCCAAAGATTGTTGACTGCTTGAGATAGATAAAATAGGTGTATTTTTCACTTTATCTAAAAATATTCTGTAACATAAAGGACATACTTTATCCTTTCTAGAAAAAGAAATATTCGGATACAAGCGCTTCAAAGACTCCGCTAGATCTCCTAATTCTCTAAACGGATTTTTGGAGCTATCGTAAACTACTTTTTTGTGCCTTTCTTTCAAATCCTTGCACATAGTCTTAACAACTAGTGATACCATTATTATTAATTAGTTCTTCGACAGAGCGAAAAAAAAATTTTTTGTTAGAAAATTCATAACTTCGGTTCTAATTGATAAAAAAATTTGATCAACAGTTTATTATTAAGGTTTTTGCTAATATTTTTGATAAATTAATAAATAAAAGCATAAATGAATTGTAAAAAGATAAAATAGTTGGAAAAATGGCATGATATTCCGTGGTACCAATGCTTTCAAATGGAAAATATAAAAAAAACGTTTAAAAATCTGTTTAAAAAAAATAAGGCGAAATGGCATATTCTCACCTATCCTAAAAGTTAGTATTTTTTATGTATAAAAACATAAAATTTTTTTAAAAATATATAGTTTTTGAGAAAATCGCGTTTGAAAAAAAATCGCTTTTTCTCGGTTTTTCACGAATAATTCCGAGGGATCAACTCGTATCAAAAATTAAAACAGTATTTAGAACTAGACTAAATTTCACATATTTTTATTAAAAGAACGTCTAAAAAGGTCAAAAATTGAAAGAGCTACGGTAATTTAAAAATTGAAGTTTATTTTCAATTTTTTAATTTTTAACTCTACACGAGGAAAGAACATATTTTCTAGCGTTTCATGAGGTAAATTTTATTATTATATACGTATTGGAAGGTGTTTTTATCACTTCCATGAATGTTACTCAAATATTCCAGTAAAACATTTTAATAACATAACATGAAACATTTTATGTAACATTTAGGAAACATTTTAAAAACATTTCATGAAATATTTTTAAAACATTTAATCTAATATCTTATGTAATGTTTACAAAATGTTTAGGGAATGATACATGAAATATTTCGAAATCGATATTAAAATATTTCATGAAATGTTTTCAAAACAAATCATGAACATTTCACGGAATGTTATTTTGTAACATTTCACAAATATTTCAAAAAATATTTCTTCAAATGACATTGTTGGAAGTTTTTTTTCGGATTCCAACCGTGTAAGTTGTGGTTTGGGATACCGACGTTTCGTGAACATTACAGTTCACTTAATCAGGGTGAGCCTGAATCTGATGGTTCGGACAGTTTAATCATTATATAAAAGGGGCATAATTTTGGGAGGGGTTTTTTGGTTGAATGGTTATGGGTGATTTGCCTTTGGGAACGGAGGTTGCCATATTGGGTTCAGGGAGTAGCCGTTATCTCTGTTTAGATTATTTGGATGTTTTAGTATTTCTATGGCTTCTCGGTGTTTTCTTGAAAAGTAAGAGTTGGTTTTGGATAGGATAGTGTGTAGTTGGAAGTCTATTTGATGGCCGGTTTCAATGTGGTGTTCTGCTAATGCTGATTGTGTAAAGTGTTTCAATTTTATCTTGCTGCTGTGTTCTTTGAGTCTTTGTTAGATTGTTTTTCCAGTTTCTCCTATGTAGACTTTTCCACTGGAGCAAGGTATTTTGTAAACACCGGGAGTGTGTAACGGAGGTTTTTTGTCTTTGGGGTTGTGAAAAATTTGTCCTATTTTTGTTAGAGGTTTATATATAGTACGGATGCTTTATTTATTTAGTATGCGTCCGATTTGTTCCGTGACGCCTTATATATATATATGGTTGTGTGGCTGTGTTAAAATGAGTTTTTTGACACTCCGTGCGAGAAGCTCGATTTCACGCACGCTGTACAAAGTGACACGTGTGAAAATGGAGCTTCTCACACGTCGTGTCAAAAAATAGTGTTCGATACTCGTGCGAGAAAGTGATTTCTTACTCGGGTGACCTTTTCACCTTCGCTTCGCTCGAGCGCAAACCGCCACACGAGTAAAAAATCACTTTATCGCACTAGTACCGAAATATACTATTTTCTTTTTGTTGAATGTTTGTATTAAAAATTTTTGAGCGTTGTTTTTTAATTGTTTGTTTGATTTGTCTCAGTGTATAACCGTTTTGTATTAGGGTTTGTTTTACTTTGTCAAATTCCTGTTCAATGTAAGCTTGATCAGGAATGTGAAGTGCTCTATATATGAGAGAGTTAATGACTGAAAGTATTTGGGAAGGATGATGGTGAGAAGAGGCGTGTAAATATCTGTTAATGTGCGTAGGTTTTCCGTATATTTTTAACAGTATGTGAAAGAGGGCTAGATTTCTGTGGTTGCAATGTATTATATTTCTTTATATAGGTGTTAGTTGATTGTTTGTATATATGTTATGCTTGGTGATATGTCAGTTTGTCTAATGTATTCCATAGTGCTTCGTCAATGGTGTTTGCAAGGGATAGATGAACTTTGAGAAGTTTGGATGAAAGGTCGTTGATTTGTTTTTTAGTAAAATGTATGCGTTCCTTTATAAGGAGTGAGCTAGTTTTTTGTAGGATAGCAGTTGATTTATTAGTTTTAAATGGGTTTTTTAAACGTAGAAAGTTAGGAATGATGCTGTTGTCTCTGCATCGTTTTAGGAAAGCTAGTGTTGTTATTTGATGACCTGAGTTTGCTAAGGGTGTTGGTTTTAGCAATGATGCTCTCTCCGTAGAGTTGGCGAAGTTTGGATTTGAATCTTTCACGGTGAATGTTAGACATTGTTGGAAGGTTTTTTCGGATTTCAATCGAATTTGATTAAACAGTCTAAACCTCGGATTTGATCAATTCGGATTTGATTAAACAGTCTGAACCATCAGATTCAGGCTCACTCTGATGAAGTGAACTGTAATGCTCACGAAACGTTGGTATCCCAAACCACAATTTACACGGTTAAAATCCGGAAAAAACCTTCCAACAATGTCTAACATTCACCGTGAAAGCTTCAAATCCAAATTTCTTCAAATATTTCTGTAATATTTCAGAAATATTTACTGTTATGTTTCTAAAAATTTAAAAAATAATTCATGTTACGTTTAGAAAACATTTTGAAAACATTTCATGAAATATTACTTAGAAATATTTTTGAAATATTTCATGTAATATTTCATGTTATGTTTACAAAATGTTAAGGGAATGATACATGGAATGTTTTAAAATCGGTATTAAAATATTTAATGAGATTTTTCGAAAACGAATCATAAAATATTTTCATGGAATGTTTTTTTGTAATATTTTAAAAATATTTCAAGAAATATTTCTTAAGAGCATGACGAAGCTGTCCGCCTTCAAATAATATTTCCAATCTTAACTTATGAATAAGCGATGCGTTTAATCAAGTTTCTTTGCTACAAAGAAAAAATTTGTAAGATTAAACTCTAGTGCGGACAACTCAAGAAATCCACCAAAATATTATACATACAAAGTTATGATAAAAACTTTCAATATGTCATATTTTAAGGTTAGTTTTGTCGAGTTTGATATATAATTTCCAATCCAAGCTCATAAAAAAATAACAAGTCCAAATGATTTTTTATTTTAACAAAAATTATTGTATAAATATAGCTTTAGTGCGGACAAGTCATTATATTTGTTTAATTTAAGAATTTAAAAAGATATTGATAAAATAAAAAAAGCAAAACTCGATTGCTGCAGCTCCGACATACCGTTAAGGCGACTACGGAAGTTGGGTTGAATTTAATTTTGTAGTCTACAAATTACTCTTTTAGTTTCTAAAATTTTTTAGATTTTTATGTTTTCCACTATTCTATGGATTTTAATTAATGGTAAAAAATTTAAAAATCTGAAAAATTTCACATATTGGAAGAGTAATTTGTAAACTTGAAAATAAAACCTAACCTAAAATACACTGAAAAAAAAACCCGAAGCCAGTGCTGCGAAGTTAATCTGAGCGGTTGCATGCGAACAACATTCGAAGCGAATGATTACAGAAAATCGTAATGTATGAATGCGTAACCATGTCGCTGTAAATAATTACGACTTTCTGTGTAAACGATTACGCTAATCCGAGCAGAGCGCCACAACTGTGTTGCGAGCACGCTTGCTCCGACTCTCCGGCATCGCGCGTGCAGAAAGCCGAAACCAAACACTGCAGCAGAGCTGCGAGCTTGCTTGCTTCGACTCTCCAGCATCGCACGTACAGAAAGCCGAGACCAAGCACTGCAGCAGAGTTGCGAGCTTGCTTGCTCCGACTCTCCGGCATCGCACGTACAGAAAGCCGAAACCAAGCACAGCGGCAGAGCTGCGAGCACGCTCTCTTTGACTCTGAGGTATTTCTCATGCAGAAAGCCGAGACCAAGGGTAACGACAGAGTTACAGGCTCGCTCACTTTGAATTTCTGAACATTGACGTACCAAAAGCGAGGCCAAGCACTCTAAACGTTAAAAATTTACATTTAAAAAAGCAAAATTTCTTTTTCTTTTCTTTTTTTTGTAAGTTTTAACACTTTATGTGAAGTATAATTTATTTAAGTAAAATTCTATAATATTATAAAAATTAAATTTTATTTCATAAAATTTTATTTAAAATGTTTCTTAACTTAAAAATTGATGTGATATTTTACTTTTACCATTATTCGCCTGAGTATATTAATATAATAATGTAAATTTATAATTTTGATTTATTTTTAATACCTTATTTGTGCGATTATTAGTGCTTTTATACCTTTGAATTGATGTTAACTTTATTTTAATCATTCGTATTCTTATATATTCGTATTTTTATAAATTCGTATTTTTATAAAGCTGATGATGAATAAAATGTACTCGTCAAGCGTAACGATTTCAGTTTCTCTTATAGATGGTAAAGACACAATTCCAATAATTATAAAATTAAACTTAGATAATTCAAAGTAATTTACAAAAAGTTTGTCTAGATATTTATAAGTAGTCATTTATTAAGTTATTCTTTATAAACTATATGATTGTATTGTTACAAATTTCGTATACGAATGTAGTTCTCTTGGTGTATGAGGGAAGATATGATATTTACAATTGATTTTTATGTCGTTTAATGGTATTATTATTATTATTATTATTATTATTATATATGTATGTGTATATATATATATATATATATATAATCGTATGAATGCGGCCGAAGGCCGCATAAGTCCGCATTCATGCGCGACCCGGAAAATATTTGTCAGCATAAGTGACGATTGAAGAACGAAAATGTCAGCATAAGTACTCTTTATCTAAAGAAATAATCTGTCCTTATGCTTACGTCAGCATAAGTACCCAAATGTCAGCATAAGTCACGATTCATCTATGATTTTGTCTGCATAATACCTCATTCATAAAAATATTAATAGATATCATGTATATATATATATATATATATATATATATATATATACATGATATCTGATAAAATATTTATTACGTTTTCTTGAAAATTTAATACGTTTGGAGAAAAAATTATTATGATTTATTATAAAATGACTATTTTTCATACTTTTTTATGAATTAACAAGTTTTCAGTTATTTCCCCGTTGTCGCTAAAATTTAATTATTCTTTAAAAATAAAAAAAAATTAGTTAAGTCGTTAAATAATAAAATAATTTGGGCAGTTATTGTGTATATTGAATAGTAATTTTTCACTAATCAAGTAAGCTAAAAAATCTACATATTGTAATTTCTAAAAATTTAATCACATTCTAGATATTTCTAACAAAGATGTTTCTATTAAATTTTTATTTTGGTTTGATAGTTTTGAATAAAAAATTCATTAAATTATTAATTTCAAAAAAACTTTAAACAATAAAAATATTTCTGTTAAGAAATTTAAGAAAGTTAAAATTTTTATGTTAACATTTTAACTTTGAAAATTACATAAAAAAAATTTGTGTTTTATTTGTAACACTTATGTGTGTTAAAATTACAAATTTTTTCCACTGTGTACTTTATTTTTTTAAATTTTCAATATAAAATATAGTGAATTTTTATTAGTTCTGAAGATGGTAGTTAGATACGATCTAAAAACATTGGCTACACTCTAAACTCAGAAGAGTAAAAATTGGAAACAAAAAGTAGAAAAGTATAGTTTTTTACTTTTAAAAGAGTAAAAGTATAGTTTTTTACTTATAAAAGAGTAGAAGTATAGTTTTTTACTTGTAAAAGAGTGAATTGAGAGTTTCACCATCATAAAAGGTAAATTAGACGAGTTTATAATTTGTAAAGATAAATTCAAGCAGTTTCCTCTTTTACTCAAAGTAAAAACGTATGTTTTTTACTTTATGAAAATGAAATGATTTTAAAAAGGTAAATATGATGTTTTCACTCTTTTCATAAAGATTAGTATCAAATTTTTTATTTTGCAAAGAGTAAAAGATTATCTTACCTTTTCTAAAGAGTCACTTGATGTGTTCAATCTCCTGGAGGGTTATTCTTAAACGATAAATCATATGTTGTTGTCTTTGTCCGACATATTAATTTTCTATTTTCTATTCTTGTGATAAAATGTTATATCGGTTGTCAGAATAAGAGCCCTGTCAAAGGGTAGAGGGTACATTTGCAATTTCGTAAAAAGTTAAATAATACCTTAAGAGGATGACAAAGCTGCGCCCCCTTATAATATTTCCATTCCAAGTTTATGAGTAAACGCTGCATTTAATCAACTTTTTTGTTGAAATGAAGAAATTTGTAAGACTAAATTTAAGTGCGGACAACTCATGAAATCTACTAAAATACTATACATAAAAAGTTATATACAAACTTTCAATAATAGTATTTTGAGGTTAGGTTTATCAAGTTTGATATGTAATTTCCATTCCAAGTTTATAAAAAAATAACAAATCTAAATGATTTGTTATTTTAACTAAAATTGTTGTATTAACATCCCTGTTGAAAATAATCAGCTGGATATCCAACTGGATTATCCACTTGGATATCTAGGTGGATATCACTTTGATCGAATTAGATATCACTCTGATATTCACTTAGATGCAGCTAAAATCATATTTTTTACGATATTTTTTACGAAAAGTAATAATAAGGCATTATCAGCATTTATATAAAATAAAAATATTAAGAATAAAAGCAACTAAAAAATTTTATATAAATTAAAAATTTATATGAAATTTTTGATTTGCTTTTATTTTTATATAAATTAAAGATTGATACAAAATTTTTAATTTTTTTTAATTTTCAGTATTATTATTTATATAAATGCTGACAATGCCTAATTATTACTTTTCGCAAAAAATATCCAAATGGATTTTAGCTGCATCCAGATGAATGAAGATCAGAGTGATATCCAACTTGATCAGAGTGATATCCAACTCGATTAGAGTGATATCCACCTGAATATCCAAGTGAATAACCTACCTGGACATCCAGCTGATTATTTTCAACAGGGATAGCTTTAGCGCGGACAAGTTATCATATTAGTTTAAACAATGAATTTAAATAGATATTATTAAAATGAAAAAAGCAAAAATTGATACCAGCAGATCCGACTTCCTGTTAATAACAATTAAAAAATTAGCAAGTTATCTCACATGTGAGATAATTTGGTAATTTTTTTATATTTTTCAGTTTAAGATTTGTTTACAAATCTAAGAGCTTGAAAAATTTTATTTTTTTGGAAAACAACATCAAAATATTACGAAAAATGAGAGATTCAAGAATTTAATTTAGTCACGTGACTTTATTATACCGAAAATAGTAAACTGATAAATTTAATCTTTGAAGGAATATCGTAAAAGTGAATATTGGTCAAATTCCTTTTTTCGGTTATTGAGGTATTATTTCACTTTTTACAAAATTACAAATATGCTATTTACTCTTTGGCAAAAGAGTGAACACATCAAGTTACTCTTTAGAAAAGGTAAGATAATCTTTTACTCTTTGCAAAATAAAAAATTTGATACTAATCTTTATGAAAAGAGTGAAAACATCATATTTACCTTTTTAAAATCATTTTATTTTCATAAAGTAAAAAACATACGTTTTTACTTTGAGTAAAAGAGGAAACTGCTTGAATTTATCTTTACAAATTATAAACTCGTCTAATTTACCTTTTATAATGGTGAAACTCTCAATTCACTTTTTTACAAGTAAAAAACTATACTTCTACTCTTTTATAAGTAAAAAACTATACTTTTCTTCTTTTTGTTTCTAATTTTTACTGTTTTGAGTTTAGAGTGTACATAATAAAAGTTTTTTCAGCAAAAACATTTTGGTTCGTCTTTTATCAATATGTTTACTTTTCAATTTAATGAATCTCATTTTACTTCAAAGCTACAAGAGGATTAATAAATGTACTTAGAATCGGTATATACTTTTTATATCGTTATAAACTTTAAGAAAGTATAAAATTACATTCATCCCTACTCAATTGAATAATTATTATATATAAAATATTATAATAAATATCATTTTCTTAAAAATACGTTAAACAATTAACAAATGCAACTTAATAAGCTATATATATTGTTACGAATTTTATTTTATTATTAAGCGACTAATATAATATTAAATTATAAAAAAGGCGAGAAAGCGTCCGCGACGTGGATCAAACCCCGGGACTCTTGCACGATAGACAAGCGCTCAAACGTTGAGCCATTCCCACCGATGCATTTTCATTTCTTTGGTCGCTTCATATTCTATAAACTGCATACTTGCATTTTTTCTATATTCGCTACTATACGGCACTCGTAACAATATATATATATATATATATATATATATATATATATATTAATAAAAGATAAAAGAAATAACGCTGCTACTTTTTTGAAATTATTAAATTTAAAATTTGAACTACGACCCAGAAATCAATAGTAAATATCTTCCCTCTAACGCCAAGCAAACTCCATTTGTATAAGAAACTTGTAACAATACAATAATATACTTTATAAAGAATAAGTCAATAATGACTACTTATAAATACCTAAAGAATTTTTTTTCAAATTACTTTGAACTTTCTGAGTTTCAATGTCCTAATAAATCTATAAATATAAAAAAAAATAAGAAGGATTAAAATAAACTTAACATCAATTCAAAGGTATAAAAGCACTAATAATCGCACAAATAAGGTATTAAAAATAAATCAAAATTATAAATTTACATTATTACATTAATATACTCAGGCGAATAATGGTGAAAGTAAAATATCACATCAATTTTTAAGTTAAGAAACATTTTGAATAAAATTTTATGAAATAAAATTTAATTTTCATAATATTATAGAATTTTATTTAAATAAATTATACTTCACATAAAGTGTTGAAACTTACAAAAAAAAGAAAATAAAAAGAAATTTTGCTTTTTTAAATGTAAATTTTTAACGTTTAGAGTGCTTGGCCTCGCTTTTGGTACGTCAATGTTCAGAAATTCAAAGTGAGCGAGCCTGTAACTCTGTCTTTACCCTTGGTCTCGGCTTTCTGCATGAGAAATGCCGCAGAGTCAAAGAGAGCGTGCTCGCAGCTCTGCCGCTGTGCTTGGTCTCGGCTTTCTGCACGCGCGATGCCGGAGAGTCGGAGCAAGCGTGCTCATAACACAGTTGTGGCACTCTGCTCGGATTAGCGTAATCGTTTACACAGAAAGTCGTAATTATTTACAGCGACATGGTTACGCATTCATGCATTACGATTTTCTGTAATCACTCGCTTCGAATGTTGTTCACATGCAACCGCTCAGATTAACTTTGCAGCGCTGGCTTTGGGTTTTTTGATGGCGTGTGTTGCTTTATTATTTTATTTATTTATTTCTTAATTTTATCCGCTTATTCTCGCAAGTGCTTAGAGTGCTTCTTGTTTGATATATAAGAGAAACAAGAATCTCAGACAAAATATGAATTGTAAAGCGTGCGAAATCTTCCATATTTTTACTGCCTGTGCAATAACTATATAAAGAGTATTAATATTAAGATTTTGATGTAATAGTGATTATTAGTCTGATACAAGTGTTTCATGTGATTGCGACGATAAAAAAAATTAATCTGTAATATATATGAAAATGATTCTATAACAATTTGAAAATGTTTCCCGAAAAATTTCATGAAATTTTTTTAAGAAATATTTTTGATATATTTTTATGAAATATTTCTTCGAATTATTCCTGATATGTTTCTTTAATATTTTTAAAAAATATTTCTTGAAATATTTCAGGAAACATTTCTGTAATACTTCCAAAATATTTCTAAAAAATATTTCATGAAATATTTCTGAAACGTTTCTGAAATGCTTTTTGAAAATATTTCATGAAATGTTTTCACATGAGTGTCTCGCGGACATATAAATCTTTCGTCGAAATATTTTTTTAATGTTCTTAAAACATTTTTTTTATAATATTTTCCAAATGTTTCTGAAATGTATCTTAAAAATATCTCAAAAACGTTTCTGAAATGTTTCTAAGAAATACTTCTTGTCATATCTCATCAATGTTTATGATATGTATCTTAGAAGCATTTTGGAAATGTTTTTAAAATATTTTTAAAATATGTTGAATGAAATATTTCGAAAATGATTCTGAAATATTCTTAAAAAATATTCCATGAAATGTTTCTACATGGATTTTTCGCAGACATATAAATATTTCATACTGTGTGGGTTAGAAGAGAAAAAAAATTTGATCAGTGACAATCTGCATGAATCTGAATAGAATCAGTCATATATTTATTAAATAATAAGGCTGTATTCACAGGAGTATGAAAACTCGGAAATTTGAAATTCCACCTGTGATCAATTAATGACGGTAAAATTTTTTCCAGCATGCTGAATCGTGGTTATTGTTTATTCCTGTATTTTTTTATTTGTCAAGTATTTTATATAATAGGAGTAAATACGTATAACAAGCCATATGGAGATACCGAGTAAACAGTTCGTTATTGCACGGTAGCGTGACACATTGTGACCGTTTCATTAATTATAAAAATACTTAATATTAACCGAAGATCGTTGAATACTCTAGCAAATATAATATGCATGCAAAAAGAGCTTGCATGAATTATTCACACTCGTGAAAAATCCCGTGATTTCGAATCCGATTGCTACAACAAAGCATTTAAAAGATATACTCATATTTCATACAAGTTCTCAGAAATAGCCCTAGCGTCAATCGCATTAGACATAAATGTGGAACAAGTATGATACGATATAACCTATCTATTTACACGTGTCTTCATGACTCAGTATACGATTATATGCATAGTATTATACGACATAACCAAGCAATTATTTACGCGTGCGTTCATGATTCGATATACGATTATATATAACCTGGTATACGCGTATCAATAGTTCAGTATAAGCTTATAGTACTATCCTCGATATGCATATACGTATAAATAACCGAGCTATTAACACGCGCACACACACCTCGGTATAGTATCCTCGGTACTCATACACGTATAAATAACCAAGCTATTTACATGCGCATACTCACCGCGATATAAGCAGTTCGGTATACTAGCATATTAACCACGCTAAATATACACCGCGGTATCAACACTAGCATATTAACCACGATGTATATACACTAATCGATAGCTGCGCTATTTACCCGCGTATACATACCCCGGTGTACGAGCATAGATAACGAGGTATACGTGTATAAAAATAGCTCCGTATCCACGTATATACACCTCGGTATAAACTCATATAAACGCACGTATATTATGTGTATCAGGTTAATAATTTTATACTTGTCTCAAAGCTCGTCTGCATGCGTTCCTAAATGCATCATGTATGTTCTCATGAATGCGTGCGATTAAACTCTATTTATTTAAACTTAAAAAAATGAGTTAAGAAGCGCATATATCTTTATTATGCTAATTGAAATAAATAATGCCTTTTAAAGATCTTATAAAGAATCGCTTTATACAGAAAATAAAATTTCATAAAAAATTCATATATGGTATCCTACTGGATATCCTATTAGAAATCCATGTTAGTGCGCAACTGGATAATTCTCCTAGATATCCAACGAAATCCAAGATCTAAGTCGTCCAGTTAGATATCCAGTTGGATATCCATTTGGATATCGAGTTGGATATACAACTAGTTTTTTACAACAGGGTGGAAAAAAAATTCATAAAGAAATTGATATTTCAATGTTGAAAAATTAGTTACTCAACCAGTATCAACATTAAAAAAAATTATTTGTCCATATTTTGTATGAAAAATATTTTATAAAAACAGTAAGAATTTTTTTAATCATTATATCCTTTAAATTTAAAGATGACAAAATTATATTAAAAAGCCCAAAAGTGACTTCAGACATTATTAGCCATTATTAAATTTCCAATTCTTTTTTATTCAAACTAAATAAATGACTTAATTAAAGTTTTTATCTGCATTATGCTTATTCAAAATAAAAAATATAATTTTTGGACTCTTATAATTGAGAGTATATAATTATTGAAAAGATTCCATCTATTTTCATAAAATATTTATAACCAAAAATGTGCATGTATATTTATTCTCAATGATGATAGTTTTTGAGTGAGGAGTACGTCAATATTGAACTGTGAATTTCCTTATGAATTTTTTTCTCAAAGACTATTAAGTTTAGATGAAAACCTCTGAAGACAATTTTGTTGCAAATGATTTGAGAATGAAGTGAAAATTTTTTAAATTATGAAATCTTCTACGATTTCAATTTTCAAAATTTCTATGAAACACCGACCAAATTGATAACATGTAGTTTAATCTTCTGAAACATAATACTTCTATACTTTTAATATAATAATAATTTAAAAATCATCCAACACTTTCGCTGGCCATTCGAGACAATGAATGTCTTCAGATGCTCATTTTTAAACAATAGTTTTAGTGAGATCAGTTCATAATCATTTTATCAAAAATCTTTTCATGAATGATCTTTTTTGCAAACATAAAATTCAGAAGAGATTAATAAAAGAATTTTTTATGTGAATAAGCATAATGCAGATAAAAACGTTTTTCAAGTCATTTATTTAGTTTGAATAAAAAAGAATTTGACATTTAATAATAGCTTATTATGTCTAAAGTCACTTTTGGGCTTTTTAATATAATTTTGGCATTTTTGAATTTAAAGGATATAATGATTAACAAGATTCTTACTGTTTTTATAAAATATTTGTAATATAAAATATGGATGAATAATTATTTTTAATGTTGATAGTTGCTGAGTAACTAATGCTTCAACATTGAAATATAAATTTCTTTATGAATTTTTTTTTCCAAAATCATCAAGTTTTGGAGTAACTCTCCTGTTTTATGGATATTCTTTTCTGTATACAGAAAAGAACATTTGTAAAACGGACAAAAAAATCCAGTTGGGAAATCTAACTGGGGAACCTAGATTTGAGCTGGATTTTAATGGATTATCCAGCTGGAATTCTATTTTTTCCTATACAACACTTCCAGTAATTTAGTATTAGATTTTTACCCAGATTACCGTGCTATACCTTGGTTTCCTATAAATTATTAAATGGATTTCCCTTTACCTTTCTATATACTTTGAAGCGGAATCCCACCTTTCCCATTCGTTTTTTAGGGGTTTCCCATTTATTTTTGTCTGGACTTCCCAATGAACATACATACTTCAATGACGTGGATTTCTGTTCATATCGAAGTAGTAATCAATTCTCATCTTTTTTATTCAATGAATTTATAACTATTATTACCTAAATTTACGCCTAATATATCTCACCTATTCACAATTAGATTTTTATATGGACTCTCGTCCTTAATGTACGCAAAATTCTGTTTTACTTGAAAACTTTTACTAATTACTAAATGGATTCTTATTTCGCCTTGAGGTCCCATTTTGAATTAGATTCTCGTTCCATTCGTGAATTCTCACCTTTTTAATTGGATTTTCAGATAGATTTTCGAGGCGGAAAACTATAGTTTTAAAAGCCTCCTGTTCTATGAATGTTCTTTTCTGTGATAATTATTATTGATCAGTCTTTTACACACATTCTTTATTTTAACCAGCATATAATAAAAAAAGATGATAGTTTTTGAGTAAGGAATACGTCAACATTGAACTGTGAATTTCTTGATGAATTTTTTTCTCGAAAACTATCAAATGTAGTAATAACTTCTAAAAACCTTTTATTTAAATTAGCATAACAAAGACAATAGCTTTTGTTAAATTATTTATTCGATTTGAATGAAAGGTGGTTGATATTTGAGAATTATAGCTAATCATATCTAAAATTACTATTATTTATATAATTTTGGACTTTTCTTACTAAAATAATACAGTAATTGAAGTATTTATTTTTAATGATGATAGTTTTTGAGTAAGGGATGTCAACATTTAACTGTGTATTTCTTGATGAATTTTTTTCTCGAAGACTATCAAGTTTAGAAGAAAGCTTCAGAATGCAATTTGGTTATGAATAATCTGAAGAACAAGCAAGTATTTTTTAAATTATTATATCTTGTACGGTCAAAATTTTTTAAACACGGTCAAAATTTTTTAAACACGTACAAAAGTAATAACATGCTACTTACTTTTCTGAAACATAAATCTTCTATATTTTGAATAAAGTAAAGGTTTCAAAATTGTATATTATTCTTTTGCCATTTAAAACAATAAATGTTTTCAGAAACTTTTTTTCATACTTTATAGTTTAAGTGAGTTTATTTCACAAACATTATATCATAAATTTTTTATGAAATTTTATTTCCTGTAAAAAGTAATTCAATATAAGATATTTAAGAAGCATTATTTATTTTAATTAGCATATACGTTTTTATAGTGTCTTAGTAACGTTATGAGATGTAATAAGCAGAAGAAGGATGGGATTTGGAAAATAAGTTAAGATGTTACTTTATTGAAGAGCCAATGCTGACTATAAGCCTGCGCAGAAGCGTTCACAAGTATACGCTGACGTGTGTATAGATGCGCTTACAGCGCCGTACGCATACATAGACATGTGTGTGTCCCCGCATCACTCCCCCCCTTAGAGCATACACTTGTGAAGGAAATATGTCATGTTAAAAAGTCGTGGTTGCCTTGCGAAAAAGGAATAAGATAATATCTGACATTCCTGTCCCTCTCCCACTAAGCCAATCACTAGTCAAGAATGGTAGTCTTACTCTTCTTTCTCTCTCATATTCTGCAAAAACTGACCACGCTTTTCTCATTTATCTTACTCCCTCTAGGAGTATATGCTCTAAGCTCCCCCTTAACAATTAATTATTGTTATGGGTAATTAATTTATTATAAAAGCGCAAAAAATGCATATTTCATATCACAGATAGGTTAACAATTAGATTCAGTCTTTTTTTATACAACAATAATATATATATATATATATATATATATATATATATATATATATACATAAGTTATGGATCGCAATAACAATAGATTAAAAAGATCGCAATAAAATTCGCATTGAAAGTCTTATTAAAATAAGCATAAAAATTTGCAGTTACATTAAAAATATCGCAATTATTATCACAGCTTAAAGTTTAAGGTACATATGTAGTAATTTAGCAATCATTGAAGATTTAAGTATAGTTTTGACAAAGGGTGTTTTATTACAGTGAGAAATGATAATATTTATCGTCTATTTAATTAGAAATTCTTTGAGATTTACATATGGTTTTTGCAGAAAGTAAATGCTCTATTACAGTAAGTTTATTAGATATTTATCGATATTAAAGTGCAGTGAAAAAGAAAGTTTTTTAACAAGATTACGCTACAAAATGGTACGCACGAAACGTGATTGATACTTGTTACAAATTGCATTAAGAGGCGGTCGGAACTATTTGCCGCATGGGGGCGCTGCGGTCAGGTAAGAGAAAAATGTAAAATCATTTTTACTCAGCGATTTACAATTTACTGAAACAATAATATACCTCTAATGTTGTCAATAACTCTAACCATAGATATGTAGAATAATTATTGATGCTAATCTTGTTTGAAAAGTCTAAAATATTGTTGTAAAGCGAAAAATGCAGCGCGAGCTAGAGCCGGTGTGAGCATATGTATTCATCATTCTTTAGTATTACTTTCTCTGTCGCACTAAAGAAAAATACACATGTTTACATCGGCTCTATTACACGCAGCATTTTTCGCTTTACAAAAATATTTTAGACTTTTCGAACAAGATTAGCATCGATAATTATTCTACATATATATGGCAAGAGTTATTGACAACATTAAAAGTACATTATTGTTTTAATAAATTGTAAATCCGCATATAAAAAATATTTCATATTCTTTTCTCACCTGCAGCGCCACCAAGTGGCAAATGGTTCCGACCGCCTTTTAAGGTGCTTGAACATATTTGAATATTACGCACTTATGGTTCTTTACTTTCAAGTGAGAGCGCTATTATGTATGAGTATTAGATAAACTGTGAAATATTACAAAAGATTTACAAAATTGCATAATTTATTTACAAGAATGGTTGATGCATTATAGTTTTTCAACTTATAAAAATAATTATTACTTATGACATTAAGCAGCATCAATTTATTATTATTCCAATTGCTCATTTGGCGTATGCTAAGTTGTATGAATCAAAGAAAAGAAGTTGAGTGTATAAATGGCAGTGTAAATATTATGATTAAGAGCAGGCCGGAGTAGAATCTGATACCGACCGAGTAACAATTGAGTTTTTTGTTATTTACTCAAGTATTAATCGGTGTATCTTCAAATTAAAGGTTGAGTGCAACAGATATTATTATTATGAACATCTATGCACAAGAAAAAAAAATTATACCGCTTTGTTTTCGAGAAAAGCAAGGAACGCCGAAGTAAAAGTTTATGTTTATAATATTTTCGCGTTACTTACTTTTCTCAAAAACAAAGCGGTAGATTTTTTTTTCTTGTTCGTACATATTTGTAATAATAATATCTATTACGCTTAACCTTCAATTTGCAGATACACCAATTAATACTTGAGTAAATAACAAAAATCTCAATTAGATAAGGACAGCGAATTCGGCTTGCTCTTAACTAATCAAAATTTTAAGTAGTGCACTTGACTGTTAAAAAAAAATTACATGTATGAGTTTGCGTTAAAAGGTAATGCGTTGACTAGAACGTAATTTATTGCAAAAATGTGACTCCGTCTACAAAAATGAATAAACAAAGTGTAAAAATATAAAAAGGTGAAATGAAAATAAAAAAATAATCCAGATAATTAACTATTGCGCAATTACAAAGGTGTTAGTAAAAGGAACTAGAGAATAGATGGAAGATTGGTTATTTATACTTAAATATTTCGCAAGGAGGTATTCGATTTCCTCCAATTCACTGGCGGTATTTAGCCTACGCTTCTTGTACAATTTAGAAGGTGAGTGCGAGGCTTTACATACATATTTAGCCAAAACTTGATCGAAACATCTAGCCTTCTTATCTACTTCCCTATTCATTACTGAAATAGAATTAATTTTATTTTTTTTTAGGATATTGGAAATAAATATTTTCTTTTTAGGTATAGAGGGAGTTTGCTGCGGATGGACAACAGAGGAAGATGGATTGTCTTGGTAAGGGCTTGGCATCTCTGAAGTTTCTACGCACTCCGGTGCATTAATCATTTGATTGGATTGAGTTATGTCCGGAAGTGTTTTTTCATTTAATGACCTAGCGCTAGTCGCTTGAGTGTCGCTGCCAAGGCTGCGATCACCCCCCTCCCGTGCGACAACTCGTCCTTGTCATCACCTCTGTGTATAAGAACCTCGTGTATTATAATACAAGGCTTGATGACGGAATCTGATTTACCGACACAAAATGGCTTTTGGCCATGTATTTCAATTGCACAGGATGCACAGTCATTAGTCTGAAAGAGTAGGAGTCGCAAGGTCCTATCCTCTGTGTTATTATTACAGTCTTTGTCTATAGACTGCTGTGTCAACAAGGTACTTGATTCGCAGTTATTATTCTAAAAGTTATCTTTAGCTATACTAGAGGGCGGATGTTGCGACGCTTTGTTCTCTGCGTTATCAACAAGTTAGCGCACCCTAGCGCTTGCGGGTAAATTAAAATTCGGTGAAAGAAATTGTTGCAGGGATCTTCCATGTGCATTGCTGTTAATGTAAGAATTTATATTTGCATCTAAATCATAGCATTCTTCAGTTGAAAAATACGCTGGTTCAAGACGTTCCACATTTACCACAAAATGTTTACCGTTTTTTTCTAAAGTAAAGGTGCGCCCATCTTGATATCATGAAACGACTTTATACGGACCGGTGTATGGTTGTGCAAGTGGTGGTTTCACGGCCCTGACTCTTTTGAACACGTGTGTGCAGGAATTCAGATCTTTAAAGACGAAAGGCTTGGTCGAAGTTTCATGTACTACCAGGACGAGTTTCATCTGCGCGATATAGTCTTGAAATTCTGATAGAAAGATGTTATGATTGGAGCTGCAAGTATTGCGAAACTGAAGGATATCGCCCGAAACGGTTAATTTTGTGCCGTACACAAATTCCGCTGGACTGGCATCTGTATCTAGGCGTATTTTTGTATGCAATCCTAATGAAACACTTGAAAGAACTTTGGTCCATTCGTGAGCTTGTGCAAAGCACATTAATGCAGCTTTTAATTGCCTATGCCAACTTTCGATCATGCTGTTTGCCTGCAGGTTTTCTTTAAAAATACTAATAATTTAGGTATATTTTTTAATAATTGTAAGGATAAAGATAAAAAAGATGTAAAATTGAGAGTAGTTTACGAAATTAATTGTAGTGATTGTAATAAATATTATATTTTGCAGACAAGTAGATTTTTAAAAAAGAGAATTTATGAACATAAGTATATTTTAAAAAATCCTAATGTTCTGTCAGGCTTTAAGCAACATTGTTTGAGTTTTATTCATTTATTTGATTTTGTAAACGTTAAAATTTGAGAGCATAATATTAAGAATAAATTTAAAAGATAAAATTTTGAAAACATTCACATTTTTCAGAATAAAAATAATGTAAATTTAATGTTAGAGTCGAGTAAATTGAATAATATTTATTATCCTTTTCTGACTTGACTTTATATTGAGTAATTTTTTATAGTGGTGGTAGATTTAGCAGGGATATTAATATTTTTATATATAAATAGTGGCAGCGCAGTAAATTAAATTAAATTCCTGAGAATCAGCAGTAGCGTGCTTGAAACGTTGGACAGCTCAATCAATCAAGGGTTTTTGGTGATAGGAGGCAGTTAGATTATCCTTCAATCAATTAATTTATTTTATTTTTAGGATTCAAAGGAGTTAATTTTTAAGTTTTACATTTCAGATTCTTCATTTTTATTTTAAATTGACTGTAAGACTGATATTCTCTACCTTATTTGTTCTTCAGTCGATATAAGTATTGTTTTTAATTTTTGATTAGAGCTCTATTGGGGGTAAATATGTTTTATTTTAAACATATAAATTTAAAATATGGAAGGGTCGTGAAAGATTATTGTTCTAAATGGGTGAAGGGTGTTATTAGAATTTTTATTTTAAGGGAACAATTAATTTTTCTTTTAAGATGTAAAAAATCAAATATTTTGCCAAAACATATTGAGAATAAGTTTAGTTGTGAATATTTTTATCAATATTATAGTAAGAGAGTGTCTCATGATTTGAAAAAAAGTATTTTCTTTTTCAATAATAAATTACTAAACTTTGAAATTAAGGATGTGAATTTTGAAATTAATTATTTAAATAGATGTTTGTTGGGTATCGAGTCATATTTGTATAGAGTTTTAAATTATAATAATTTATATGAATTTTTTCATAATCAGGAGAGGCACGTTAATAAAGTAAAATATGGAAAAAGAAAAAAGTTGAAAAGAAAATTTGAATTGCTTGTTGATAAAAAACACTCTCGAATCAATCATAATATTGGTAATGAAAATTTTTTCAGGAATCTAACTGATAGGGTGATACCTGCTAAAGTGGTGAATGTTATGTCAAGGGGTGCAAAGTTTGGGTTGCCGTACTTGAACAATGATCTTCCTATTAAAAAATTATTGCAGATGTAGAAAGTAGTATTGTAGATTTTAATGATGAATTTAAGAAGGATTGTAGGGGATCGTTGGTCAAAGTTTTAGGGGATTTTAAAAGGGAAAATAGATTTATTAAATTTTTTATTGGTAATATATTTCATGATTTAAAAGAAACTAAGAAAATTTTGAGGGAGAATACAGATATAATTTTTTGAAAGGCTGATAAGGGTAATAAAACTGTAGCTTCGTTTAAAGGGGATTTTATGAATCATATAAGGCTTCTCTTGAAGGATGATACCACTTATATGAAAATTAGGAATCCACATATCAATAGATTGCAAGAAA
Source organism: Anastatus disparis (assembly GCA_017163975.1). Lineage (NCBI taxonomy): Eukaryota > Metazoa > Arthropoda > Insecta > Hymenoptera > Eupelmidae > Anastatus > Anastatus disparis. The sequence goes on along the minus strand of JAFFSR010000336.1, from coordinate 1,160,106 downwards.
GTATTAAGGAGTTATTAACTTATTGGAAAAAGAAATGTTACATTGATGAAAAAACTTTTAAATATCTTAAATGTGAAAATGGTACGATTGCAAAGTGTTACGGGCTTCCTAAGATTCATAAAGAACAGCTGACATAGAATAATAATATCGTCAATTAAATTTCCTACTTATAGGATCGCAAGGTTTTTGTCTGATATTTTAATTAATGTAGGTGGAGAAAATAATTCTTATTTATGTTGTTACTAAGATTAGGCATGATGTTTACGAATTTAATATTATCATCCGTTATATTTTGTATTCTTAGTTGATACTCAAAAATTTCGAACCATGTTACCAGATCGTGTTGCCAGAAGGGCATTTTTATTAGCTTAAATTTTATATTAGTCGTGACCGGCGGTTGCGTGATATAATATGGTGCATTTATGTTGGGCGTGTTCATTGTGTATGCAGGGTGGTTAAAGGATAGTTAGAATTCAAGAAAGTTCGATTATTTATTATTGTAGGTCGTGTTTCTCGAGTATTTTGAATGTTTGATATTGAATTGACCGTCGAGCTTTGTTTTGTAGAAAAAAAGTGTGATGTTCGCTTATGTGTTGCTGTAGAGGCCGATGAAAGATAATAATGACTTTGAGTATTTATTGTATTTTCGAAAAATCTAGAATTTGAATTTTAATGAGTCTTTAACGGATTTTCATTTCTCGTTTGATTTAATACAACTTTTTTTAACTACTCTATTTGCTTTGTTAGATTATGAATTTGTTCGCTATGCGAACTTAATTTTATTATTTAATGTATTTCCATCCTTCCATAGGCCTCTCTAGGAACTGTTTTTTCGTTTAATAAGCTATGTGGAGGTGGTCTAACGGATAAGAGCCTATTATCATCAAAACCATGCGTGGTTTTTCGTGTATACATTAATAAAGGTTTAGTAAAAATGTACACCAAATACATGAAAAAACCCGAAAATTTGACGTGTAAAAAATACGTGTCTTTTAAATGTGTTAGTTATACGTATAAAGAAACGTGTTTTTTTCAATGGGCGAGAATTTTTCAGAAAATTTTACGTCAACAATAATATGTGATAAAATACGTGATAAAAATACATAAAAAAACACGTAAAAAAAGACTTAAAAAACATGCAAATTTAACATGTTTGGAACAAGTGTTATTTTCACGTGCTTTTTTTACGTGTTTTCTAACACATGAAAATAACACGTATTCTTTTTCAATAGGGCTATGACGCGTGCCTTAAGAGCATGACGAAGCTGTCCGCCTTCTAATAATATTTCCAATCTTAACTTATGAATAAACGATGCGTTTAATTGAGTTTTTTTGCTATAAAGAAAAAATTTGTAAGATTAAACTCTAGTGCGGACAACTCAAGAAAACCACCAAAATATTATACATACAAAGTTATAATAAAAACTTTTAATATATCGTATTTTAAGGTTAGGTTTGTCGAGTTTGATATCTAATTTCCAATCCAAGCTCATAAAAAAATAACAAGTCCAAATGATTTTTTTATTTTAACAAAAATTATTGTACTAATATAACTTTAGTGCGGACCAGTCATTATATTTGTTTAATTTAAGAATTTAAAAAGATATCGATAAAATAAAAAAAGCAAAACTCGATTGCTGCAGCTCCGACATGCCGTTAAGGCATAAAATTTTTTTTGAAAAAAAAATGATTTTTTATATTTTAAGTAAAGTAATATATACGCAAGAAGAAATTTTTCAACGCCAGACACAATGCGTGCATAACCTACAACGCATGTCAGGTGTGCTTTTCATAAAAGTGACAAAATAAATTTTACTTGCGATTTACTAAATTTAACGGCCACAACACGTACTGCCGTAAAAAAAGGAAAATTTACTTGACCAGGCGTGTTAATAATTAAATGGCGCCACGTGGCCAGAATTCTCTGTAAGAAAATTTCTTTGCGCGAATTTTATTGCACATTAACACTTTTAGTAGTGCGATCGCGACTTTCTAATAGAGAGAAAGAAGTATATAAAAGAGAGTGCACTTTAGCAATTCTTGCTTTTACAAAGAAGAACTGCGATGCTCAGAACGAGGACGTTGAGGCGGAAGCCGCAAAAAAAAACATCCTTCACGTAGAGCTCGCAGAGACCGTGCGATGCGTAGATGCGATACTCCGCCCTTCCAGACCCAAAAAGAGAACTCCTGGTGCGTAAAAAACTGCGACAGAAGCAGCAACAAGTGGCTGCCTGGTTGCCGCTGAATACTTGACGGGGTCACCAGTTGCAGCGCCTTAGTAGCGTTATGAGATGTAATAAGCAGAAGGAGGATGGGAGCTTGAAAGTAAATCAAACTATAAAAGTTAAGATGTTACTTTATCGGAGAGCCAATGCGACCAAACGCAGTGGCTGACGGAGAAAGACTGAAATACAAGCAAGCAGTTTGAGTGCTGCTTCTCCCTCGTCTGATTATGAGCCTGGGCAGAGGCGTTCACAAGTATACGCTGACATGTGTATAAATGCGCTTACAGCGCCGTACGCATATATAGACAGGTGTGTCTCCACAGCTTCTTAACTCATTTTTTTCGTTTAAATAAATTTAATCGCACGCATTCATGAGGATATACATGTTGCACTTAGGAACACTTTGAAACGAGTATAAAATTATCAACGTGATACATGTAATATACGTGCGTCTATATGAATTAACTGAGGTGTAAATACGTGCATACCGAGCTATTTTTATACACGTATACCTCGTTACATATGCTCGTACACCGAGGTATGTATACGTGGGTAAATAGCGCAGCTATCTATTAGTGTATATGCACCGTGGTTAATATGGTAGTATACCGAGCTGTTTATACCGTGGCGTATATTTAGCGTGGTTAATATGCTAGTATACCGAACTGCTTATATCGCGGTGAGTATGCGCATGTAAATAGCTTGGTTATTTATACGTGTATGCGTACCGATGTTACTCCACCGTAATTATTATACCGAGGTGTGTGTGCGCGTGTTAATAGCTCGGTTATTTATACGTATATGCATACCGAGGATAGTACTATAAGCTTATACTGAACTATTGATACGCGTATACCAGGTTATATATAATCGTATATCGAATCATGAACGCACGCGTAAATAATTGCTTGGTTATGTCGTATAATACTATGCATATAATCGTATACTGAGTCATGAAGACACGTGTAAATAGATAGGTTATATCGTATCATACTTGTTTCACATTTATGTCTAATGCGATTGACGCTAGGGCTATTTCTGAGAACTTGTATGAAATATGAGTATATCTTTTAAATGCTTTGTTGTAGCAATCGGATTCGAAATCACGGGATTTTTCACGAGTGTGAATAATTCATGCAAGCTCTTTTTGCATGCATATTATATTTGCTAGAGTATTCAACGATCTTCGGTTAATATTAAGTATTTTTATAATTAATGAAACAGTCACAAAAAAAGCTACCATGCAACAATGAACTATTTACTCGGTATCTCCATATAGCTTGTTATACGTATTTACTCCTATTATATAAAATACTTGATAAATAAAATATCAAATTGTTATTTTATATGGTATGGTTGATACAGGAATAAACATCAACCACGATTCAGCATACTGGAGCAAATTTAGCTGTCATTAATTGATCACAGGTAGAATTTCAAATTGCCGAGCTTCCATGTTACTGTGAATACAACCTTTAATGCAGAATTATTATATAACCGTATTATTTTAATATTTCTTTCAATAAATGCAATCATAAGCTTATCTGTGTTGTAAATCGTACTCGCATTTTACCAGCGTTGTCCAATTCAACATATTTTCTGGATATTTTCAGATATACCTTTGCATCACCAACTTGCTTAATATCAACATGATAGAGATCCCTAAAATATTTTCATTGAATGTAACCATCTTTAATATTCACCATAAAATAAGAATTAAATTAATAATCTGTTAAATTAAATAACACAGGCCTACAAATATTGGGGTCATGGAAGTTGTTGGAAAATGGAGGGTCATTTCCGAAGTAATTTTTTCCGTAGAATCCGAATCCGGGGTCCGAATTGCTCTATCACGTCAGGATTTTGAGATATTTGAGGTTATTTACCTAAAAAATGGCGTTTTTGGCTACTTTTGAGGTTATGTACAGAAGAGACAAAATTTTTTGGGAGTTTTTTTTAGTTGCATCTTATAGCACTACTCTTCCTCTTTAATTTAAGAGTCGCAGAGTTTAATTACGATTTTTCTACACCAAGTTACGCCAATTTGAAATTACGAGATATGTCCTATCAATTGCATGACCATTTGCATTGAATACGTTGAGGCAGACATTTGTCTACTGGGTATTTTTTCTTCAAAATTTTTACTTGGGGATTTTTGGGGTTACTGATTACGAATATGAAGTTGAGATATTAAAATTTTCAAATTCAAGATGGCGGATTCAAAATGGCGTATAAAAATTTTCAAAAAACATTGCAAATATGAAACATATTTTCATTTTCTGCTATCTAATAACTTTTGTTGTTACGATAAACATAATACATTATAGTAATTTATATTTACACAGGTATCGTGACATTGAATTTGACCTTCAGCTTGATCTTCAAGTGCATTTCAAGTTAAACTTTTTCTTACATTTAGCATTACCCAGGAACAACGACGTGGACGTAGTAAAATCTGTTCCCTTTGGGGTGCTGGATTTACGTGAGTCCCCTCGCCTCTCACGATCGGGGTGCTTAATTTACGTGAGTCCCCTCGCCTCTCACGATCGGGGTGCTTAATTTACGTGAGTCCCCTCGCCTCTCACGATCGGGGTGCTTAATTTACGTGAGTCCCCTCGCCTCTCACGATCGGGGTGCTTAATTTACGTGAGTCCCCTCGACTCTCATGATCGGAGCGCTTAATTTACGTGAGTCCCCTCGCCTCTCACGATTAGAAACTATTTCAGTTTAACTTATGAAATCTTTTTTTTTGATCTAGTAAAGATCTTGACCCAGACCGTCTTTTATGACGAACATTTAGCTCATCTCGTTGAAGACACCAGCAATAGTCCGCTAACATTGTTGGAGACCATTTACCCTGATAACGTCTTTCCATTTCTTTGAGGTCCTGATGAGATCGCTCACCTTGCTCTTCGCTTACGGCACCTAGATTTTCTGGAAACCATTCTAAATGAGAGTGTAAATAATGCAATTTTACGCTCATATTGCAACCTAAATTCTGAAATTTTTCAATCATATCGTCAACTATTTCTTTGTAATCACTAACTTTATTATTACCCAAAAATCCTTTAACAACTTTTTAAAGCTAATCCAGGCTTCTTTTTCTACATTTGTCATAACCTGTTCAACCTCTGTTGTTTTCATTAATTCTCTTATTTGTGGTCCAACAAATATTCCTTCTTTTATCTTCGCCTCACTTAAATAAGGGAATTTATCTCTAAGATATTGAAATAATGCACCATCGGTATCAAGAGCCTTTACAAATTGCTTCATTAATCCTAATTTTATATGAAGCGGAGGCAACAAAACTTTTTTAGAGTCAATTAACGGTTGTTGAATAATGTTGGGATCTCCAGGTTTTAAAGTTTTACGAAGAGGCCAATCCTTTTTAACGTAATGCTTAACTCTATCTCTGCTATCCCACAAACATATAAAGCACGGATATTTTGTATAACCCAATTGTTGTCCAAGCAGCATTGAAACCATTTTTAAGTCTCCGCATACTTTCCATTTATGCTGTTCATATTTTATTGCTTTAAGAATAGTTTCTACATTTTCATATGATTCCTTTAGGTGTACAGAATGAGCAATAGGTATTGACGCATATTTATTTGAGTTATGCAATAAAACTGCTTTCAAACTTGTTTTTGAGGAATCAATAAACAATCTCCATTGATCAGTATCATAAGGAAGTTCTAATTTTTCAATTAAGCCTTTAACATCATTACAAAAAACATATTCATCACATGCAGAATAATACTCAACTAATTCCTTCTCTCGATTACGATACCAACTAAAAGTAGTTCCTGGAGCAAGAAGGTGTTTCTCTTGAAGTCTTGATCCTAACAACTCAGATTTTTCTTTCGACAAGCCTAAATCTCTGACTAAATCATTTAAAGAAGCCTGATCAAATAAAATAGGAGCATCAGAGGTTGATTCGATGTCTTCAAAATCCTGATTTTCAATATCGTCACAAACTGTATGGTCTTCAACATTTATTCTTACAAATGAAGGGCTTGGAGGAACATCACCAGATGCAAAAGGAATAGGCTTCGTTACGCTTGCTACATTCGGATATTTTATATTACAAGCATTTTTAATATTATATCCAAATGTTTTGGTTAAACAGAAATAACATTCATTGTGGCTAACAGGTTCACACCAAATTGCAGGAGTTTTGAAAGGCATTGGTGTTACTTCTTTATGGGCATTATACCAACGTCTTAATGTTTCAACACATGATTTACAAGCTGTATGTGGAACCCAAGACTTATCCTGATTAGTTATCGAAATATTGAAGTAATTAAGATAAAATATTTTTATTGTTTCATTGATTTTCATCGCATTTTTTGCGAACACGAAGCGACTACAAATGTAGCAAAAGCTGTCAGGATTATTTAAACACTTACGCGAGGTCATTATTGAAATGATCAATAGTTAGAATATTTAATTTAATACTTTATACCTCCAGCGAGTTGTTAACCAACAGATCAAATACAAATATTCACAAAATTTTTTCCAAAAAATAAGGCACCATGAACGAACAATTAAGAGCTATCTAGTAAATTGTTGCTTAAAATGTTATTAAAAAAATGATTTATTTGCGATTACAATAAATACAGAATCAATACAAATGGTCTTTTTTGTACAAATAATAAAAAATTGTATATCAATGAGACGGGGCAAAATTATACTAAATGATTCACACTAAAAAAATGTATGCTTAAAGGAATTCCAAAGTGAGACGGGGCAAAATTAAAAAGAAAACATGTTTTAATATTGGCGAAGGGACTCCCGCTCGTAATTTCAAATTGGCGTAACTTGGTGTAGAAAAATCGTAATTGAACTCTGCGACCCTTAAATTAAAGAGGAAGAGTAGTGCTATAAGATGCAACTAAAAAAAACTCCCAAAAAATTTTGTCTCTTCTGTACATAACCTCAAAAGTAGCCAAAAACGCCATTTTTTGGGTAAATAACCTCAAATATCTCAAAATCCTAACGTGATAGAGCAATTCGGACCCCGGATTCGGATTCTACGCAAAAAATTACTTCGGAAATGACCCTCCACTTTTTGACAACAAAACCATGTTGGCCTGTGTAATTTAAATGTAAGATATATTGTATTTTCCAACGTACTTGTAAACGATTTTTATTATGAAGTCTATTCCAAATGTATTTAATTAGATGTGGTGTGTCTGAAAACATAATGATTTTCCTGTTATCATCAAGTGGATACACAAAATAATTTTTAAACTGATCAATGCTACTATTGATTTCTAGTGTCTTTCACATACGTTTATTTGTGCGTGCCTCATCCCCAGCAATGCCATGCACGAAAGCGCCGACGTTTTCTAAAAGATATATTGCTCTAATGACAAGTTTTGCGAGATGGTCGGCTTCAACGCTATTTGTAGACGCAAACACAGCAATGAGGATGATTAATGAGCAAGCTCAACCGCAAGGGGGCAGCATTACGATCAATATATGTCATGGTGGCGTATATGCATAAATATATTATTATTCAGAATATATCCATGTATATGTTTAGTTGTCAATGTTTTGATTACAGAACTTAGCTTTCATTATAACTTTACGACTAGGTGACTGCAAAAATTGTTTTTTTTTAAATAAAAGTTCAAGTAGTGTGCCAAATTGTGAAAATAGTGTTAAATTTAAATTTCCAAAAAATTAAAAATAATAAAGAATTTTTTTTTTAATTATCTAAACTACTCTGAAGCTTAATGATTGATGCAAAGATCATCGTTAGTTTTCGGAATAAACGGTAACCTTCCTATTGTCTTCAACAATTTTCTCCGCACAATAAAATTTTTTGGGAATTTAAATTTTATACTATTTTTACAATTCGGTACACTACACTTCATCTTTTATTAAAAAAACTTTTTGGAATCACCAAGTCGTAAGGTTATAATGAAAGCATGTTCCATAATCAAAACATTGACAACTAAACATATACATAGATATATTCTAAATGATAATAATATATCTATATATATACGCCGCCATGATAGATATTGCTCGTAATGCTGCCCTTTCGCCATTGAGCTTGCTCATTAATCATCCTCATCGGTTGAATGAATTTCTCTGTCAAAGATTGAAATCGAAAAAAAGTCCATGAGCCGCTAAATTGTCAATATCTAAACTTTGTGGTCCATCATTTTCGAAGTCTGTTAAACCATTGTACGCCTGTGTTCTTGATGATACGCTGATTGATTTTATTGAATTAATTTCGATTACCATGTCGCTTTTGTTCACTTTTAGATCCAAAAATTTTGTTATTAATTTTAAAAAAGTTTACATCAAAGCACTATTGTGTGTTGATTAAAGATAATTACGAATTGTTTTATGACATGGCAAAGGCAGTATATCATTTCTTCGTAAAAATTCGTAATAACCTTTTGACCTCATATTTATAAGCATACAAAGCATGATAAATTCATCACTATGACGTCGATCTCTTTAATCTGATTTTTTAGCAGCAGAAAGAATCGATTGTTATTAAATCGAGTCTTTTTTTTTTAAATAATGAACTTTAGATCTTTAATAATTTATTTATTTTCGCATAGTTTTTAATTTCATTGATTTTATCAGATCTGTAAGAGTAGAAATACGCTTAAATGCAACTTTTGTCTTCATTTGTTTGATTTTTAAATATAAAGTGTTCGAATATTTTTTACAAAACCAGCATTTTTTTTATTTATTGAGAGAATCTTGCAATTAACGTGTCGCCAAACCGTATTGTCGCAGTATTTACAAAAATATCATTTTGTAAAATATCAGTATTAGTAATTGTTATACCTTTACAGAGTCGCATATCTTTAAATTTTTTAAATGTTTGGTAACATAGAAGTATCATTTGAATAAACACTATAGGCTGTAACACTAAAAAAATGGCAGCCCCACTAGATATAAGTATAATAGATCAATTTTATGATACACAGTGGAAAAAAATTTGTAATTTTAACACACATAAGTGTTACAGATGAAACACAAATTTTTTTGTGTTGAAATTTACAAATTTTTTGTGTGTAATTTTCAAAGTTAAAATTTTAACATAAAAATTCATGAATAATACAAAATTTTGAATAATAAAATTTGTAAATTTTACAAATTAATTTGTGTTAAAATATAATGATTGAAATGCTGATTAGATATTAAATAATGACTTTTTCGTATTTCTTTCTGATAATATATTTAAAAAAACGGAGAGATAAAGAAATATAAGGAAAAGGATAAAATTGTTGGAGTGGATCAATAAAATCATAAGCAAACTAAACTCATTTGACAATATTACATTGTCGTTTAAAGGCAAACGTAAACGAATGATTACGAAAAGAGCCGATCATTTTTTAATATGAGTATATCATATGAGTATAGAAATAGAGCCGGTTAGTGCCTAAGTCAGTAGATTTGCGTTTGATTTGTAATCTCGGAGTTCTGAGTTCCAATCCCGCTCTTGGCAGCCGATTGATAGAAGCACCACTGTACGTTACATGTGGTTTATTTACAAACACACTTACGAGCTCCGTCGCTGATTAGCATCACAAATAGCATAAATATAGCGACGTTAAAAAAAAAAAATTATTGGACTTACTAGGAGAGTATCGCAACGAATATAGACGCTTATAGAAGCGTACTTTTAAATTGGAAATTCCAACCAAAAATGAGTTAGTTCTGTCATCCAGTTACTTAGGGGCGTCACCAAATCCCATGTATTTTTATATCTATATATATTATATATATATATAGCACTTTTTTCATATACATATATGGATATATAAAAAATTTTAAACTGTTACCCAGGCTTTCGGACAAAAAACCCAGAAGAATTCTTCTGTAAGCGTCTATCTTCTTTGGTATCAGACCTCCAGATCATGGATTTTGCTCTTAATTGTAGATGAGTTTTCATATGTCAAAATATGGAAAAAATCAGAGTTGTATACCTCAAAGCTCAATATTTCCCTAGTTGCAGGCAATTGAAGAAAATCACTTAAAAAGTTACTAAATTTTTAAACGCTTATAATTTTTTACTCTTAGCTTAGTTTTAAATGAAAGCTGAGCTCAAATCCTTTTAAAATAGCATTTATAAAATAGCATATCAAAATATTATTTTCTCTCATAGCTACAGTGTTATAAAATTTATACTACATTTTAGCTTTTATTATTAATTAACGTTTTTAAAAGGAAATTTAGGTCAAATTTTTATAACGTTGTAACTTTGGGAAAAAATAATATTTAGATATGCTATGGATGCTATTTCGAAAGAATTTGAGTTTAGCTTTAATTTAGAAACAGTTTGAAGCTTCTAGTTGTTAATGTTAAGGTTGTATGGGCTATACAGTCTGTGTCAAAAGTTAGTTTTTTAGAAAATCGTTAGTTTTGTAGAAAATATTTTTCGGAAGAAAGTAATTATTCAATTTTTAGCTTAGTGACTTATTAGATAATATTAAAACAATCATTTTAAACTTTGTTTCATTTGAATATAATGAATTATTAAAGAGTTATAACATTTTAAAGTTTATAAATTTTACACAAATCTAATGCAATCGTAAATAATAATGCCAAACTTCCAAAAAGGATTTTATTTGACTGCAACAAACTTTATTTAGTTCAGTTTAAAATTTAGAATCTATTAACGGAAATGGAATTTTTATTTTTATTTTTTATTAAAATTTATTGCAAATTTTTTATGATAAAACAGTACGTACCGTCTGAGACATACATTTTTTCGCAGAAAATTAGCAATAAATTTAAATAAAAAATAAAATTTAAAATTCCATCCTCGTCAATAGATTATAAATATTAAACTGAACAAAATAGACTTTGTTGCAGTCAAATAAAATCATTTTTGAAAAATTGGCATTATTATTTATGATTGCATTAGTTTGTGTAAAATTTATAAACTTTAAAATGTTATGACTCTTTAATTTTTCATTATATTTAAATGAAACAAAGTTTAAAATGATTGTTTTAATATTATCTGATAAGTTACTAACTAGGAGAGTGTCACACCTCCGGATCACGGATTTTTCTTAAACTTCGGGATAAGTTTTCAGATGATAAAATATGGAAAAAGCTAAAGTTATAATCACAAATACTCAATATTTCCCTAGTTACAGGCAATTAAAGAAAATCACTAAAAAAGTTACTAGATTTTTAAACGCATATAGTTCTTTAGCATTAATAGCTAGAAGGTTGAAACTTTTTTAAATTAAAGCTGAGCTCAAATCCTTTTGAGACAGTAGTTACAGCATATCAAAATATTATTTTTTCCCAAAGTTAGAGCGCAATAAGGATTGGACCTGAATTTTCTTTTTAAAACATTAATTAATAATAAAAGCTGAAATTAGATCCAATCTTTATTATGCTCTAGCTTTGGGAAAAAATAATATTTTGATATGCTGTAACTACTGTTTCGAAAGGATTTGAGCTCAGCTTTAATTTAAAAAAAGTTTTAAGCTTCTAGCTATCAATACTAAAGAACTATATGCGTTTAAAAATCTAGTAATTTTTTTAGTGATTTTCTTTAATTGCCTGTAACCAGGGAAATATTGAGTATTTATGACTATAACTTTAGCTTTTTTCATATTTCATCATCTGAAAACTTATCCCGAAGTTTGAACAAAATCCGAAATCCGGAGGTGTGACACTCTCCTAGTAAGCTAAAAATTGAATAATTACTTTCTACCAAAAAATATAGACAATTTTCTAAGAAACTAACTTTTGACACAGACTGTATAGCCCATACAACCTTAAAGAACTATAAGCGCTTGAAAATCTAGTAACTTTTTTAGTGATTTACTTCGATTGCCTGCAACTAAAGAAATATTGAGCTTTGGAGTCTACAACTTCGGTTTTTCCATATTTTGCCATTTGAGAATTTATCTCAAAGTTAAAGCAAAATTCGTAATCTGGAGGTCTGATGCTCTCCTGGTTAGCAGAAATTAATATTTACAAACTAAAATTCACCTTGCATTTATAGAATTTTTATTGCATGTAATAATAATAATGCTAATATGTAATTATTAAAAGTATAAGATAATATGAATAACTAAGTACACACATATTTGTAAAAATAACAAACTCCCAGTGTTAATTCTACGAAAATTTTTGTGTTCATTTTAAAAGTACACAGAAATTTTTGAATTACATAAATTTTTATGTTGATTTTGCAGACATGTTTGTAAAATTTTAACACAAAAATTTTTGTATAAAAAAGAATTTGACAAATTACACAAAAATTTTTACTGTGTAGAAACGAAATAATTTTATCACGTGGTTTTTGAATAATATGAGACCTACTAAAAATCTAAGATATAACCTAACTTTTCTAGTGGGTCTCATATTATTCGAAAACTACATAATTAAATTATTTTATTATTATTATAAAATTTAACCATTATACTAATAACTAGCAGGACTGCCATTACAGCTAATGGTGTTTATATAAATAATGAAAAACACTATTAGACAAAGACAGATGTACACTAAAAATAAGCAGAAGAAAAGTACTTTTCTCCCGCAAATTAGATTTCTCTCGAATTAAGCGAAAAATGCGTACTTTTTTTGCCCGATTCAGGGGGCGATAAGTTCTCTACGTCCGCTAATATACATTTCTCTCAAAATAAGCAAAAGAAAGTACTTTTCTTCCAAAAATTAGATTCTTCTTAAATTAAACGGAAAAAGCGTACTTTTTTCTGGCGTATTAAGAGTGCGAAAAGTTCTTTAAGCCCGCTAACATTAGTTGCTCTAAAAATAAGCGGAAGAAGAGTACCTTTCTCCAGCAAATTCAATTTCTCTTGAATGAAGCGGGAGAAGCGTACTTTTTTCTTGCTAATTTACGAAGCGCAAAGTTCTCTATGCCCACCAACATCAATGACACTTAAAATAAGCAGGAGAAAAGTACTTTTCTCCCGCAAATTTAATTTCTCTTAAATGAAGCAAGAAAAGCGTACTTTTTTCTTGCGAATTCCGAGGGCAAAAAGTTCTTAATGCGTGCCAACATTAATTGCTCAAAAAATTAGCAGGAGAGAAGTATTTTTCTCCAGCAAATTAGATTTTTCTTTACCCTGGTAGAAAGTTGAGCATATTTTCAGTATATCATCCCGTATTTTATGGGCAGTCGCGATCATATGCTTTTAGATATCGCGATAAACCTCCATTACTCTTAACGAATTATCGCGATGGTATCGGGAGAATATGGTCAATGTTGAATTATACTATATTCATAAACAGCATATTACAAAGTGTGAGTGAGCACGCATATGGGAACACAGTTAGTGAGAAAAAGAAAGGCTGTTCACTCCTTGTTTCCTTTTCAGTTCCTAAACGGACAGTCTTACACTGTAAAAAAAATAGCAGAAAATCACGTTGTTGGTCGACGATTTCAATGCGACCATGCACCGTCGAGGTTATTTAACTTCGTTCAACGGCGACATTTTAACGTGCTTTGCGTGATTTCACGTAAACTGAACACAAGATTTTTAGATTAAATCAGTTAGATTTTGCGCTTCAACAATGTTAAATAACATCGACGGTGCATGGTCGCATTGAAATCGACCAACGACGTGATTTCTCGCCATTTTCTTTTACAGTGTATTCTCTCACACTAAGTTTACATATGCACTCGCTCACTCGCACTTCGCACTCACTGATTTTACATGGATATTTTATTCATAATCATACTGTATATGTTCGTAAATAAATTTAAGTTATACAATAAAGAACAGAAAATGTTGACACTATTACGATAACAGTATATGCATCTTTAATAATTTTAAAGTTAAGTCAAGTCAATCTAACCTGCACATATAATGATGAAGATAGATGCTTATAGAAGACGAAGCGTCGAGTGATGCGCGCGCAGCTAACATTCAGTATTCACAACTATAGGATATATTTTACGATTGTACAAACAGGCGCCATCGCGGGCAGCATGTATATATACAGATTCGCTTTCTATAAACGATTTTAATTGCAAAATTATTTACAACTCATATGAATTGTAATAATGAATATTATAATATTTATAATTTATTTCGAATCAGAAGAAAAAAATTTTAATTATTTTAGTGATTATATTTTATATCAACTCTGTAATCTTTAATATATTATCGTGTATTTATCGGTCACTTATCACGACTGCGTAGCGACGAGATATAGCCAACAGTTAGTTATCTGAGCATATCTTATCCTTAATTTTCTACCAGGGTAATTAAGCGGAAAAACCGTATTTTTTTCTTGCGAAATCAGAAAGCGTAAAGTTCTTTATGCCCGCCAACATTATTTGCTCTGAGAATAAGCGGAAGAAAAGTACTTTTCTCCCGCAAATTAAATTTCTCTTAAATTAAGCGGCAAAAGCGTACTTTTTTCTTGCAATTCAGAAGGCAAAAATTCTTTTTGCCCGTCAACATTAATTGCTATAAAAATAAGCGGAAGAAAAGTACTTTTCTCTTGCAAATTAGATTTCTCTAGAATTAAGCGGAAAAAGCGTACTTTTATCTTGCGAATTCAGAAGGTAAAAATTTCTTTACGCCGGTCAACATTAATTGCTCTAAAAATAAGCGGAAGAATAGTGCTTTTCCCTGCAAATTAGATTTTTCTCTAATCAAGCAAAAAAGCGTACTTTTATCTTGCGAATTCAGAGTGCGAAAATTTTTTACGCCCGCCAACATTAATTGGTCTAAAAATAAGCAGAAGAAAAGTACTTTTTTCCTGCAAATTCCATTTCCTTTAAAATAAGAGGAAGAAGCATACTTTTTCCTTGCGAATTGAAAGGACGAAAATTCTTTACGCTCGCCAACATTAATTGCTCTAAAAATAAGCGGATAAAAGTACTTTTCTTCTGCTAATTCAGTTTCTCTTAAATGAAGCAGGAAAAACATACTTTTTTCTTGCGAATTTAGAGGGCGAAAAGTTCTTTACGCCCGCCAGCATTAATTACTCTAAAAATTGATTAGAGAAAAGTCCTTTCCTCCAGCAAATTCAAATTTTCTCGAATAAAGCAAAAGAAGCGTATTTTTTTTGCGGATTCAAAGGGCAAAAGGTTCTTTACGCCCGCCAACATTATTTGCTCTGAAAATAAGCGGAAGAAAAGTACATTTCTTTCGCAAATTAAATTTCTCTCAAATTAAGCAAAAAAGACGTACTTCTCTCTTGCGAATTCAGAGGGCGAAAAGTTGTCTATGCCCAGCAACATTAATTGCTCTCAAAATAAGCGGGAGAAAAGCACTTGTCTCCCCCAAAGTAGTTTTCTCTCAAATTAAGCGAAATAAGCGTACTTTTTTCTTGCGGATTCAGAGAGCGAAAATTCTTTTCGCCCGCCAACATTAATTGCTCCAAAAATAAGAGCAGTACTTTTTTCCTGCAAATTCAATTTCTCTTAAATAAGGAGAAAGAAGCATACATTTTTTTTGTGAATTGAAAGGGCGAAAAATTCTCTACGCCCGCCAGCATTGATTACTCTAAAAATTAGTCGAAGAAAAGTGCTTTCTTACCGCAAATACAATTTTTCATAAATGAAGCGGGAAAAGCGTACTTTTTTTGCGGATTCAGAGGACGAGAAGTTTTTTACGCCCGCCAATGTTGATAACTCTAAAAAAAACAGGAGAAAAGAACTTTTCTCCCGCAAATTAGATTTCTCTTAAAATAGGCGGAAAAAGCGTACTTTTTTTTGGGAATTTAGAGGGCGAAAATTCTTTACGCCCGCCAATATTAATTACTCTAAAAGTAAGAGAAAGAAAAGTACTTTTCTCCGGCAAATTGAATTTCTCTCAAATTAAGCGAAACAAGCGTACTTTTTTCTTGCGAATTCAGAGGGCAAAAAGTTCTTTACGCCTGCCAGTATTGATTACTCTAAAAATCAGTCGGAGAAAAGTCCTTTTCACCCGCAATTTCGAATTTTCTCAAATAAAGCGGCAGGAGCGTACTTTTTTCTTGCTAATTCAGAGGGCGAAAAGTACTTTACGCCTGCCAATAATGATTACTCTAAGAAAAAGCGAAAGAAAAGTACTTTTTTACTGCAAATAAGCTTACTCTTAAATTGAGCGGAGAAAGCGTACTTTTTTTTAGGGAATTGAGAGGGCGAAAATTCTTTACGCTCGCTAACATCAATTTTTCTAAAAATTAGAGAAGTTCTTTGCGCCCGCCAATATTAATTACTCAAAAAATAGACGGGAAAAAAGTACTTTTCTCCCACAAATTAGATTTCTCTTAAATTGAGCAGGAGAAGTGTACTTTTTTTTGCAAATTTAGAGGACGAAAAGTTCTTTACGCCCGCCAACATTAATTGCTCTGAAAATAAGCGGAAGAAAAGTACTTTTTTCCTGCAAATTCAATTCTTCTTACAATAAGAGGAAGAAGCATACTTTTTTCTTGCGAATTCAGAGTGCAAAAATTTTTACGCCCAGCACTATTAATTGGTCTAAAAATAAGCAGAAGAAAAGTACTTCTTTCCTTCAAATTCCATTTCTCTTAAAATAAAAGGAAGAAACGTACTTTTTTCTTGCAAATTTAGAGGGCGAAAAGTTCCCTACGCCTGCCAACATTAATTGCTCTAAAAATGAGCGGGAGAAAAGTAATTTTCTTCAGCAAATTAGATTTCTCTTCATTTTAGCGGGAAAAGCGTATTTTTTTCTTGCGAATTCAGAGGGCAAAAAGTTCTTTACGCCCGCCAACATTAATTCCTCTGAAAATAAGCGGAAGAAAAGTACTTTTCTTTCGCAAATTAAATTTCTCTCAAATTAAGCGAAAAAGACGTACTTTTTTTTGCGAATTCAGGGGGCGAAAAGTTCCTTACACCCGCTAATATCAATTTCTCTAAAAATAAGCGGAAGAAAAGTACTTTTCTTCCAAAAATTAGATTTCTCTTAAATTAAACGGAAAAAGCGTACATTTTCCTTGTGAATTAAGAGTGCGAAAAGTTCTTACGCCCGCCAGTATTGATTACTCTAGAAATTAGTCGGAGAAAAGTGGTTTTTCCTGCGAATTCAATTTTTCTTAAATGAAGCGGGAGATGCGTACTTTTTTCTTGCGAATTCAGAGGGCGAAAAGTTCTCTACGCCCATCAATATTAATTACTTCAAGCAAATCCATAGAGCAGCTTTTAAGATCCAAGTGGCTAGAAAAATACAAACACTTCGTTTAAATATTTCAAAATGTTTTAAAATTAAAACTACACTGACAAAATCATTTTTCAGAATTTTATTTTATTTCGGGGTTCAAAAATTATTTTCATGCGAATTTTTAAGAAAATTTATCGCATAGCTACAAAAACTACCAAGAAAATGAAGAATTAAAAATTTTTTTTTATGAATGATTGAAATTAAAACTAGGTCAAGGAAACTAATTCTCAATAGCTTCCCACCAAGTGAGACAAAAAAAAAATTCCATGCAAACTTTGAAGCAGATCCATCAAGTAGTTTTCAAGATTCAATCGAAATATTTTTTTCAAAAATTCAAAATGGTCTAAAATTAAAACTGCACTAAGGAAATTAGTTTTTAAAAGTTTTTTTTATTTCAGCAATCGAAAATAATAACCATGAAAGTTTTGAAGCAAATTCATCGAGTACTTTTCGAGATCTAAATGGCTAAATAAATTTAAACATTTTTTTTCAAAAATTTCAAAATGCTCTCAAATTAAAACTACGCTAAGAAAATCAATTTTCAGAAGTTGATTCTATTTCGGGGTTCGAGAATTATTTCCATATAAATTTTTAAGCAGATTCATCAGGGAGTTCACAAAAAATACCAAGAAAAATGAAAATTCGAAATTTTTTTCCTTATAAATGACTCTGAAATTAAAACTACGCCAAGAAAATCAAATCTCCATAGCTTTCCCCCAAGTTAGACAAAAAAATTAATTGTATGCAAAATTTGAGCAAATCCATCAAGTAGTTTCCGAGATTTAGTGAGCTTACTGAATATACACACGCACACACACACATACCTACAGACATTTTTTGGAAACTACTTTTTTCTACTCCCTGAGTCCGAATATATACTTGTATATATACTTGTAAATATATACTTGTAAATATATACTTATTTGTAAATAAGTGAAAAAATAGGGAAATAATTTTTTTACCGATTCAATGCTTTCTCTATGGGAAAGCAAAATAGTTATTAGATTCACAAATTATTCGTTCATAATTCTTGTTATTGAATTATGAAAAAATACAAATTAATAAAATCGAATAATTATTACATTTAAAAGTCTATGGAAGAAAAATAAAAATTTTATTTATTCAAATTATACATGAAAAAGTTTGCCTTACACAAAAAAATTATAGTAAATTTGTTATCATAATAACCGGAGTGTTAGACAAAACTAATATATTTATATCTTGTTTAATAATATTAATTTATAAAATATATATTGATAAAATATTAATTTCTAAAATATTTAATAATATTGATAAAATTTATAGACTATTAAAATATATTTAAAAAAAGGATGAGTATATACTTATTACCCTAACGAGAGAGATTTGTAGTAAAAAATTATAAAACATGATAATCATGAATAAAAAGTGATTAAAATGGATAAATCTTGATAATAAGTGATAAAGAATAAAAAAAATAGTGTATCATGGCAAAATTGCCATGTTACTTAAACCTCGCTTTTATGATACGATAATATATACAGCAGAAGGAAAACCTTAAATTTGCGCGTGGTTAAGAGGGAGACAACGCCGGTCAAGCTAAAGCCAACCCCAAGCCCCTAACTATACTCACGTGCACAGCACATCACGATACCATTAATATACAGTAAAGCTTAACCAACGTGCCTAGTCTACGCATAGCCTGACTCTAACAGTCAAGTAGACGAAAAAGGCAAGAGTATAAGGTGGCGCGCATAGCGTGCCGCATGAAGACGGAAAATCATCCATCTTGAGATGCTCATTCCTTGTGTCGCTAGCCTGCGAATCGGTCGACGTAAATTGTATATTAACTGCGCATCAGTTTATACAAGGTAAAGCCTTTTACCTACACGTTGTTTTATGTTTTTATTTTATTTGAAGGAGTGAAAATATTGCGTGAGTGCTTAAAGCATAAATGCTTTATAATAGTCTAGATTTTCTTGGCTTCAACGATAAATACATCGTTTCCTTTTTTTCTGCTTTTCGCGCGTGTGCGCTGGTGACCACGTGTGCGGTACTAATTAGTGCGTCCGGTTTTCATTCTAGCTTTGTTCGAGCTACTTTTTTTTGTGTAATTCCTAATAAAATACCCCACAGCAATTAATCGAAAGTATCGTTGACTCTCTTTTTGCCGCGTGGCTTAATATTTGTACGATTAAGATAACTTACGGTGTCACGTCCGTATCACGCGACTGGCGCCCTATTCTGTGTATAGCTAGTGTTTGTTATTTAATAAAATCTATCAATTTCGTATATTCCAGCTGATTTCTTTTTTTTGTTTTATGTGTATATTTTAGTGTAATAATCAATTATACCTCTAGCTATACATTTAGCTAAATTAGTACGGCTACCTGATCCCCACGGCCGTTACAATAGATAAAAATGGATAAAAAGTGTAGAAAATTAGGAAATCTTATCCGTTTTTATCCATTTTTATCGGTTATCGTCACTTGAAAACCTGCTCTTTTTCCTAGCGTTGTAGTAAATTTTACTAGGTTTCTAAAATTATTTACAAGATAAGCAGCAAAAAATGCTAGGACATTTTTGAACTATTACAAAACATTCTTAAAAAACGTTGGCAAGTGCTTTAGCGGAATGCTTTCTCATAGAGCTCTTTGAGTTTCATTAATTTTTTTATATTTATTCAAATATGATATTAATATAAAAAAATTGTCTAATATTAATATTAATTTATAAATTTGTACTTTAAAAGAACAATGACAACGAAATTTCTAATCGTAACCACGCTAAGAAAAAAGATAAATGAAAAATAAAAATTTGTATAAGAATTTTCAAAATTCTTCTAAATTAAAACTGCGCTGAGAAAATTAGTTTTCCAAAACTTGTTTTCCTCAGACAGTAGCAAATAACTTGCATACAAATCAATTTTCAAATGTTTTTATTATTTTAACAGTATCAAATAATTTCTATACACATTTTTAAGCAAATTCTTAGAGTAGTTTACGTAAGATCCAAAAAAATGAAAAATTTAAAATAAATTTTTTTCAAAATTTTTAAAATGCTCTAAAATTATAACTGCGTTAAGAAAATAAGTTTTCCAAAGCTTGTTTTATTAAGGCAATAACGAATAATTTTCATAATAATTTTATAGCAAATCTATTGAACGGTTTTAGTGTAATATAAAAAAAAATGAAAAATAAACATTTTTTCAAAATTTTCTAAATTTTCTTAAATTAAAACTGCGCTAAGAAAATAAGTTTTCCAAAGCGTATTTTCTTTAGACAATAGCGAATTATTTGCATACAAATTTTGGAGCAAATCTATGAAATGGTTTTTGTAAAATAGAAGAATAATAAAAAATAACAACTTTTTTAAAAATTTTCAAAATGCTCTAAAATTAATAGTATGCCAAGAAAATCAGTTTTCAAATGTTTTTATTATTTGAACAGTAGCAAATAATTACTATGCAAATTTTAAAACAAATTCTTAGAGTAGTTTACGTAAGAGCCAAAAAAAATGAGAAATTTTTTAAAAAAATTTTTTAAATTTCCTTAAATCAAAACTGCGCTAAGAAAATGAGTTTTTCAAAGCTTGTTTCATTAAGGCAATAACGAATAATTTGCATAATAATTTTAGAACGAATCTAACGAATGGTTTTTGTGTGATATAGAAAAAAATGAAAAATAAAAATTTTTTCAAAAATTTTCTAAATGCTCTAAAATTAAAACTGCGCTAAAGAAATGAGTTTTCCAAAGCTAATTTTCCTCAGACAATAGCGAATAATTTGCATACAAATTTTGGAGCGAATCTATCGAATGGTTTTCATAAAATAAAAGAAAAATAAAGGAAAAATTTTTTTTTCTCATCCCCTGGCGAAAAGTACGTCAAAAGACGTCTACTTTCTAAGAGAGAAGTTAAGCATTATCCACGGCGGCTCGGCGCACTAGCGATGCGCAATCGTGTAGACGCTCTGTTTTTCACGGCAGTTAAGAATAGAGAGGGCTACGTCTATCCTTCTCTGTCCACCGGCTTTAGACATTGACTCTCTCCCTCTCTCTTTCTTTTTCATACAGAATATAGAGGGTTGCGTCTATCCTTCTCTGTCCACTGGCTTTAAGAATTGACTCTCTTCCTCTCTCTTTCTTTCTCTTATATGTACTATAAAGGTGGCCGCGAATAGAGGGGGCTATGGCTAGCCTTCTTTGCCGGTTACAACAAGCAGTATCTTTTTCTTTATCTTTCTTATATAGTAATTTTAAATATTTTATTATTAAAACCTAACTTGTTTTATTTTGTGAATTATAAATTGCAGTATGTTATAAAGTGTGTGAATTATAAAGTGTGTAAATTATAAAATGTGAGTGAAATATTGATGGTTTATTTTAATGATTTATCATCAGTGGGAGAGGGGCAGAGAAGGATAGAGCATACTCGGTCGAAAGCAGCAGGCGATTCATCGCGGTATTTTTATTTTAATGATTTATCATCAAAAACGAATTATCACAAAGGGTAAGTTGGACGTACTTTTCGCCGGAGACAAGAAAAAATCGTATATTTACCTCGGGAGAAAAGTTGACCAGCAATTGTTCGCGTATTTGCCCCCTCGCTGCGCTCGGGGGCAATCTATACGCGAACATTTAATGGTCAACTTTTCACCCTCGGTGAATAATATACTATTTTTCTAATTTTCAAATTGCTCTAAAATTAAAAGTGTGCTAAGAAAATCAGTTAGTAAAAGTTTTTCTTTTTTTGGCAGTCGCGAATAATGTCCATACAAATTTTAAAGAAAATTCTTTGAGTAGTTTACGTAAAATACCAAAAAAAATCAAAAATAAAAATTTTTTTAAAATTCTTAAAATGGTTCTAAAAAAAAACAGAGCCAAGAAGATCAATTTTCAATAGCTTTTCCCCCCCAGTTAGACAAAAAAATAAATTGCATGCAATATTTGAAGTGAACCCATCGAATAGTTCTCGAGATATTTTTGGCGTACTGAAATCATACACACACACATACACACACACACGCACACACACACATACATACAGACATTTTCTGGAAACCACTTTTTTCGACTCCCTGAGTCTAAATATGTACAAAAAAAATTTTTAACAAAAAAAAAAACCGACTTAAAAAAATGCACTAAAAAGTAACAAATAGTTTATTATCTTTAGAAATCATACGAATAATTGGTAAAATACAATTTTAGAAGTCGGCGTCTAATTCCTCAATGAATGTAAACGTTATTTTTGAACAATGAATGTGAACGTTATTTTTGAAGAAATGGACTAAGTCGTTCTGCTTACGCACCACAGATAAGTAGAATTAGACGCCGACTTCTAAAATTGTATTTTACCAATTATTTGTATGATTTCTAAAGATAATAAATTATTTGTTACTTTTCAGTGCATTTTTTTAAGTCGGTTTTTTTTTGTTAAAAATTTTTTATTTGTCATATTTTAGTGCAATGTTTTTAAAATCTTATTTTTTGTAAAAAATTTTGTTTTTATTCGATACTTTTGAAGTCGGTTTTTATTTATTAAGAATTTTTTAAATTGTTTGTTTCTGTTAAAGAATTTTTATTTTCTATCTTCTAGTGAATCCCCTTACTAAAAACGCAAATATACGTAGACCCACTAATGACATTAAACTTTCATTATTAATTCATACGCATGCATTAGTACACCACCAAGCAATATATAGCAGAAAAGAAAGAAGGCTCAACAGCAAAGTGTCGTTATGTGTGCATGTATACATATTCAACCTCAGGTAAAAAAGAGAGAGAGAGAGAGAGAGAGAGAGAGAGAGAGAGAGAGAGAGAGAGAGAGAGAGAGAAGGCGAAGTATAAGGGAGGTAAATGAGAAAACAAAACACCCGGTTATTTTCTTAATTTGATAATTGGGTCATACAAACCGAATATTGGCCCAATAATTATAGGACACGTATGGGACCTTTCTGCAGACATTCTCTACAGATAAGAAAAAGTTTTTTCGAATTGGTTAAGAAATGACGGAGTTATGAGGTAACAGACATAAAAAAAAAAGAAAATCAGTCGAATTGAGAACCTCCTCCTTTTTGAAGTCGGTTAATTAATAAAAAAATAGAAAAATTTTATTTCTATTGATACAATGCTTTCTCTATGAGAAAGCAATAATGAGGGCGATTCCTCCGCCAGGGGCATCATTGCATTATCGGGGTAAATAGCATATATATATATATATATATATATATATATATATATATATATATATATATATATATATATATATATATATATATATATATATATATATACATATTTATAGATAGAGAATTGTTAAGTTATGTGTAAATTTGTATTACTTATTATAAGCGCCATCTATACAATATTGTACTACGTGCCATGAACTACATGTATAGTGGTATTTCAAATGAAGAAATGGAGTTCATCGGTGAAGAAGAAACAGCCTACGGGATTTTCAAGAAACTTGATAAATTGTATTTAAAGGAATCTACTGCTCAACAGATATTCATACGAAACAAACTAGAAAGCATAAAGCTAAAGGACTATGAAGACGCAAACTTGTTTTTTTGTGATTTTGAAAAGATTAATAATGAATTGAAAAATGCTGGAGCCACTGTAACGGAAAAAGAAAAACTAAACTACTTGCTACGCACACTACCCGATTCGCTGAATTATATAGGTGATTTAATAGACGCAGTAAAAGAGTCTGATCAGAACTGTGAATTTGTTAAAAATAAAATACAAATGTGGGAGTTAAGAGAAAAAAAAGACAATGATAAATACATTACAAAAACAAGTGCATTCCAAGCTGAAAAAAAACGAGAACAAAAACCAAACTGTAACAGCACGTGGTCGAGAGGAACAGGAAATTACATAAGAAGAGGTATTGGTAGAGATTCACATTATCGAGGAGGCGGAAATCATACACGGCCACATGCGCAGTACAGCAACAGCCAACGTCGACAAAGAAACGCTGATAGCAGTTATGGACATGGCATGAGCAGAGGTTATGGTAACCAACGATACAACGACTCAAGAGGGAGAAGTCACAGCTATACGCAGAGAAACGAAGACAGACAACAAGATGGTAACTATTATGCGTATAATAATGAAAGTCACGCGAGTTCGTTTAACGTAGAAGTAAAAGGAAAAGTAAATATTGAAAGCATGAACGCTGAATCGAGTAAGAATAATGACTTAAAAATAAATTGGATTCTTGACAGTGGATGTACTGATCATATAATAAACAATGCGTTGTATTTTAAAAACTCTATTGATTTAAAATCTCCTATAAATGTAAAAGTAGCAAACGCTAAATATTCTAAAGCTACAAAGATAGGTACTGTAGAAACTTATTTCGTAATAGATAATGAAAAAAAATATATAAAAATTCCGAATGTATATTATGTAAAAGAGATGGATCGTAATATGATTAGCTATGGAAAGGTTACAGAAAAAAATAAAATTGTATCATTTAAAGATTCGTGTAAGGTATACAATGATAAAGATCAGTTGGTAGTTATTACCTTGAAAGAAAATAACTTGTATAATATGATTAGCTTTGTAAACATGGTAGAAACAAATATAACGCAGAAAAGTAAAAACATAACAAAGAAAGAAAAGTATCACAGAATGTTGGGTCATATAAACTTTGAATATCTAGAAACTATGTGTAAAAATAAACTTGTCGAAGAACTACCAACTGAATTAGAATCGGAATATTTTAAATGTAGTATATGCATAGAAAATAAAATGCACAATTTGAGTTTTGACAATAACAGAACCAAAGCAAAGGAATTGTTGGACATCGTTCATAAGGATGTAAATGGTCCGCAGCCAACTACTGGATTAAATGGTGAGAGATATTTTGTGTCATTTATCGATGACTGCAGTAAAGCGGCAAAAGTATATACAATCAAGTCAAAAGCAGAGGTTTATGATTGTTTCGTAGACTACGTAAATAGTATTGAAGTATTGACAGAAAAAAAATTGAAAATTTTAAGATGCGATGGAGGAAAGGAGTATCTAAATAAAAATATGTTTAATATAGCCAAAGAAAAAAGTTTTAAAATAGAACCGTGTCCACCTTATGTACACCAACTGAATGGTACAGCAGAGCGATTTAACAGGTCCATAATGAACACAGCAAGATGTTTGATGTCAGAGGCTAAAATACATGAAAGATTTTGGCCAGAAGTAATTAGGACCGCGTCATATCTAAGAAACAGAACCTTGACAAACACGATTAAAAAAAAGACTCCTTTTGAGATTCTAACAGGAAAAAAACCAAGTATTAAAAATCTAAAATTGTATGGAAGCCGAGTTTATGTAAAAGTACCCGAGGAAAAAAGAAAGTCAAAATGGGACAGAAAAGCGGACTTAGGAGTATTGTTAGGCTATGAAAATGTAGGCTACCGAGTACTAATTAATAATAAAATTGTTATAGCTAGAAATGTAGATATAGTTGAAGAAGATGTTAAGCTGATAGGATTTAGTGATGAAACTGACAAAACTGAGAATTTGAAATACAAAACAGTAGAAAGTGAAAACAAAATGAAATTGGACAAGAAAAACAACTATGATAAATTACACAGTGATGATGAAAGTGATATTGAATGCAAGTATGAGGATTGTGATTCTAAGCTTAAGGAAATTAAAACAAGAACATCAAGCAGAGTTAGAAAGAAGCCTGAAAGATTTGGTGAAAATGCTGCTAACTACTGTATATATGTAAATTTCGTGAATGCGAATAATCCAGAGACCTACAAAGAAGCAATCGAAAGCGTAGAATTTGATGAATGGTCAAAAGCTATGGATAGAGAGATTGATTGCTTGAACAAAAATAATACTTATGAACTAGTTGACAGACCAGAAAATAAAAAGATTTTAGACTTAAAATGGATTTTTACTACTAAAGCAAATAATCAAAAAAGGCCAGAATTGTTGTGGTTGGATGTCAGCAAAAAGAAACATTGGATGATTTGTATTCGCCAGTACCAAAAGTTCAAACTCTAAAGCTAATGTTTTCTTATTGTTGTCAATATGGATTGATTGTGTTACAAATGGATGTGAAATCTGCTTTTTTGAATGGAAAAATAATGTCTGAAGTATATGTATACCAACCAGAAGGATATGATGATGGAAGTGGCAGAGTATGCAAGTTGAATAAAGCGTTGTATGGATTACGAGAGAGTCCTAAAGCATGGTATAAATGTTTGGCGGATTTTTTGACAAAAATTAATTTTAGAATAAGTAAGCATGATGATTGTTTATATATCCTTGAGAATGATTCTGATTCTATTTATTTAGTAAATTTTGTTGATGACATACTATTGTGTGGCAGAGATTTGAAAAAAATTGAAAAAATTCAATTTGAATTGTCAAAAAGATTTGAAATGAAAAATTTAGGCATGGTAAAAACCAATCTAGGTATTAATATCGAATATGATCATGAAAAACATGTAATGACTTTAGATCAAAAAGATTACATAGAATCACTAGCTTGTAAATATAACATCATAAATGCAAAATTGTATTCAACTCCAATGGAGCAAAATCTAAAATTAGAAAAATCTGAATCATTTGAAAAGGATATTAAATACCGAAATTTAATTGATGCATTGTTGTATATTAGCTCAGCTACTAGATTTGATGTGTGCCATAGTGTAAATTATTTGAGTAGGTTTCAAAACAGTTTCAATGAAACACATTTTAACTATGCATTGCGAGTATTAAAATATTTGTATTTAACAAAAAATCTTAAATTAACGTATAAATAGAATGTAAATGTGGATGAGATTGATTGTTATGTAGACGCCGACTGGGCAGGTGATTTAACTGATAGGAAATCCACCACAGGTTATATAATTAGATTTTTCGGAAATGCTATTTACTGGAAATCAAAGAAACAGAGCAGTGTGACGAAATCGTCAACAGAGGCTGAGTATGTCGCTCTTTCTGAAGCAGTAAGTGAATTAAAAGTGGTACTAATTTTGTTGATTGATTTTAAGATTAAACTGAATAAGCCTGTAAAAATTTATGAGGACAACTCAGGCGCTGTTGCGATAGCTAAGTATGGAAATTTCACAAAGAAATCTAAATATATAGAAGTGCATTTTCATTTTGTACACGAGAGCGTAGAAAATAATATAATCTCTGTTATAAAAATAGAGTCAGACAATAATTTAGCTGACATATTTACAAAAGCACTTGGAAAAATAAAATTTGTAAAGTTTCAATATGCATTAAAACTGATTTGATTAGTAATAAAATTTAAGGAGGCGTGTTAAGTTCTGTGTAAACTTGTATTACTTATTATAAGCGCCATCTATACAATATTGTACTACGTGCCAATAGACTAAGAAAGAGTTAGTTGCTTCTAGTCTATTGTGAAAGACAGATGTATAGAAGGGTATATGAAACCCATAGCATAATTGTAACAGAATGTAAATTTGTATTAAACAAATAAATAGATTTCTAATCATAAGTAATCCCAAATAAATATATATCATTGTCTATCCACCACTTCAAAACACATATATATTTAACAAGAATATAGAGTATGTTATTGACTCCTATATTAAAACATTACCATAGTAAAATTTTGAACCTTCTAATTATTTTAATAACACCTATAAATTTGTATTAGTTTACATAGTAATTTATAATAGAGATAGGAAATTATAGAAATCTTATAACTTCTTGTCTAAATACCCCTTGCATATGCGATCCCGATAGCAAACGATACCAGCATATTTTAAACACAAAAATCCTGTCACTTGACATTAAAATTTGTGTCTAACTCTCACAAGTGGTGAGGATTCAGTACACTTCGTATATAAGTCTGATGTATCTGACCTTTACTAAAATGCGCGCATGTTTTCTAGTGACCTCTGCGACGTTACGTTTATAATAGGTTAGATGTGATATAGGTTTGATTAATTCACAGCAACCGAATGAGTACAGAAATTTTCAAAAAAATAACACAATTTATTTATATATTTTCTTACTTGTATGTTAATTTAAACATTTTCTTTTTAATATATTTTATATCTAAGAAAAAACTGATAGAAAATAATTAAAAACTAATATAAATGGGTAAGAAATATTATTTTGTAATAATAATAGATAGAATTGGATGAAAAGGGATTAAATCTTATAAAATGTTCGAATTCATACCAATTTTATTCCCATTTATTCAATTTTATTACTTATTATTGTATTTTATCCATTTTGTTGAGGCAAAGCGCTCCAACAAAGAAGGATGAGACCCGAGCGCCACCTTATTATATTCCGCGCTCTGTTCGCCTTATGCCTCTCCCCTACGACTTTCATTCTCTGCTAGACCGTGGTGGCTGCGGTCCCGATCCTGGCGACTTTAACTTATTTTATACAGAGAGATATGATAATTTCATACACAGTTTTTTTGCTTTTGTTTAACTTAAATAATAAAGTTTCTTTTGTAAAGTGTACAATAAAGTTTTCTAAACAATAATCACGAGAGCTGTTCTGTACTTCAATCCAACAGGTTATCGGCTTAACACGCTTGTTTTTTTTTCAGCAACAGCCAAAAAGGGATTTTGTGATTATATTTTTAAGAAGTGTAAATCGTTTTGCGTTGTGTACGTTTTTCTCTCAGATGTGTGTACTAATCAGGCTTTTCTTTATTTTGTTTCTTTTTTCTTTCCGCATTTTCTCGGGTATAAGTGCATAAGAATAGAAGTAAAATCAAAAAAAATTTTTTCTTTTTTCGTTTTTATAAAAATATTTAGCGCGAGATAAGGTAGACGTGCGCTATAACATAGATGGAATATATTTTTTTTATGAAAAAAAAGGATCAGTGCGTGAGTGTTTAGTGAAAAGTTGCATATTAACCCTTTGGAGCATAGTGGTAAGTATACTTACCACCTAAATTCTTTTACTATTCAATTATTTATTCTTTTTACAACGGATTTAAAATGAGTTTTTCGCTTTTCGTTCATCTCTAAGATATTAAGGAACATGTAGAAAAATTACACATACCTCGAACCACAATGGTTTTCTGTTTATAAACAATCATATGCAAAAAAACGTGATTTTTTGAGACAAATTCATTTTTGACCACGTTTTTGGTCTAATCCTTCTGGAAATTCGTACTGAAAGGTTTTTGGGATCGCTGAATATGAATCCGGTGTCAGATTTTGAAAATTCAAAATGGCGGAGGACGATCATTGTCCGCCATCTTGAATCCGCCATATTGGATACAGAATTTAATAAATCTGACTTCAGATTCGTGATCAGCGACCCCAAAAATCTTGGTATACCAATTTTCAGCGAATAACTCCTAATAGAAAAATGTGTGCTTTAAAGGGTTAAAACGGGCAAAGTTCGTCATTTAGTAGGTTTTCATACGACGCATGAAAACGGGGGGACAGAAATTCCGGGAAGTAAGCATTGCCCGGCGCTTTGGTTGATCGTCTCTCTCTCTCTCTCTCTCTCTCTCGCTCTTACTGGTAGCTACATTAGAAGTCGCGCACGGTCCAACGGAATGGAAATTTTTATACAAAAAAAAGAAAGAAAGCCTAACAAATAGAAGTGTTTAATAAAAATAGATATACGTATATATTTTCATACTTAAAAGTGCGTGTGTAAATATTCGTTTATAAACGTTAACGCATACATAGATATACGTATATATTTTCATGATTAGAAGTGCGCGTGTAAATATTCGCATATAGACGTTAATGCATACAGAGACATATGTATATTAACGAAACAGTATATGTACCGACATATAGAGTAATAATCAATTCGCGCTTAGTTTTTTTAGCCTCTCTTCCTCACTCTCTCTCTCTCTCTCTCTCTACCAGATGAGTAAAGCAGACGTGTTTTTGTGTGCTCCTCATAATTTTTTTTTTTTAACTGGCATCGTACTCCGATTCGAGTGCATTTATTTTTCAGGCAGACGGGGACCCTGCTGGCTTCGGCTATTGCGGGCATTAACAGTGCGGCTCGCTTCTTTTGAGTCAGGGATCCTTGAGTTTTGCCTTGAGCTTGTGTGAATTGCTTGGCCGTTGTGGCTGCGGCCATTTTTCAAGCCTGCCGTGTTAAGGACCGCTTTGACTGGAATTGTGACAAGCTCGCTCCGTCAAGGATAACACAACTCAGCTTCAATTTAAATATACTTTGCTGCTTGACAAGAGAGTTTTATGAGCAGCTGTGTCATTGTGCTTGTTCAATTACAGTGTTTTGTGCTGGTTACCACTGTAATTACAGAAGATTATTTTATCATAACTACACGTACTTTTATTTTATTAAGCCTGACACCGACTTAACCTTAGTCGTTAGTGCTTTTACTGTGTTATGTGCCTTTTTTATTTATACATTTGCATCACACTCAGCCTATATTTTTTGGAGCATATACATTTGTCTGTGTTTGGATGTGTTTGACGGGTATTGATATTGGTCACAATCCGTATATATGTGTGTCATTGGCTCTCGGACCTCAAACTTTTGTTTCTTTGTGGATCTGCGTATGTCTGCTCTCTCGACGGTTACCTATCTAGTACACTGGCATCTATACCCACTGCTTTGCTGCTGCGTGTGTTCTACTGTATCTCGCGCAGACGATCGTATGGTTGCATATACCAGGCGCTTTTGCTTTGCTTTGCGTTTGGTTCTTGTCTGCTAATTGACTGTCGCTCTGGCTTATATAGGTGTATATTGGGTTGCATCTCTTAGGCGCTCGCTTTTACACACATACTATTAAACGTTCTGCTTGTAAAACGCACTGCTTATCAAACGTACTCCTTTTACTTCTTATTATTTTATGATGGCGGAGGGTGCTGCCTTTGGCGAATGTCCTGCTTGCAATAAACCCTTTTCGCAAAAATCCAAAAGGACAACTTGTCAAAAGTGCGTAAGAGACTTTCACTTGGTCTGTGCTAAATTTCAGATGATCACTGACGGTGAGGATAATTTTAAGGTCTGTGAATCTTGCAAGGCGGCTATTTTTGCTTCTAAGAGTGATGAGTCCTTAATTCTTAATGATGTCTTTCCTGTTGATGAGTCAATGCGCTTGCAAGATACCTCTCATCCTTCTGCACCCATGGTTGGTCTTAGTGGGGCCAACGCAACCGCGAATTCTAACTCATCGCTCAGCCTTATTCTGAAGAAGCTTGAGAAGCTCAATATTTTTGACAACGTAGATAGCAGAATGCATACCTTTCAGACTTTACTTAAGGAGGTCGAGGACAAAATTGAGTCTTTGGACAGGCGTATTGTCTCTTTAGATGATCTGCCTGTTCTCATCAGGCGTGTTGAGGCCAATTAGGATAAAATCAATGATATCATGGAGGAGCAGCGGGCACTTGGTACTCGACTTATGGAGCTATCTGAGAGGAGTCAGGCTCTGCCGGATGCCTCATTATCAACTAAGTTAAAGGAGCTTGAGGCGGTTAATTCATTTTTGGACAGCAAAATAAATCAAATGGTCTCTCAGCGGCTTCACTCTTCTTCGGATTTGGTCATCAGTGATATTGATACGGGCGGCTCTACTGATTATGAGGCCATCGCCCTTGCTGCTCTGAGAATTGTTAGACCTGCTACATCCTTATCTGAGATTTTATCAGCTAGAGCTATGGTGTTTAGTAATGATGGTGCATCTTCTGAAGAGCCAGAACCTGTTGCAGCTCCACTACCAAAGATGGTCGTTACACTGTAACATCTTCTCTTCTTACAATTTGCTATATTAATGCCAAATCATTGCGTGCACGTCATCAAGAAATTCAACACTATCTCAATTCTCATTCCATTGTTCACATCTTTGCAATTTTTGAAACTAAATTGTCTTCTGGAGTTGATTACTCCTTTCTCAACATCGATAATTACAAATTACTGCACCATGATCGAAATTGTCATGGGGGAGGAATAGCTTTATATGTTTATCTGTCTTTATCTGTCAACATTATCTGTTGCTCTACGACGAGGTGGTCCGGCGGGCCTGGTCATTCTGAGTATATGTTCTGTGATGTCTCTGTTAAGCGATGTAGTCCTATTTTTATGGCAGTTGCTTATCGTCCTCCTCATGTACCGTTTATTGAAGGCAGTGACTTCATAAGTAAACTTTCAAATATTATGCACACTTTTTTCTTCAAAATAATCATGGGTGATTTTAATGTGAATTAATTATCAGAATCTGATGATGCTTTGTTCGTACCCTTTCCGTGCCATGCGTCACTCCTCCACCTCCCATACTTAGTTGGATCTGTGCATGGTTGACGTTAATGATACTGTTGTGTCCTTCTCGAAATCTGAGTCACCCTTTGCGGATGGCCACGACTTAATCACTGCTACTCTTGTAATTCCTGTTCCTATAGTGGAGCAGCAGGAGTATACTTATCGTGATTACAAGAACATTGATCTCCCTAATTTTCTCTCCTATCTTAATGGCTGGGACTGATCTTCTTTTTATAATAATGCAGATATTGATACTGGACTTGACTCTCTCAATGCTAATCTTACATCAGCCATTGATTCATTTGTGCCTTCAAAAAGCATTAAACCCTCAAGAAAACGTCACCCTTGGTTTACTTCTTATCACAGCTTACTTATCGGGGACCGTGATAGATTATATAGGCGCTTCAAACGCACGCGCCATCCGCTCGATCATCATTACTATCATCTTGCAAGAGATCTTGCTCATGATTCTATATCAAACGCAAAGCTCGATTATTATTATAATAGGTTAAGGAATCTCTCTGAGCCAAAACACCTTTAGAGGGAGCTCAGACATCTTGGGATAGCTACTGGCTCTGTCGACACTGCTTCTCCTTTCTCAGCTGACAAGGTTGACACGTATTTGGCGGGTGTCTGCCGTGATCCGCAGGTCATGCCTGTCTCTGACTTCTTATTCACTTTGCCTCCTGATGTAGCAGATGCCTTCTCCTTCTTGCCTGTCACTCTTGAGGAGGTGCATGGTGTGATTCGCAACAGCTCATCTCAGGCGAGTGGTGTTGACGACATTCCTCAGTCTATTATCAGGGATGTATTTCCTGTTATTGGAATTATATCCTACATATTTTCAATCTCTCCCTTGATGTTTCCGTCTTTCTGGCTGTGTGGAAAAGATCTCGTATCAAGGTACTCAATAAGGTTAACTCTCTTAAGACTTTGAGCGACCATCGCTCTATTGCATTGCTTTGTTTTCTTTCCAAATCATTGGAGAGATTGATTCATAAACAGTTTCTTGACTTCATTGAGTCGCATGGTCTTGCGGATCCTTATCGAACTGGTTTTCATACACGGCACAGCACCCAGGCAGCGATTTTAAGGATCACTGACGATATTAGGGCTGGTATTGATAGGAAGAAACTCACAGTGCTTCTCCTTTTTGACTTTAGTGAAGTCTTTAATAAAGTTAATCATGTGCTTCTTCTTAAGGAGCTTTTGCGCATTGAATGCTCTGATTCCATTATTAGGTGGATGGCTTCTTATCTGTCTGGTTGATCCCATGCAGTGATAGCTCGAGGAGGCAGTATGTCTTCCTACTGCTCTATCAATCTGAGAGTTCCTCAGGGTTCAGTCCTCAGTCCCCTCCTCTTTACTATTTATGTCGGTGATATTTCTCTCGGTCTCGACGACCTGATCTCTTATGTGCTTTATGCTGATGATCTCCAGCAGTGTGGCTACCTCGTGCGGACAAGTCAATGGTGCGAAATATATACGCTCTATAGGTTTATCCGCACAAGATAGCCACACAGACCTCCAGATGTATCTTCAGTGTCGCCCTGATGAACTAGAAGTCTGTAAGAATGCTTTCAGCCATGCTCCGGATTACCTGGTGAGTTGGGCATCTGAGAATCGTCTTTCTCTTAATACCTCTGCAACCAAAGCTATCATATTTGGATCACCGGTTTATATCAACCGTATTTACTCCGAAATAAGTTATATCAACATTGGTGACTCTATGGTGCCTTTTGAGTCATCAGTAAAGAGTCTAGGGATCTTCCTGGACTCTAAACTATCTTGGAAGAAGCAGGTTACTTCAATCTGTAGTCAAGCGAATTCCCTAATGTACCGTCTCAATTTTTTCAGGAGCAGTACTAACCTTCCTCTGCGCAAGCATTTATTCTTGTCTCTTTTGTCTCCTCTTGTTGACTATTGCTCAATTTCTCTATCAAATATTTCAGAGGAGCAAAATCTTCGTTTACAGCGTGTGGCAAACTCCGGTATTCGTTACATATTCGGGGTGAGAAAGATTGAACACATCTCACCATATAGGCGCTCCCTTGGCTTTCCACTAAGGGTCGTCATCTTTACCTTGGTTCTTGTCTTCTGTATCAAGTACTGAGAACGCAAGTTCCATCTTATATTTATAAAAATTTTAATATAAATATTACCACTAGACCGGCCAGAGGTGAAATACCACCTTTATCAGTGTCTCGCTTCTCTACCGAAACGCTACGCAAATCCTTTCATGTCACCTTAACTTAGTTCTGGAACTCTCTGCCAAATCTCATACGTAACTCTACATCCATACTATCCTTTAAGAACAAAGCACACTCTCATATTTTCAGCATTGAGGGAGGATGTCACGGTGCTATAAATTATTTTTGATTGATTGTTTTTATTCTTTGTACTGATTTTATTTTGTTTAATTTAAATTTAATTTAATTTTTTTATTTTATTATTTTGTTCACATTTATACTATGTTTTTGTTCTTGTTTTTTTTATTGTTTATTCTTTTGTTTAACTTGATGTATTCAATTTTCTATTGAACGACAAATTGTACAGAAATAAATTAATCTAATCTAATCTAATCAATAAATGAAGAGTATAGTTTTTTTCTACTAGATGTGATAAATTGCTTAAACGATCACTCAATAAGAAAGTAAAAAAAGTAAAATAAAACGCTTATTTAAAAAGGAAATAACCAAACTTAGTATTGGTTAATCGTTGACACGCTGTGCAGATGCTGTGTACGCACGCGTGATCACCTCTCTGGCAGAAATAGTGTAATCGCGTTCGTTATATTTATGTGAGAGTGTGGGCGCACAAGGTGTTCGATACTAGAATATTATATAAATTTCTTTTTGTTACTGTTCTATTACACAGAACTTGTTGTACGGTCGCGTGTACATAGAACTATTATTTCTTTTAGAAATATATGTATACAGACAATACATATGCAGACGTTTTTAATGATAAAGATTATGAACATGAAGTTTACTGGGTATGTTTAAATTTTGTTTAAGTTAAAGCCTAAATTTATTCAGTTTTTTTTTTCGGGACAGTACAAAATCTGCGTCAACTTGTTTTATAGTTACGCGTAAAAGTACTCAAAATATCGCTGTGATTTTGTTTCTTAAATTAATGTACTGCACTGTGTAAACTCGTTGTACCGTTTCACATAAATGTAAATATAAATATATACAGAAAAAATACATACAGAAAAAATATATACAGAAAAAATATATACAGAAGATAATTTTTTATCTTCTATATCTAATTTAGCAATTAAATGTATTGAAGTTAGATAGTGGATCAACGCTAGTAACATTCATAGACGTTGTAAATCCAAGTAAAAGATATAAGTATAATTCTCGAACATTGTTCAAAATATAGAAGAATCAGACGCAGGAAGCAGTTACACCCCACCTTTCGTCCTAGTTCCACCTTTGGAGAGGATAAAAAGGGACTTGTTAGACGACTTGAGACAGCTGGAGGGTATAACTGCCAACATGATGAGGGAAAGGGAGGCGCAGAACGCGCAAATGAAAGAAGTGACAGACATGCTCCCGAAAGCCACTCAAAATCTCCTAGATCTGGGAAGGAAGAAAAATAGATGTGCAGAGGTAACGTTTCCAAATCCTCAAACTAACTCACTTAACAACATAGGTTATGGTAACAAGGATAGATTAACACCTTTAAGAAGTAACATTAATAATAATACAAGAAACACACAATCAGAGGTATTAGTCAACATAAATGAAACATTTAAACACTTTAGTAAATCATCAGACGTAACAAATAACAACCAAAAATTAAACATCAAAAGAGACTATAAACTCACTCAGAAAACAGGCATACACCTTTGGCTGGATTATTTACAATCGGAATTAAGGTCCTTAAATTTATTAGATGTGTTAGACAACGAAAATCAAATTAGTAGTAATGGTAACTCAGAAGAATTAAATCGTAGAAAAGGCTTGGTTAGAGATATCATAATTAATCACTTAGGCGAACATTATCATGAAAAAGTTTTTTAGAAAGCAAACACACAAAGACGAAATGAGTCTAGAAGATGTTAAAACCTTTTTATTGCAGCTTGAGGCAGAAAAGAAATCTGAAAAGAAGGCAGAGGGAGCTGCCTTGACACCGACAAGCCACCTGCCCTCTAGCAGCATACCACTTGTGGTACTGTTATTACTGTAAAGCAATAACAGGCCACAAAGGGAATGACTGTTTTCAGGTAGGGAGTGGAACGTCAGGAGGACGTCCAAAAGGATCTGGAGATAGGTATGTACACGAAAACAATATAAATTCAAACAAAAACAATAAAGGGGGAAGACATACAAAAAAAATAAATAAAAAAATTATAGAAGTAACTCTGGAAACGTTACCAAAGCAAAAACCAGAGTATTTAGAAAGTTACAAGGGACAAACGCACATGAGAGGAAAAATCAGAAAAAGACAGCAAAAGCATACATCGCAGGTAATAGTCAATCAAGTAGTACGAATAAATATAAAATCAATTTACTAGCAGATTCTAGAGCAACTGAACACATAGTTAAAGAGGGACTGATTTTAACTAATTTTAAGAAGTGTTCAAACAAAGTAATAATAAGTGCCAATAAAAACAAGACAGCAGATATCACCATAGATGGTAAAGGAGATTTACTGCTTGCTTCCAATGTAAATAATTCAGATTTAATCAAACTCACAAATGTCCTAGCGACTCCAGATATCTCACAAAATCTAATCTCTTTGGAAAAATTTGTAGACGTTGGACTAGGAATCTATTTAAATGATGAAGTCTTAGAAATTTTTGACAGACAAACTGGAACAAAATGTATAACAGAAAAATACATAAGATCAAATTGGCTAATGACATTAGAAGTTATAAGAAACAACCACAACTTAACAACAGAAGACTGCGAAGAACATCAATACGAAGAAAGACTGGTCTCACTAGACGACTTTATACAGCAATCTTAATCGGAGATAATGAATCATCAAGAAATAATGGATACACTGTCTGAGATTAGGAGGGGGAATAAAGAGTATGAAGTCCAAGAAAGTGGAGATTAAGAAGAAATTCACTTCAAAGACAAAGTTATAGATGTAGACAACATCGAAGATGTACAAATGATTGATGACCTATTATTTATTTACAGGTAAATCAAACCCAAAAATAGCAAAAGACAACTTAGATGAAGGTATGTTGTGGCATGTAAGGTTAGGACACATGTCTAACATTACTTACAACACCTACAAAAAGACTTGGACTGTTTGAAGAAAATAAAATTCAAGCAAAATATATTAGATTCTGAATCCTGCATAATGGGAAAAATGGAAAATCTCCCATTCAAGGAAACCAGAGATAAGGCAACCAGGTGTTTGGAAATAATTCACGCCGATGTAATGGGACCAATCAAACCAGCATCATACCCAGGAGGCAACAGATTTATAGAAGTTTTTATAGATTATTACTTCAGGTTTGCCAAAACATACTCCACGAAACAGGAGATTGCTTGGAAAAATTCCTCAAGACGTCAAGGAACATGTTAAGAAAAGATGTAAAAGTATGTTACATAAGAGCAGACAACGGGACAAAATTCACTGGAGGTAAATTTGCAGACGTTATGACAAAAGAAAAACTTGAAAACAACTTCGGACCACCGTATACACCACAACATAATGGAACAGCGGAGAGATTCAATAAAACTATTCAAGGAAAAATAAGAACTGTGATGATCGACTCAGGCTTACCAGCAAGCATGTGGATCTTAGCACTAGAAGCAGCTGTGCACATATGTAATCGGACTCCACATAGCATGCTTAAATTCAAAACGCCAATAGAAGTAATGCTCCCAGGAAAGAAACACCATGAAGAAAAAATCAGAAGGTTTGGTTGCATAGCTTATGCAAAGATAATAGATGTAAAATCAAAATTTAGAGCAAGGGCGATGAAGGTAGTTTTGGTGGGATACACGCCCACAGGATATATTCTATGGCACCCTGAAACTAGGAAGTTTATCAATTCTAGAAACGTAAGATGTAATGAGAAGGTACTATATAAAGATGTATATAAACAAGACCAGAAAACTCTAGAAGTTGAGGATGTTGAATATAACGAAACTGAAGAGGTCAAGAAAGAATCAGAAGTTGAAAAAGAAGATCTAACAACACAACATGAGACATCAGAGGTAAAAGAAGAAGCTGAAAAAGCAAAAAGAGGAAGGCCAAAGAAAAGGAAATCACAAATAATCGAGAAACAAGGACCACCAGAAAAGAAAATCAAACAGCCAGAAAGAGCAGCTAAAACTAAGTGGAGGTTGAATGTGAGAGCTGCAGAGGCGCAGTGTGCTGAAGGAGTACTAATAGATGAAAAATACTTTGCATTATTGGCTAACATTAACGATGATCCAGTCTCATATCAAGAAGCTATGGCCTCAGCACAAAGAGCAATGGAAAACAGCTGTGAAAGAAGAACTAAAATTAATGCAGGAAAACAAAGTATGGACAATAATAGATGTGGCAGACTGTGGAATGAAAGACAAGAAAATCAACATCATCGACTCCAGATGGGTATTCCGAAAGAAAACAGATGAAATGGGTAACCCTCGGTACAAAGCCAGATTAGTTATTGGAGGTTTTAAGGACAAGAACAGGTATGAACTGAAAGAAACATACGCACCTGTATCAAGAATGTCTTTAGTTAGGTTAGCCTTTAATATCATAAATAAACATGACCTAGAAGCCATACAGTTAGATGTAAAAACAGCTTTCTTATATGGAACCTTGGAAGAACATGTACATATGAAAATACCAGATGGGTTAGAACGTGAAGAAAATCTACAAAATAATAAAGTATGTAAAGTTCAGAAGTCATTGTATGGACTAAAAATAAGTCTGAAAAGATGGAGTAAGAGGTTTTCTGAAGAAACTTTAAAGCTAGGTCTGGAAAAAGACATAAATAAACCCTGCCTCTTCACCTGGAGAAAAGAAGGGAAAGTGGTATTTATAATATTGTATGTTGATGATGTCATCCTAGCAAGAAACTGCAAAACTAAGCTACAAGAAGTAGAAACAAAGCTTAGCTCAGTATTCAAGATAAAAAATATGGGAGAACCAAGATGTTTTCTAGGAATGAATATACTTCGAGATAGACCAAATAGATGTATCAAACTCAGTCAAACTGAGTACACAGAGAAAATACTGGAAAGGTTTAATATGAAAGAATGCATTTCTCATTCTACACCGATGATCATCAGACAGGTCAAAAGTCGAGATACTAGAAAACTAGAAGAAGATGGATGCACAGAAGAAGTGAGAAAGACTGTTTCATTCAGAGAAGCCATAGGAAGTCTGCTGTACCTGGCTGGGACTACAAGACCGGATATAGCCTATGCAGTTAACTACCTATCAAAGAAACAAACAAAACCCATAGAAGACGACTGGAAAGAAGTTAAGAGGATATTCAAATATCTCATAGGTACAAAAAACCTGGGGCCAACATACACTGGAAAAGGTAACAAACTAGAAGCTATGACCGATGTCAGCTTCAGAGACTGGCAAGACTCATCTTCAACTGGAGGTTTTATAATTAAATTGTTTGGTGACACCATAACCTGGAGAAGTCACAAACAAAAGTATGTAACTCTCTCGACATGCTAGGCAGAGTATCTGGCTATGAGTGATGCCTGCCAAGAACTTGTGTCAATCGACAAAGCTACACGTGACATCATCGGTAAAACTTTCTATCTAGTAATTATTTGGTGCGACAATAAATCAGCTGGAGACTGCACAAAAATGGACGGTTGCCAAAGGCTAAAAAATTTTGATGGAGATGTGTCCACCATAAAGCATAAATTAGAAGTCAGAGAACAGACAGGCAGTAAAAGTCACATGGCTGCCACCCACGGTGACTATATAAAGTCATGTGTGTTGGATGGTAAAGTCATAGTGAAATGGATCTCTACAAACGAGAATGAAGCTATTATTATGATGAAACCCCTAGCAGGAGACAAACATATATACTACAGAGATAAAATATTGATACAAGCCTAATTTGGATTGAATGCCTTGTCTTAAGATAGTTTAATATATCCATTAACATTTGTTAGCGTAAAAAAAGATATTTTCTTTATAAATGTAGAAGCTAGAAGTTAAATAACATTATTCTTAGATGGTACAAGTCATAAATATAGCAATTTTATTTTTTTTCAGATGGATGTAAACCTGCTGAGAATAAGGAGTAGTAGAAGGATTTGTTGGAGGGTGGGAGTATTGAGGCAAAGCGCTCCAACAAAAAAGGATGAGACCCAAGCGCTACCTTATTATATTCCACGCTCTATTTGTCTTATGCCTCTCCCCTACGACTTTTATTCTCTGCTAGACCATAGTGGCTGCCGTCCCGATCCTGGCGACTTCAACTTATTTTATACAGAGAGATACAATAATTTCATACACAGTTTTCTTCCTTTTGTTCAACTTAAATAATAAAGTTTCTTTTGTAGAGCGTATAATGAAGTTTTCTAAACAATAATCACGAGAGCTGTTTTGTACTTCAATCCAACACATTTTTATTTACTTTTATTCATTTCTATCTATTGTTATTACCTTTTTCTATTTTTTATTACTTACAAATAGTTTTTATTTATTTTTATCATTTTTTATCATTTTTTATTAATTATTATTTACAATCTTTTTCACTTGGTTATCATGCATATTTTATAAATAATCAATGTTTTCATCAGAAATAATTTTTCACTTACGAAAACAATCAGCCTTGACGCCTGATGGTGAAAATTCAAGATTAATTTTCTCTATATCTTCCATATGATTCTGTTGAATATCATATTTGTTTTGTGAAACATTTTTTGAAATCAGATCATCTTTCTTATTATCTTCAGAGACAGAATTAAATTCTAATATATCAGTAATTACAGGTTCTTCAATAGAGTGTAATTGATTATTTACAAGTTCATTATTTTGCTTTGTAGGCATGCCATCTAAATTAAATATTTAAAAAAATTTTGTGATTATTAATATTAATTTTTTAAAAAGAATCACATACATATATAAGCTTATCAAAACAAGAAAGTAATTTAGAAAAGAAAAAATTTCTAAACTTTTAAAGATGAAGTTTTATTAAATCACGCACGTTACCAATAAGATTTACAAATTAATCTTTTTTATTGTTAAGGCTATGCTATTACATCACATACTTTATTTCAAAAATTTTATCTAGAAAACTTTTAAATACTAAATAAAACAACACTGAAGAGCGATCCAACCTGTGATACATATGTACGTATCGCGGTCTTTGTTGTGAGCAAGAGAATGAAGAGTATGTGCGCGCATTACGTACCCGAAGGGCGATTCAACCTGTGATACATATGTATATGTCACGCGTACGTAATGCGCGTGCATACTTTTTATTTTCTTGCTCACAACTAACGTCGCGATACGTACATAAGTATGACAGGTTGAATCACCCTTCCGTGATACATACATATGGGCAAATCCACGGGAGTTTCAATTAATATCTATAAGTTAATAATTATTAAAGCTGTATAAATTGTTAAATATACATTTATTTCTTTTTTCAATAAAATATTTTATTGACAATCTTTGTTCAAAATACGGAGTGCTAAAATATTAATGTACAATAATAAATGACAGTTAAAAATAAAAAATTTGAATATTCTGAATGAAATAGTTCAATTTTTTTGAAATTTTTTTTCTGCCCTACTCGCGGCCCTTTAGTTAAGGAATACAAATTATACGCTTAATAGTTGACAAACCATAACAAGAAACAGTAGTATAAGTTACGTCAATGTGCGCAATTATCTTGTCAAGTTACAGTACTTTAATGATATGAAATAACTTTTAATAAAATCTACATTTTCTTGATAATTTATAGTTTCGTAATTACGGCCCAAACCAACCAACAAATTAATTGTTTATATTTATTGTTGATATAAAAACGGAAACATCTACTTGTACCCCGAATATATGCGCATTATATATTCACGACAAGATAGATCTTAAATTATTAATAAAATTCGTGCAATCTTCAAAAATTTCATTTTATCTTATAGCACATCTTTAATAGGTTATTAATATGGACTTTGATGCTTGTGATTACATCAATTGACCATTTATTAATAGAAAATATGTGGGCCACAAGTATTTTTATTATTGTAATAGATTTATTAACAAAAATTAAAATAATAAAATCACAATAAATTTAAAACTATCAAAAATATTTATTTACCTAATATGCATTAAAAAGAGCGTTCATATTAATGCTTTGATACTGAAGAAATATAGGTAAGATATTTTCATCATTTGTTTACAAATTCTTGATTTATTTACATTGCGAGCGTTGTATAGGTAAACATTCTATATACGACTTTTATTCATTAATAATTCT
Source organism: Anastatus disparis (assembly GCA_017163975.1). Classification (NCBI taxonomy): domain Eukaryota; kingdom Metazoa; phylum Arthropoda; class Insecta; order Hymenoptera; family Eupelmidae; genus Anastatus; species Anastatus disparis. Next base: position 1,117,118 of record JAFFSR010000336.1, on the reverse strand, counting down.
GTTTTCAAATGAAGTAGTCGATAGGATCTTATTAAAAAAAAGGTGAAGTTAAATCTCTCATTTATTATGGTTAATATATAATTACAAAATTTAGTAATTCAACATAATTATAAATATGTAGAATAAATTGCAATGAAGACTACGGATGAAATAGAACGACAGAAGAACCGTGATGCGACCCGACAAAAAAGAGAACTGGCTGCTAAAAGACGTCAAGGCAAAATTGATAAGAAAAGGGAGTTGCGTGCGTTACAGAAAAAATTACCAATATTACAATCACTCACGCATTCAAATCATAGCACAAGATCTTCAGAACGTCTTAAGAATGTAAGTAAAACTATTTTTACACAAAACTCACAACTTCCTGATGATAATTCACCTTTGCTGGAAGTTAACATATTGGATGAAAGCTTGAAAAATAATAATGTAAATGACTCAGATTTTATGCGAATGTCAAAGATGGCCGATGAATCGTCTTTGCTACAGCCGGGTACTGAACATAACGATTGCTACGACGATGAATCATCAAAAAAATATCCTCTAAAAAATTCTAACTTGCAATTGAAATCGGTTAGAAAAAGAGAACAAGCATTACGACGTAAAGTTGCGAAATTTCAAAAAATTATTGATAAAAAAAATAAAATTATCAGTAACTTAAGAGTAAAATTATATAGATTAACTAAAAAAAAAGAAACATCGGTAGAACGAATCGTTAAGAAAGTTATGAATCAATCTAATTTGGAAATTAAAAAACGTCTATTACTGTCTAAAGTTTTACAAAAACAATTGAAAGAAAACAAGAGCAAAATAAAAAGTGAAAAAAATAAAGCTATATATTCACAAATTATTGCAGGGAAAATAATAAAAAAATATAAATGTATGAAATTAGTGTCTGGTTTAGTTAGTCCTTATCTACAACAAAAAACTTTCTCAGCCCAAACTTTGCAATATAATCGTAGTAAAATACAAAAAAATAAATTACGTGAGTCTATAAAAAAATATGTAAAGGATTTTTTAGAAAAAGATGAAAACTCTGCACTGGCGCCAGAAAAGAAAGATACGATTATGAAATTTGGTTTGAAAATGAGAAAAAGATATTTGCAGAATTCATTAGATAATCTGTACGAAAAATTTTTAATTTTTACTGAATCGACAGTAAAAATGAAAAGTTCACAGTTTTTTAAACTAAGACCATTTTGGATTATGCAACAACCGATTTCGGCACGCAATACTTGTTTGTGTAAGGTACATGCTAATGTTGATTTAATTTTGAAAAATTGGTACGTTTAAAAATTCTGACTTCAAGTAGCACAAAAAAATTCACGGATTCAGTAACATGTGATTCTTCTGCAAAACCATGTATGTACAGGGAGTGTGAAAATTGTAAAGAAAAAAGTATTACATCACCAAATAACTGTAATCCTACATTTTATTATCGATAGACAATAAAAATTGGAGATAGGATAGGGGCAAAGAATGTTAATTATAAAGTCAAAATAACGACAAAAACAAAAATTGAATGCAGTCCTATTGATATAGTAAAAGAATTAAACTTGTGCACTTCTGCTTATTTAAAGCATGTTTATGATATAGGTCATAAGCACAAATTTTTTAAAAACTTGAAAAACACTTTAAATGAAAATGAAGGACTAATTGTTATAGATTTCTCGGAAAACTATTTATGTAAGTATTCAACAGAAATTCAAAATGTACATTTTGGTGCATCTCGAAAACAAATATCGCTTCTTACAGGGGCTTTTTTATTTTAACAATAGTTCTAAAAAGGTTGAGTGTGTATCGTTTTGTACAGTGTCAGAATGCCTTTGACACGATGCTGCATCTATCTGGGCCCACTTACAACCAATTATAAAACTTGTTAAAAGATACGTACTTATAATAAAAATAGTACATTTTCAAAGTGATAGCCCATCAACGCAGTACAGAAACAAAACCAACTTCTTTTTGTTTTCATATAATTGTAATCTTTTACAATTACATCATGCTTCATGGAACTTTTCAACAGTGGGCCACGAAACAAGTTGTGCTGATGGCACTGGGGGTACCATTAACGTTCTTTGTGATAGAGCTGTCACATATGGTAAAGATGTTACTTCTGCTGAAAATATTATAAATATAATTAGTAACTTGGTTAATTCAAAGATAAATATATTTTTAGTTACTGAAAATCAAATCAAGGAAATTGATGGATTAATAATTAAAGATTTAAAAGCAACTCCAAATTCTATAAAAATCCATCAACTTGTTTGGAAGAACGTGGAAAAAAATATTTTATATGTGAATTATTCATCATGTACTGATTGTATCAATGTTCCACTTTGTATCCATTATGCATTGAATCCTTGTAAATATTTAACTGTTCCTACCAGTAAGATCATGAGAGAAGCTGAAACACCTAAACAAAAGTCTAAAATTAAGGAGAAGATATCAACTGTGAAAAGTGGAAATCAAAGGAAATCCAATGTGAAACTAATAAAATTAAAAATTACCAAAACAAATCTATTGAAAAGCGTGATGAAATTATGGAAGAAAATAAAAAAGCAGTAGCCAAATCAGAAAACTTTGTAACAATAAGAAGATCAACAAGAAACAAAAAATAATTTTTTTTTCAAATTTCGCTTTACGTTATTCGTTGCAGTTATAAAATAATGTATTACATAATGTTTTTCGTTGTATACATAGTTATGTTGCTTTATGTTTATTATTGTTACCTTTCGTATATCAAAAAAATTCTAATAAATACAAATATGTTTAATTAAAATTACGTTTGCATGACTTATTTACAGTTGGCCTTCGTACCTTGACGGCCTGCAGCTAAACAGTTGCACAGGCATGGATTATTAGTCTTATAAGGCATAGAAATATATATGCAAAGTAGCAATAGTGTGCGATTAAAATATAAAAAAAAATTTTTTTATAGCGATAGTTAAAGGTTCCGTAGATTTGCCCATATGTATCACAGGTTAAATCGCCCTTCTGATACTTATGATTTGTGAATGCATATGTATGATCATTATAAATAATATGAAGTGGGCTTCTGAATCTTGAACGTGATGTATTACTTTCTTTAAATATCGTTGGTACGGCTCCATGATGTAAACGAGCACATTTCAATGGGATCTATTCAATTTAGATTTTACAAATAATTTATATTTTGTTTTATATAATTATTAATTGATATCAAGAACACTCACTCATTTGTATAATACAAAAATAATTAAATTCAATTTTCATCGATATTAAATTTAAGAATATTTATTAATACTACGACTGAAATAATTATGAAAGTAATGAAATATATACTCAATGATATTCTTACCTCGATTAATATTTTTCCAATCGTGCTTAATGTAACTTTGAATAATCAAATTCTCTTCAAAACGTTTTGAACATATACGTTAAGAAGATCGTAGACTTTTTACTTTTGGAATAGCCGCTTCCCATTTTAAACAAATATCTTAATTTTTTGGCACTTGAAAAAACGATATTTTTTCTTTCGATTTATTCGAAGAACAATTTGGTACTGAACAAAATGATGGCATTTTACTACAATGTTTAATTAATACATTAATCTTTTCACTCAATGTTTTGATTCAGTTAAACTTCACTCATTATTTAATCGCCGCACCGCCATGTGCTTTTTGTTATTGCAGCGATCACAGCACCACCACGGGGTGGCCAATTTGAGAAACTATTTCCCATTCATAAGAGCCTCTACCCCCACTACGGGAGCTTCGTGACTTGTATATACGACCGTGATATATATGTATATATATATATGTATATATTATTAATTATATCCACCATTTGGGAGAAAGAAGGTTGAATATGAGTCAAGTTTATTTATAAACTTAATTAAATTTATTTTAATCAATTTAATTTTTTTAAAATTATTTTATTAGATTACAAATCCGCCTTGTATACATTCTTCTTACTCTCAAATGGCGTAGATAGTTTTATCTCGTTGTAGCAGGTATGAGGAAATATAAAATCATCAATGTACAAATTGGCAATCCTTGTTATTTTAGGCACGACTGCTATACGAAAGTGCCTTATATTTTCGACATTGCGAAAAATGTAACCCTTTAAAATATGTTATTTTATGATAAACTTATTTTCATAGCAAAATAAGACTATTTCGAGGCTTCCTCAAAATGTATGTATGGGTGTGTATGAGAAATCAAGTTTATGAAGTTTCTCGAAGAGTTTTTGTCTGATTTAAATAATTCAAACGAGGAATCGTTTTAAATAATAACACAAGTGAACGTTTCTATTTTGAAAAAAGTCGTTGGAAACGTTTTTAAATAGGCGCTTTTTAAATGGTCAAAAAAATGGATTTTTGGTAATAACTTGAAAAATACGACTTTTTTTAAAAAAGTATATAGAATAAAAGTTATAGAAAACAAAAAAATAAATCTTTTCTATATTATACGATTTTCTCTATACTTAATATTTTTCAAACTGTTCATGTTGAAATCGAAAGCTTTTTATTGATAATTTGATAAATATTATTAAAAAAAAAAATATATGTATATATATATATATACACACATTGTGACAACCTTGGGGATCAGGAGGTTGTACTAAATTTATAAAAATATATAAGCTGTAATTAAATCAGTAACAAAAAAAAAAAGGAAGCTTTATTTCAGAAATTTGCACAGTAATCGTACGCTCGATTAAAATGGACGCCAGCCGCGTATAGCGTACGTTACGCCGCTTGCACTACCCGGTCAAAAAAGGTTAGCTGTAAAATATAGCTGAAAAAATAGTTAAATATATAGCTATATCGAGCTGTTTTTGCAGCTATATCGATGTGTTTTTTAGCTCTTTTTTATAGTTAAAAATGTACTTAATTTTATAGTTAATAATTTCGTTATCTACCGAAAATATTAATAGCTACCTTTTCAACTATATTTTATAGCTATTATTATAGTTAAAACACTTAAATTTTTAGTGTATATATTACAATATATTAATAGCTAGATATTTAACTATACTTTATAGCTGACAATAAATGGTTTTTTAGATATTCTTTATAGTTAAAAATATACCTAAATTTTTGGGCACGAGCACACAAAAAAAAGAATTAGAAAAGCACGAAGGAAAAATACGCAATAGAACGCGCACGCGATCGCCTAGCAAACACGTCACAAAAAAAAGAAATAAATTATATTATTTTAATTAGCAATCGTGCACTTGCAACAATTTTAAGCACAATAAAATAACTTAGAGAATAGTGAATTTATCTATTCTCGCTCAATCAAGCTCATGATATTCGTACACACGAAATTAATACTACGCAATATCGCAAGTCGCTCGCGAGTCATAATGGCTCTATATTGGACGCCGGTGACAGAAGAAAATAATGCATTCCTTCTTGTCTCTGCTCAGCTTCATCTCTCGCTGTACGCTGCGCGCGCCGCAAGAGAGAGACAAACGATCCTTAAGAGGAGGTCACGTATCTCTGTCCTTTTCTAATAAAAAAATTGAGTTTTTTACACGAACTAACAACTTTAGCAAAAAATGAAGAGAAAGCCGCATCTCGTAATAAAAAAAGCAATATTTTCTTTGATAAGAAAGAATTAATTTTATTGCTTCGTTTTCAAGAAAACCTTGAAAAACTTAAATCATAGAGGTTAGGGTGGACAATTTGGTTTTTCGAGGTTTTCTTGAAAACGAAGCAATAAAATTAATTATTTCTTATCAAAGAAAATATTGCTTTTTTTATTACGAGATGCGGCTTTCTCATCATTTTTTGCTAAAGTTGTTAGTTCGTGTAAAAAACTCAATTTTTTGATTAGAAAAGGACAGAGATACGTGACCTCCTCTTAACGGATCCAAGCTCAGCTACTCGAGTCAAGCTTCTTACTATCTATATGAATGCACAGTATACGTGCTATAGATATTCGCACGTGTGTACCAACGATTTTGGGTTATAGTTTTAACTATTTGACTCGCGTGGTCTGCTTTCCGTCTTGTCCGTAGTTAAATGCTCTCTTCTGTCGTCTATATGCACCACAAATATACATATAAGTAATATGGTTAATCTGCCATGTTACAATCCCCCCCCCATCACACGGAAGTAGACAGTGGAACCGGATACTTCCGTCAAACGAAAAAAAGGCATAAGCTAAACTAAAACAAAAAAGAAAATTTATATAAAAAAAAAGTTTTAGAGCTTAAACTAAGATAACCAGTGTTATCTGCAGCGGTGTGAAGTGTATTTATAAACTTCTTCTTCTGCTGTATCTGCTGACTTTTAGCTAAATTAAGTGTAAGTGTTACACGCTGTATATGAGGATGCTTAATGTAAAAACAACACGACTGGCTTATCCATATATTATTTACAAAAATTACAAATCTTAAAACTAGTTATCTTAAAGCTATAGAAAATAACACTCATAGCCCATTCTTATATGTATGTCATTCATACACATGCCAAAAAAAAATATTAAAATTACATTTTGTTTGAAATTAAAAATATAAATGAAAATTTACGTGTTTACTCACTGAGAGGTGATGCTCTGATGGTATGTGACGATGCATACTATGATTTTATAAGATTAATCATTTTGTAATAAATATTTTGCAGCAATTTTCCAAATACGCAAAAAAAATTCTACTTATAGATTTGCTCGTAATTACGTAATAGTAATGCATAAAAATAAAATTTTAGCACTTGCTCATGTGTCACTGTGAATAGCTAGGAATGTCAGTACAATGTGTATGTGGAATAATTAAATAGCAAAAAAAGGGTAATTTAGTAAATACACAAAATTGCTTAAATAATGGATTAGCTGAATGGGTCGCGAGTTTAGTTGATAAGGATTTCAAATAGCTAGATATGATGCTTGAAGGTTTAATATAGACATATTAATGATGGTATAAAGGGGTTCTGCTAAATTGAGGGCTCAGGTCGATAGTGTGCTTTTCGCGCGCTGTAGCAGGGATGTACTCCGCATAGCTAAAATTTGGGAGATCGTAATTGTGCTCTGCTCGCTCGCTCTGTCGATGCTCTGCTCGTTCGCCCTTGTTTGGCTTTGCTTACTCGCTCTGTGAATGCTCTGCATACTCGCTCTCGCTATGCTCTGCTTGCGTGCTTTTAGTTTGCTCTGCTCGTACGCTCTTGCTCTGCTCTGCTCGCTCTGTGAATGCTTTGCACGCTCACTAGTGTTTTGCTCTGTTTGCTCGCTCTTTTTGTGCTCTGTTCGCATATTTTGGTTTGGGTCTGTTCACTTGCTCTTGCTTTTCTCTGCTTTCTCGCCCTTGCTCTGTTCTGGTTGCTCGCTCTTGCTCTGCTCTGCTCGCTCTTGCTTTGCTCTGCTCGCTCTTGCTCTGCTCTGCTCGCTCTTTCTCTGCTCTGTTCGCTTGGTATTGCTCTGCTCTACTCGCTCGCTCTGTTTTGGCTCTGCTCGCTGGCTGTTATTTTGCTCTACTCGCTTGCTCTTGCTCTGCTCTGCTCGCCTGCTGTTGCTCTGCCCTGCTCGCTCGGTATTGTTTTGCTCTGCTCGCTCGCTCTGGCTTGGCTTTGCTCGTTCGCCCTTGCTCTGCTCTGCTCGCTCGCTCTGTTGACACTGGGTGCAGTCGCGGATGCGGATGTTGATTTGTCCACAGCCATAGCACTTCATAGGCTGAGAACATACTCGCAGTCAGTGTCCTAAGCTACTACATCTGAAGTACGGCTCTACCTGCTTTCGCCAAAAGTTTTCCCTAATTGGCTGCAGGTTCGTCTTTGGTTATGCTTTATTTGCTCAGCTAGCTCTTCGAGTTTTACTCTTTGCTCTTCGTTTGGGGCGACGATTTTTCTTCTGTACTCGCTCGCTCTTATTTGACGTCTTAGCTAAAGGGGGTACAGGGTGATTGCTAGTAATTGATGCTAAAACTGGTATTGGGTGTTGATACATCGGAGCATCTTCAAAGTTAAGGGGAGAAATCAGAGCTGTTTCACTCAATTTAGACTTTATACCAGTGCAGGCTGTAGTGGGAAATAAGGATTCATCCAGAGCTGGAGAGGGTCGGCATACGATTTTCTGGGCTCTGCAAGTCTCTTCTTTCTGATTCAACCATTGCAGTTCTTTGAAGTTATTAGCATAACTTGTTTGCTCTGGTACAGGGGGTTGCTTCATGGGATTTGCTGAAATGGTTAAAAAAGGGGGCGGCTGTATTAAAGGTTGTAAGACGGGCAGATATCCAGAAGGTGCTGCAATATATGGGACATGACTCCATGGACTAGGATATGAAGGAGAAACGAGTATGGATAAAAATAAGGAGTTGGTGCGCTATTATGTCCTCCATGGTACGTCGTTGCAGTAATAGTAGGAAGGGTATCAGTTGCTCTTACAGGATGAGGTATGATCGCTGTGCTGAAAGAAAGACATGTAGTCGTAGTGCACGTGGTCGGTGGGTGGATAGTTGCATTGCTATTGCTAAGAAGAATAGGATTTTCTAAGCTATTCGAGGGATAAGTGAATTGATTGCACGCACTTTGCTCTGTTGGAAGGTTATCAAATTCTAGCCGCAAATCGTACGTCACCTCTTCTATTATTATTCTTTCTTTCACCGAGATGTCGTCTAAGCTCATATCGTAAAATTCGCTCTTCAAACATCGGAATACTTCCGGCCATGCTCACTCCTCGTTCGCTGTATTTAAAGAGCTGCTCCGTGGATAGTCGGTCTACCATTCGCGTGATTTCGTCCGCTGCTTTAAAAACTTCATCCTTACATATATGCTCAGAAATCCATAGAAGCTCTATATTTAACTGTTTGCTTATCATATTTACAATAAAAAGCTGTTACACTACACAAGGGTATGCATGAGTAAAAATTTATTATTAATGATTAATGCTATGGTAAGATCCTATCTCAGGAGGTTTGGATAAGAATTTTCTACACAATAGCTCTGGCTTGCAACAAAAGAAAAGAAAATTGTTAAATGTTTTATAATTAAGAAAAATAAACGAAAACAAAGCTAAGTTGGATTAGCACTTCAACAAAAAATTTATTTGTAATAAATAGAATTGTTTAATAATCAATTAATTTTTCATAGCACGCCCGTAATACTCAAAAGCTGAAATTAAAATTTTAGTAAAGCCAGATGCACGCTAAAGCAAAAGAAAATTATGCGTTAACTATTGTGTAACGACACGCACTAAGGTAGCCACTATAGTGATATATTCCGAGCAAGCACAAATAGAAATTTAGATTGCTCAGCACACTTAAGATATTCAATTATATTATATGTACAAAAAAAAAGCTTTGCTTAATATGGAGTTGCAAGACGCGTAGTGCTAAAAGGCGATGAAGCTAGAGGGAAATGAGCTGCAGGGTAACACAAGTAAAGACAAATACAAGCAGCAATGCAATGATATATATGTATGTGTATCGAAATATATGTACATGTGTATTTAAATGCAGTGCTATTATCCAATAAATCATTGAGCTTAAGGCTCACGCTCAAATAAGAAAATAATGCTCTATGTATATATTAAAAATGTGCAAGCAAAACATTTAACACAAAAAAGAATAAAAAAACAAAATATTTTATTTCTTTGCTTACTGCACGCTCTTTAAAAAGAAACAATTTACTACAAATGTTCCAGCAAGATTTTAAATATTAAAAAAAATGCTGCAAAATAAATGTCGCGGTTACTTCATACCAAGCGATGCCAAGAACAAAAATGGCAGCCAGAGCGCCTCCTTTCGGCCTCGTCGTGTGTGCGTCGTTCGTAATGGCGACCACGTGGCGAAGCGGAAACGCATGAATAGAAAAATGTTCTTTTCAATGGCATAGCCGATTGTCTTTCACTTAAAGCGCAGTTTTTTTCTTCACAGCACAGATTCTTTTTCCTTTATTTTAAGGGAATGTAATAGGGTATATGATTTCTACATAGATACCGACATCACAGTTTTCCAAATATTTTATCTTTATTCAAAAATTTTCAGAAATATCTCTATGTTAGGCTCTTTATTAGTAGAAATGAAAGACTGTAATATAGAGATATTTTTAAAAATCTTTGATTAAGAACCAATAACTTGGAAAACTGTAATGTCGGTATTTTACATCCCCTTAAGCACAGTTTTTTTAATTTTATTTCAAGCACAGTTTTTTTAATTTTATTTCGAGCACCGTATTTTTTCGATCCCGTGACTCTATACAAAAATTTTCACTAAAATTTTTGTCGGCCCCACGTTGGGCGCCAGTTGTGGCAACCTTGGGGATCAGGAGGTTGCACTAAATTTATAAAAATATATAAGCTGTAATTAAATCAGTAACAAAAAAAAGGAAGCTTTATTTCAGAAATTTGTACAGTAATCGTACGCTTGATTAAAATGGACGCCAGCCACGTATAGCGTACGCGACGCCGCTTGCACTGATTAAATAACTTTTGGCGCGACGAAATGCAGATATTAACAAAAATTAAAACTAAAAGGGCACAAGCACATAAAAAAAAAGAATTACTCGAGTCAAGCTGCTTACGATCTATATGAATGCACATTATATGTGCTATAGATATTCGTACGTGTGTGCCAACGATTTTGGTTTATAATTTTAACTATTTGACTCGCGTGGTCTGCTTTCCGTCTTGCCCGTAGTTAGATGCTCCCTTCTGTCGTCTATATGCGCCACAAATAAACATATAAGTAATATGGTTAATCTGCCATGTGACAATATATATATATATATATATATATATATATATATATATATATATATATATATATATATATATAATATTAAAAAGATGTATCTTTTATTTCTATAAATTTTATTTCATATACTTCTTTTCAAAATTCGTTTTTTTCAAGTTATCACAAAAAAATCATTTCTTCAACCTCTAAAGGGATAACTGTTTTAAAAGCACCTGAATGATTTTTTTTAACTGCCAACATTTATTTGTATTATTGTTTTAAATCATCCCCCGTCGGAATGATCCAGATCAAATAAAAGCTTTATACAAAACTTTACTTTTAAGCTACTGAATTATAAAATAATTTTTTTTCCTTCCAACTTTTGATAGATTATCCTATCCAAAATTTTAAAAAGTATAAATTAATGAAAATATGTCTTTTTAACATAAAATAAATTTCTTCAAAATCAATCAATCAATTCAATTGACAAGAAAAATTTAAATAATTATAAATTTGTCCTTTCAAAAAATACAATAAATTCAAACCTCCTGTTGAAAGTTGCGGTAAAAAATACAATGAAAAAAAGAAATAAGATTAACTTTCAATGCTTTTGGGTTTGTAATCGATTTGTTTTATGATTCTTTAAATATCAAATAGCGAGCGCGAAGCGCGAGCGTTTTCGCTCGTGCCTTATATTCAAGAAGCGAAGATTTTTGCATGCCTTGCATTGCGAAGTTATGCAAGGACCGAGGGAATTTTAGAGATTCGCTTCGCTCAGCTCTGAAAGGACCAAGATGCGAGCCACAGCGGCCCAAATGACTGTTGTGGCGAGCTAATTTTATTCGAATTTGAATAAACGTATGCTAACAGCGCAGTCGCGGATCGTTTGCGGAACCATCATTGATCTGTCAGAAATTTAACAATGAGATTTTTAAATATTCAAATTTCTTTTTGTTTTATTTCATTTATGATTGTACATCACAATGTCTGAAATTACAATCCATAGAAATTAAAATATATTTCTAGTATAATTTTTAATAGAAAACCTTTTTATACATTTCTTCCAAAACTCAATATTTTTCGAGAAAAAAAATCATAACTCTCATATTGTAGTCAAAAATAAAGATTTTTCCTGAATTTTTCGCAAAATTATTTAACTTTGAGAAATTTACCCAATTCGTACCTTTGCTTATTTTTTTTTGTATGGAAAAAAATGAGCCCTTAAAAAGCCCATTTAACCTGGTCAGTTTTTGGGTATATTAAAAAGTATGTTTTAATCAATCAGATAAGCGTAAATATTTATATAGTGCAATTTGCGAAAATTCAGGTGAATTCCATATGCTATTTCCAACAGAAAGTATTTCCTCAAGTTTTTACCAAAAGTTAATAGTTTTCGAGAAAAATATTAACCAAGGCATTTATTTACGAAAAAATTTGAAAAATTCGAATTATTTCATGACTTCTAGCCTTAGACTCTTTATCTAGACCTTAAAAAATTTTTTCGTATATTTTGGGTATTAAATGGAACATATTCACAGATATTGAACGATTTTTTTTTACCACGTGAGTTGACATGAAATGTCCTATATATATATTATGATTCCGTTACTGATTATGTTTGTCGACTGCATTTATTTTTCTAACTTAAATTAAATCTTTTAATATATTTTAAAGCATTTTTTAATTAATCAAATAAGTTGAAATATTGTATATTACAATTTGTATATATCCGTGAATATTTGTTATGTTTTATTTATTAAATAATATTCTCAAGTTTCTAGAAGTCAATAATTATCCAGTGAAAAATGCATAATGAATAAGACTTTTCAAAACCCTACTGTAAATATTATATCAGCTCTTAAGTGAGATCTCATATGCGATCTCATGTACTATCTCATGTGAAATGTCACATGAGATTTCATATGATTTCTTGGTACGCGAACTCATATGAGATTTCACATGAGACACCTGATGTTGCCTAGGCCCAAGGCCCTTCGCAACCCCATGGCTTAGTCCCACCAGCGACCCCTCACCACAACCTCATGGATGGGTTCCGGGAATGTGCGGTTAGACATAGTTGGATAGGCAATGTTTCGTGATCTCTTCATATAAAGAAATCACATTATTTAAGTATTTTGATTTTATTAATATCAGAGTACTCCATTCCTGTTTTTCATTCTAGTTGTCACTAGTTTCTCACACTCACAGAAGATGTGCTGAGCCGTTTCCAAGGTGGACCTGCACCATCTGCATGCGGGAGAACGAGCCACTTTCATGTTGTTCATATGGTAATTTAATTTACCGTGCCCTGGCGCTATTTGTGCGACTATGTTTATATCTTCTCTGCTTAGGTTCGGACCCGTGCCAACCACGTATGATCGGGATTATCACCCAGCAGAGCTTCAGCTTGTTTGTTACATGGTGTGTTCCTTCAGGTTGTCCTATGTAGTGTCTCTCGCCATTTAATTTTAAATATTAAGATATAAAAAATGAAATCAATTCAAAATGGATATACTAATAAATTAAAAAAATTGCATGAAAAAGAAAAATTACACAAAAAAGAGACTTATAGGAAAGTTATAAGTGAACAATATAATGAATATGAAAAAATGGTACAAATTAAAAATCAAAAATTGGAAAATGCCGATATTATTAAGATAACATAAGTAAAAAATGATTGTTACCAATTAAAGGAATCACGCACAAGATGTAAACAAATAGAAATTGATGACAATAAACATGTTAATAATGATACTACAATAAATAAACCAATAGATGAAAAAAGCGAAAACATAAATATGATTCTAATCAATTAAAGATATTATTTATTAAGTGTAAACTATTAAAAATTTGAGACTATAATAATAATAAAAACTACAGTAATCATAATTATAATAATATTCATAATGTTGTATTGAACAAAGTTATTGATAAAACAATAAGGGGCAAAGTAGAAAAAAAATAAAAGAAATTAAATGAAAAAATATTAACTGAAAAATTAATTCGAAACTGATCAGTTGTATAGCAAATATATATTTTGATGAGAATCTCATATCTGAAAATAACATTAGTTTCATGACAGATACATGTGTTTATTGTGATACCAAACATTTTGCTTTCATATATACTAAAAGTAACGATTTCTCCAATAATAAAAGTAAAGTAGAATTGTTGAAAATATTCCTTACCCAGAACAATTAAAGTTTTTAGCAACTGAATTAACGGAAGAACTTATTGATTTTCGACAAAATGTTAGGTTGTACAATGATGCTTTAGCATTCGAAATTTTTGGTGCCAATTTTGATACATTGCCGGGTAAAGGACCACAAGTTATTAGAATATACGGACAAATTTACCATAATGTATTGAGACCGCATTAGTATATTTCGCATTAAGCTGAGCATGGTCTCAATCAGTAGCGAGTGGGGATATTAAAAGTACCGTACGCGTCTTCACGAGCGTGCACGTATACGCCCATGTTAGCAACATATACGTGCGGGCTCAGTGACAAACGTACGATTATGTATATTAAACGTATAAGTTTGATTGTAAATGCATCCCTCTCTCTTGTAGCGTTAACAAGGAGTGGGACTGTGATAGATGGGAGATGGTACCAGCGGTGTGGCAGCACCGAGAAACCGACGTTTCATGTATAATTGAGGATAAGAGCAAAGGCACTCTTGTGTCGGCACTCTTCTAATAAAGTTCTTATTAAAACTAAATACGTGTCAAGTAGAATCTTGTTTCTTATTCAAGTTCAAAAGACAGCGAAAGAGTACAAATTACGTGCTCCGTACCTGTGTGAACTTGAATAAGATTTGCATTAAATATACGCATGTAAAGTCTGCGGTATACTTAAATAATCTGTGTGATTTAAAGAATAAATTTAGTGTGTGAAGTGTGATGCCATACCTTTACTATTTTTAATATAAAGTGTAATAGCCGAAAAGGCAAAATTCATAAGCCTTGAATTTACGTGCTGATCGCAAAGCTCTTAGCTTGGTTCATGCACGTACCTTCAAGTGTACGTAAACAGACGCGTTGTAAATTCATGCGCGACTTGTCGATGCGAGAGGCCCAAATGATGATTCCCTTGCATACCTAAATCCCAATTTTCCTGTCAACAACATAAAACGAGTTAGATTAAACCTATGGACCCGAATCTGGTAAGCAAGACATCTTGCCAGTGCACGGTCTGGTGAAATCTAACTCTCTTACGATTAATATTTAAAAGTAAAAAAGTATAACGAGTTTGCACGCGTAGCGGTTAAGCACGCGTTAAGCTCGGGATATTAAAACACACGGCATCCATCTTGACGCACTCGGACGCACGATTGACGTGAAAATCTTGAAATCGTGTCTGAGAGTGAGTCAAGGTGTGATCTCGAAGTGTATGGTGTTTCTAATCACCATACACTATTAAAAGTGCGTTATATGCCATATATGACGTCACAGTATATGCGTTACATCCTAATAAAGATGAAGCACGTAAATATTGACAATTATATATTTTAGATAATGAAATGGCAACGATTGAACGGAATAAGTTTAATACAAATTTAACATTATTAAAACATTTAGATATCTTGATAAAAGACATTAACTCTTATGCTAAAGCCTATAAAATGATGCATAAAGTAAAAGAAGAAGAATTACAATGATGTGCAAAAATCTATTGTCCTACAAGAACTGTTACTATGTCTATTGTCCGCAATTATAGTTTAAATAAAAAAAGATATAATCTACCTACCTGTAATGAAGTTGCAATAGTATATGTTGGAGAAGACGATCTTCCTCCTATTGAACGTGATATTGTCATTTACTCCAAGTATGATAAACCAATTAGTATACCGACGATTAGCAAACATACAGATCCTATGACATATCCGCTTATTCATCCTAATGGTGATTTTGGATGGATGTCAAATATGGAAAGTAAATTTAAAAAATCTAATATTTTCAATTTAAAATTTCAGAATTATAGATTTAGTGTTAGAAATGAATTTAATCTATTCCTTAATTTGGGAAAATTATCTCGACAGTTTATTGTTGGTGCGCTTGAAAAAGCTGAAATCTCTAGATTATATTTCATACGAAAAAACCAAAACATATCAAGAAGTGATTGTTACAAAGGTGTTATGGACTATTTACATAACAAAAAAAATTAGATTCTTCAAAAATGGGAAAAATGGTAATATTACCGTCAAACTTTACAGGAAGTCCACGATTTTTAAAACAAAATTACATTGACTCAATGACACTTGTAAATTATCGTGATAAACCTGACCTTTTTCCAACTATGACCTGTAACCCGCATTGGAAAGAAATAACTGAAAACTTGGAACTTTATGAAAATGCAATAGATAGACCAGATATTATAACAAAAGTATTTTATCAAAAAGTAGAAGAATTCAAAAATTCAGTAATGAAAAGGGGAATATTAGGAAAATGTATTGCATATAGTTATGTAATTGAATTTCGAAAACAAGGATTACCGCCTATGCATATGTTAGTAACAACTTACTCTTGGATAAAAATGATAAATTTGATATTCCCGAAAAAGTTGATGAAATAATCAGTGCAGAAATCCCAAATAGAGATATTTATCCAAAATTATATAGTATTGTTGAACAATTTATGATACGCCGTCCCTGTGGTATGCAAAATATAAATTGTCCGTGCATGGATAAAAATACGAAACAATGCACTGAAAATTTTCCAAGAAAATTTAATAATACAATAACATTTAAATCCAATGGATATCCATTATACAAACGTAAAAATGATGGCGTCGAAATAATTGTCAAAAATAAATTTACAGAAAGAACTGAAGATAATTAATTTGTTGTTCCTCATAATACTTACTTATTATTGAAATTTAATGCACACATAAACGTTGCGACAAGTATTCATACCCGCGCATTTCAAATCTTCTGCCTAAGGGCTAAGCTACTGTAGAACAGTAGTTCTGAGCTCAGCCGCTAGGCGGCAACCTTGAACGTCATTGCACGCAACGAGAAAAATGAGGCCAGAGTATATAAGAGGCCGAGAAGCTAACCAGAGCAGAGCAGTGTAGACTACGGTCTCCCCTCTCTCTTTACCTAAGTGAGCACGCTAGGCTAAGAGAGAGTGAGACAGGTAGTGGCTGGCCGCCTTGGCTTGGGGACTACCCACGGCTTAGGCAGAGCTTCTCTCTCTTGCATACGAAAGTAGGCCGAGTGAGCACGCTGGTCTACATTCTTGTGCTTAGGCTGGCAGTATCAGAGATACGTTGAGTGAGCACGCTGGCGTAAATCTATGCTGCCTAGAGCACACTCGTAATCTTCTGCCGTCGCCGCAATGCCGAACTTGCGCCGCTGAATTTAAGGGTAATGTCCACCCAAAATATTATATCCTATCTCACATATCGCAACTGGCTTAATTAAGGGTCTTGTCCACCCACAGCTGTCGCGTCCGCCACTACGTGATTTATAGAATATATTAAGGGTGTCGTCTACCCATTACTTTTTTTATATTAATTTGAAGAACTCCGTCCGACCACGTGTAAATATTAGATCTTGGAATAAGTTAAGGGTGTCGTCCACCCAATACATTTTGTTATGTTAATTAAAGGACTCCGTCTGACTGCCGCGTAGTCATTAAGATATTAGAATAAGTTAAGAGTGTCGGCCACCGATTGTCTTTACATCACTTAAAGGTCTCGCATGCCTATAGAGATTTGTAATTTAGATAATCAAGGGAGCCGGCTGCCCACCATTATTATTATCGTAGGATTATCTATTGCGTTATTAGGTGTCGTTGCCTATTAATATCATTATAACTAATTATTAATCATTTGTCTCTTTTTGTTTTACACATTGTTGCAGGTAAAAGCCGCCGATATATTTTAGACCGTCCAGGCCATAGAATCTTTTAGTTAAACTCAACCTATTAAATTAGATTCATTTAAAGATTTATTGATTTAATCATTTATTATATAGCCGTCAAGTGGCCGAGGTAAATAAAGAACTAATTACTTTTGTAAATTATATTTCATTAAGGTTAGGTTAGCTTGTTTGTATTATATAAAATAATAGGTTTAGCTTTGATTAATACATTATTATTATTTCATTATTGTGATTGTCTTTGCACGTGAGTTTCATGAGTACAATAAAGCTAAGGTACTTCCTAGCATAACCAAACGTGTTAAACTCGGTTATTTTCCTTCCTTTTCCACCGTCCAATCCTTCCCACTCCTGCCGATCTTACTCTGGTAAATCACTGGAGCGTCTGGCAACAGGAGAAACACGTATTTTCCCCTCCCGAAGGGGAAAAACGTTACAACCCAGAAGTTTGTTCCACTGTACACTGCATTAAATATTTATTCAAATACTGTTATAAAGGTCATGATTGTGCATAAATTAAAATACATCAAGTAAGTGTGAATTTTCAATCAGAAAATAAAGACACTTTTCAACATGACAATCGTGAAAATGGTGAATATGATTATGACGAAACCCAACAATACATTACTACACGATATTTATGTCCACCTCAAGCAATGCACAGATTATAAGAATATCCCTTACATATTATTTTACATACTATAAAACGTCTAAGCGTTCATGAGAAAAATCAACAAAACGTATTTTATGAAAAAGGAAAAAGAAGAAATAGTCATGCAAAAAAATGTTGGAACAACATTAACAGCATATTTTGAATTAAATAGAGAAGATTTTGAAGCACGAAATTACTTGTATTCAGAAATACCAAATTTTTATAGATTTGATAAAAAACTTAAAAAGTGGAATAAAAGAAAAAAAAGAAAACCAATACTTAGTAGAATGTACTTTGTACGTCCGAAAGATTGACAACGTTATTTCATTAGGTTATTACTATTACATGTTGAAGGAGCCACATCTTTTGAAGCTTTGCGTACTGTTGATGATGTGATGTACAATTCGTTTTATGAGGCAGCTAAGACAAAACAATTAATTAATGAAGATGAAAAATGGGATAGATGTTTGGAAGAAGCATCTTCAATAGAATTCCTTTATATCCTTTATGAATTATTTGCTTTGATTTGGGTTTTTCATAATCCTATAAATACATAAGATTTATATAAAAAATATAAAGATAAGTTATACCATCGTAAATACGAAAAAAAATATAAGTAAAAATCTTGCATTGAATGTTATTAAAAATAATTTACAAGTCGATGGATTTTCTTTGAACGATTTTAATTTACCAAAAATAAGCACATTTATAGAAGAAGATAATAATCAAACAATTTTGAATCATAATAATAATATTCTTAATGAATGAGAAATAAAAATAAATTCTTTAAACGATAAACAAAGAAAAATATTTAATTCTATATAAAGAGTTTAAAGAACCAAAGTGAAGAAAAATATATTTTTATAGATGGACCAAGTGGAAGTGGAAAAAGTTATCTACTTAACGTTTTAATAGTTCATTCTAAATATCATACTATACATTATTTATGTGCAGCTTGGACAACTATAGCAGCGAATTTATTAGTCGATAGAAAAACCGTGCATACAACATTGAAACTACCGTTAAGGGGCCGCTGAATTGTATTAATTAATAATGAAATTAATTTTGATGCTTTGTTTTAAAAAAAAATTTGACATACTTACAAAATCATAAGTGAGGTTAGAGAATTAATTTGTCCTCATTAGAAAAAATATTGTTTTTTACTGTACAAATTGCGAACAACTTTTGATTTCTAGTAATAACTACTAGTTTTTCCAAAAACCTGCATTTTTTTATTAGAAAAGGATAGAGAGATACAACGTCCTCTTAAATATAACAGATTGTACAACTTTTAATTATAAGCCTAATTCTGCAGGAAGCAGACAAAGGAAACAAATAATTGTTTGGAATAAAATATCCATGACTTTAAAATTTGCTTTTGAAGCAGTTGATCGTCTTTTTCAAGATTTATGCGATGTGAACCAACCTTTCGGTGGTACAACTGTAATTGCATCAGAAGATTTCAGGCAAACATTACCAATTGTACGACATGGAAGATGTATGAATATTATTGAAAATTCCGTTAAATTTAGTTTATTATGGCAGAATTTAGAGCCCAAAATATAGAGCTAAAGTAAATATAAGAATCAAAAAAATATTGAGCTCAAAAAAATAAAGAGACCAAGAAAATATAATGATAAAAAAATATTAGGCCCAAAAAAATATGTTTTAAAAAAATATTGGGTTCAAAAAAATATAGAGCCAAGAATACATAAGAATAAAAAAAATATAAGATTAAAAAAAATATTGGGCCCAAAAATATATTGGGCCCAAAAAAATATAAGAATCAAAAAAATATAGAGCTCAAGTAAAATAAGAATCAAAAAAATAAAAAAATCAGACAAATATTGGGCCCAAAAAATATAGAGACCGAAAAAATATAATAATAAATGAATATTGCGCCCAAAAAAAAATATAAAATTAAAAAAAATATAAACCCAAAAGAAAGTTAAAAAACAATAAGGCCCAGAAAAATAAATGTCCCAAAAAAAATTAGAGGCCCAAAGAAAATAGGACTCGAAAAAAAGTAGGTCCAAAAAATATAAGGCCTAGAGAAATGTAGGACCAAAAAAGATATGGAATCTAAGAAATAATAGGCCGGAAAAAATTAGGCCCAAAGAAAATAAGACTCAAAAAATGTAGAGCCGAAAAAACATAAGACCCAGAAAAATATAGAGCTAAATAAAATATAGGACTTGAAAATTATATAACCCATAAAAATATAAATTTCGGAAAAAAATTAAGCCCGAAAAAATATAGAGCCAAAGAAAATATAAGAATCGAAAAAATATTTGGCCTGAATAAATTAGAACCCAAGACAATATAAGGCTGAAAGAAAATAGCACTACAAAAAAGTAGGGCCCGAAAAGTATGAGGCCCAGAAAAATATAGAGCTAAATAAAATATAGGACCCGAAAAAATCATGGAACCCAAGAAAATATAAATTTCAAAAAAATATTGGGCCCAAAAATATAGAGCACAGAAATATATAAGAATTGAATAAATATTAGGCCTAAAAAAATATAGAGCCCAAGAATACATAATAATCAAAAAAATATTGGGCCAAAAAAAAATATAGAACCCAAGAAAATGTAAGGTCCAAAAAAAAAATGAGGACCAATGAAAATAGGAATCAAAAAAATGTAGGGCCTGAAAAATATAAGGCCCAGAAAAATAAAGCTAAATAAAATATAGTACCCAAAAAAATTATAAAACCCAAAAAAATATTCCTTTTGAAAAAATATTGGTCCTAAAAAAATATAAAGCCCAATAATATATAAAAATCGAAAAAATATTGGGTCCAAAAAATATAAAGCCCAAAAATATATAAGGCCCAGAAAAATATAGAGCTAAATAAAATATAGGACCCAAAAAAATTATAGAACCCAAGAATATATAAATTTTAAAAAAATATTGGGCCCAAAAAATATAGGGCGCAAGAAAATATAAGGCCCAAAAAAATATAGACCCTAAAAAAATATAGAGACCAAAAAAATAATGGACCTAGAAAAATATAGGGCGCAAGAAAATATAAGACTGAAAAAAATATGACCCAAAAAGATGCTTATGACTAATGAGGACTAATTATATAGGGCCTAATAAAAAATTGCTACTCTTATTACCAAAAGATTAGACACATTTAACAAATGCGGAGATCCGGAGAACCGGAGAACTGGAGAACCGGAGAAGCGGATAACTGGAGAACCGGAGAACAGGAGAACCGGAAAAAAAGTGGTTTCACTTTAATATAATATAGGAAGGATTATTTACAATCATTTAGAATTATTTACCGTTATTTACACCTATTTACAATTATTTATATTTATTCACAGTTATTTATATTTATTCACAGTTATTTATATTTATTCACAGTTATTTATATTTATTCACAGTTATTTACATTATAACGAGGCTAACAGTTTACTTGTATGCTATGATTTAGCATATGTATATATCCATCCTCGTTGTCGTCGCACAGTACAACGTCTGTTTCGATGCTTGATGTGCGAGTGTAAGAGTGAGACGGAGAGAGTCTGTGCCAGCGGTTTGGATGTATGGCTGTAGAGAGAGGCGCGCGCAATGCATGGCGGGTAGACTTAGGCAAGAGAGAATAGCAAACGGGTCGTTTTAACAGAGATAGACTGCCATATTGAAGAAGGTTGTGTGTGCTCGAGCGTCAGCTAATTTTTGATAATAAATTTTGGTGAGAGTGCTTGATTCTTGATTTTCTCTCTAAAATCTGTGTGGTAACTCGCGTAGAGCAATGAATTCTCGTCGTGATTGATTTCTTTTTGTTGTGAGCCAAGGCCAAGTGGGTTTGCTACAGCTTTGCAGAGAGAATCGAGTAACCCTTCAACGAGGACGATAAGATTATCGAGCTGCACCTCGTGTCTACGGTGCCGCTTTGTTGGGTGTTACGAGTCTGTGGTTGCAACCGAGAATTGTCTGGAAGCTTTCAACTTCAACGCCTAATAAAAGGAAAAATGTTAGTCTGCAGACTGGCGTAATTTTGTTTAATGCGTATTTGCGTTGTATGAGAAGCGACCAAGACCGTCGTGTGCGCCGCGTTATGTAGTATAGGTTAGCTTGGATTAACTTTTGTTTCTTTTTATGAGATTTATTAAATTTTGTTCTCGAGTAAATATTAGTATAATTTTGTTTGCATTGTATTGAATTTATTTACTAATTTGAATAAAGTGAAGTAAAGTTAAAGTAATTCTTGATTATTGCTTCATATTATTTCTCACTAATTAAAATCGTGTTCTGTTTTTATGATTATTGCTTCATATTATTTCTCACTAATTAAAATCGTGTTCTGTTTTTATGTGTATATGCTAAACATAGTATACTCTCTCTCTTAATCAACGGTATTTAATAGAGTTCTCGGGTACACGCCGTGGGTTTCGTCGTACCAAACGTCCGGGAGGCAGAACTTCTAAGCGAAGTTCTGCAGTAGTATTAAATATTGTTTAATTGATGTTCTCATCACAAATAAATAGTCGCAGCAGATCAGCTGTATTAAATTAGGCTGATCGACTATAAATCGAAAGTCAGTTATTTAACGGTAAGAGCATGTGTACTCAAAGTAAGTACACATGAAAACCCACAAATATATTTAATTTTATCTATTTGAATATATTCCTCGTTACAACATTTATTCACTTTCTTACAATTATTTACAGTTATTTACGATTATTTATAGTTTTTTACAGTTATTTGCAGTTATTTACATTTTCGAAAATTTTCACAAATTTATTCAATTTTTTTAGATATATGCGAAAATTTTTGAAAATGTGAATAACTGTAAATAATTGGAAATAAATGTAAATAATTATGAATAATTGTAGATAACTATAAAAAAACTGTAAATAATTATAAATAATTGTAAATCATTGCAAATAACTGCTATTTATGTCTCAATTCTGACATTAACACTTATTTACAGTTATTTACAGTTATTTACATTCATTCGCAGAAATTATTTCCATATGGGTTACTATTAATTCCATAATTTCATTTAAATTAATCAAGTGATTTTCTATAACTTTTTTTTCAATATTTATTTATTTTGAGTTTTATTAAGAGTTTCATTAGATAAAAAATCACTTTCAAAATTTTTTTATGTACTTAAATTACTTGTAGCATTAAATTTTAAAATATTCATTATTGCAAACACAGGATTACTTGAAACATTGCTATGATTCAAGAAATCGACATTAATTTATTTATTATTAGTAAAACTACTTAATGCCATTGTATATGTTAAATCAATTATTAATAATTTCCCTAAGGATTAGGGAAATTGTAATTAAGGTGGTGTAATAAGGTATAAAATTAATACATTATTACCGACATTGCAGTTTTCTGAATTTTTAATCTTTATTAAAAAATTTCTGGAATATCTATATTGTGCTTTTTATTAATTATGAAATAAAAAACTGTAATAAAGAGATATTTTAAAAAATTTTGAATTTAAGTAGCTTCAGCGTTAGATGTCGTATCGAGCAGGGGCTCCAACAAAAAGAACAAAATAAATTTTTTTTCTTTTAAATGAATTTTATAAAAAATGTTTTTAATCTATCACTATATTTATAATCTGTATTACATTTAATTATTTGGCGATAAGTATTTGTGAGTCACGCCTAATAGTATTCCAATCCGCGTTGAAAAAATCCAATTGGATTCCCAGTGGAAATTTCCAATTGGAATTCTAATTCGATTTTGTTGGAAATCCATGTTGGAATTCCAATCAATTCCAATTGGAATTCCAATTGGAAATTCATAATGGAATTCCAATGAGAGTTTTAGAAATCCAACGTAAATTTATGGACATTTTTAAGCGATTGAAATATTTTTTCATATAGAATTTTATTTATGTTTTCATCGCGACTTATAAGAATATCTCTGTTCATTGAAAAAAATAGAACATGAAAAAGCAGGCCGAATGATCGTTGTTTTAGACCAATGAAACTACCAGCTTATCAGTTCTAAACTCTTATTTTTTTTATGCGCATGTGCTTGCCATTAGAAAGCCAATAGATAGAAAGTGTTGTAGCTGCCTAGCGGCTTATCATCGAATATAAATATACACATTTATATAATAGTATTAATAATTGATCACCAGATGGCGACCACGCTTTCTATCTATTGGCTTTCTTATGGCAAGCACATGCGCATAAAAAAATAAAAGAGTTTAGAACTTATAAGCTGGTAGTTTCATTTGGCATAAAACGACGATCATTCAGCCTGCTTTCTCATGTTCTATTTTTCTCAATGAACAGAGATATTTTTATAAGTCGCAATGAAAACATAAATAAAATTTTATATGAAAAAATATTTCAATCGCTTAAAAATGTCCATAAATTTACGTTGGATTTCTAAAACTCTCATTGGAATTCCATTATGAATTTCCAATTGGAATTCCAATTGGAATTGATTGAAATTCCAACAAAATCCAATTGGGATCCCAATTGGAAATTACAATTGGAAATCTAATTGGATTTTTTCAGCGGGGAATCGTATAAATTGTGCTCAATTTTTTTAATAACTTTTCTATTTGATTGTTAACATGATATATTTTTAAATGATTCAAATTCGTAACAAAAGAATCTACAATTTTATTTTTGGTTCATAAAAATTGATCATTTTATTTAGTTAGAAGCATAAATGCTGTTTTTTCGATAAAAGCCCATGTTAAATTCTTGAATTTCTTTAATTTTGTTCTCTTCGATTTGGTTATACATCTTATATTTTTAAAAATGTTTTGAAAAACTTGTGACTCATACTTTTCTCAACATTTTTTTTACTTAATATTTTATAATTTTATTAAAATACGCTAAAGCTACCTCTATAGTCAAAAATTTAAAAGACTGTTATGTCGGTATTTCATATTCTCCTAATGAAAGATTGATATTCTTATAAATTTTGATTTTGCATTATTATCTAGCAATAATGTGTTACTTTGTGTCATTTTCATCTAAGATTCACTTGATGTATATTGTTTTATACATCTTTTTTCTTCATTTGATTCATCTTCAAATTTTCGTTTATATTGATTAATTGCATTAATACTTAAGAGTAGGCCGGAGCAGTTTTGATTACCGACCGAGAAGTGAAAATGTTATTTTATCATTAATAAAATAATTATACTGTTTTAAAAAGTAATTGTTATCAAGCACAATTTTTTATACATACATGGTTGTATATTAGATGTTTTTTTCATAAAACTCAACGTATTTTAAACGTAAAGTAAGTAACTGTTCTTAAAGTTTAATAAACAGCTGTAGTATAAAATTTTCTTCAATTATTTTTGGCGAGCGCAATAGAGAAATAAATTTCGTGGATGTGTTTAAAATTTTAATGCATTCCATTACGTATAGTAAGAAAAAATTAGATAACGGATTTTCAATTCTCGGCGAGTATCGAATCTGCTCCGGCCTGCTCTTAAAGTACAACTATAATCAAATTTATTTTAAGAATTATAAGTCATAGCGAATGTTTAGTTTAAATTGATGATTTGAGCTATCTTCGTTTTATTTTTGCATTTAGATTCAACATTTAAGTTATTAGTTGAAATTCTGTTTATTAATATTACTGTTTTTTTCACGGATTTATTATTTTTTTATATTTACATCAAAGCCAATAGCAGAAATTCATTTTTAATCATTTAAGTACATGAGTAACAAAGCCAATTATAACATTATAACATTAAAAGATAGATCTATTTTTTTTAATAATATATCTTTAACGTAAATGAAAATGTTTTTGTAACGATACTTATAATAAGTACAGTTTTATAGAAATATATTAGTTAATTTAAAAATTAACACAAATAATAATAATAAATCTTAAATGCTAAGAAAACTGTTTCCAATTCTGCATTAAATATTCTATTTTTATATCACAGAATTATTATGTACTTTTAAAATAAGATATATTTATTAATATAAAATAGAACACCGAAGCATTTATGTTGGTAGTATAGATCTGAACTAAAATTAATTTTTTTATTTTTATTGACTTCAATCATTAAAATAAATATTAATTTTCAAATGGTTCATTTTTTTTTAATATTTACATCGAAGCTACAACAAAATTTAATTTTCAATCATTTAAGTTAATAATCAACAAAGACAATCATAATATTAAAAGATAAATGATCTATTTTTGTTAATAATGTATCTTTGACACAGATGAAAATATTTTTATAAAAATATTATAATAAGTATATGTTTATAAAAATATATAAATTAATTTGAAAATGAGCACGAAAGAATAATAAATTTTAAATCCATTTCACGTAACCATAAATAAGATATTTATTTCGAATTTCGCATTAAATATATTCTTAGAATTACTTTTTACTTATCCAAAAAAAGCACTCTTATTTGAACTAAAGATTCAGTACATTAACAGCAATAGCCCTCTCAACTTAACATTAATTTCTCATTTTTTTATTAATTTTAATCATTTTGCAAATTATGATAAACAATACTTTGTAAAAGATAAAATTAAAAATAATAAATAATATAATCTAACCTCGTACATAATAAATATATATTCTTTTATTTATTTATTCTTTTACAATATAACTTGTCACGTCAACATCATGCTTTCTCTTCCTTTCTCTCTCATCATCTACATATATCCGCCATCAAATCTATTCATCAATAAAATCGAAAATCGAGATCGAAATTCGAGAATCATCTCGAAAAATAGATTGATCGCGCTGCAAAATTATAAGATAAAATTAAAATTAAGGAAAGTCCTTGTTTTCGAATAAAGGGCAATATTTTTTTCATAAATCAAGGAAACAATTTTTCAATTTAGCAAAAATATAAAAAATTAAATGTCTCATAGGACTTAAACTGCAGGTTAAAAAATACAGTAAAGCTTATACTCATATAAAAATCGGTTAGCAGAAGAATTATCAAATAAAATATTTTACAAACTTAAAAATTTACTTTGGGAACATTGAGAATGCTGACCTGAATAGTTACGGGATATAATCATCGATATCCGATCTCGCGTGATAATGTCACATTTTTCTCTCAGTATATAAGGATTATAATAGTAAATTATTGGTTTCGGTTGGTGGCCACGCTACCGAGCGGATGTGTTTTTGGAGCTCTGCGTGAAGGTAGATAAAAGTAAAGAAAAATGAAGAAAAGAATTAAATAAAGTATAAAAATAAGTTTGGTAAACTGTGAGGATAATAAAAAATAAAGAAAGTTGGAAAAAGAAGAACTTAGAAGTAAAAAGATGTTGAAAAGAAAATGTATGTTTGGAGGTTAGATAGTCGATGGGCAGCCATTGTGAGGCTTTGTTGTAGAAGGTATAAAAGAAGTGAAGATGAAATATCATTGAAATAAGTGTTAAGATACGTAATAAACCTGCAGTAATAGACATAAAGAAGCAAGGACAAAAGTGAAAAAATATAGATAAAAGAAGAAAAGTGTAAAAGTGCAGTCGTTGTATAAAGAGAGAAAAGGAGTGAAGTGAAAAAATTTAAAAAGCTAAAAAGTATTGGTAAAATAGTAAAAAGTAATAATAGTTTCAATTCGATAGTGTATGGAAATAATGGAAATTCTTAGAAAAGAAAAGAGATTAGTAGAGAGAACGGTAGCGCTGCCACCTGTGAAGCTGGGACACAAAGATATAGTTACTCTAGACGGTTAGAGAGTTAGAGAGAGAGGCACATAGGGTGTAATAAAGTATGATAAGAGCAGGACAGAAATAAGGCAGGATATATAGTAAACGGCTAACGATGAAAAAAGAAGAATTAAGAACAAGGAAAAATAAATCAAGGGCGATGATGAAAGAATGAAAATTTATGCGGGACTTAAAATGTAAAACGCGAGTTGTTATTAGTGGTTAATGTGCGTTCATAAGGGTGGTGTGAGTCTGAGTGTTATGTGAGCGAAATATTAGCATAGGGTTTTGTACATAAAAAGTTTAAGCAAACCAAAAATTTTAAAATATTAAAAACAATGTACAAATAGGGAGATAAATTAAAATAAAGTAAGGTTATAATTTAATAGTGTATAGAAAATTTGTTTTAATGTAAAAAGAACTGGTGGAATAAGGCAGAGCAAAAAATTATGAAATGAAATAAAGGTGGACAATAAAAAGGTAGGATAGGTTTTAATAAAGAATAAAGTGGTATAGATATAATCTGTGCACTATACACGGAAAAAATTTTGACT
Organism: Anastatus disparis; assembly: GCA_017163975.1. Taxonomy (NCBI): domain Eukaryota; kingdom Metazoa; phylum Arthropoda; class Insecta; order Hymenoptera; family Eupelmidae; genus Anastatus; species Anastatus disparis. The sequence continues at coordinate 1,088,727 of JAFFSR010000336.1, read as the reverse complement.
CTATAAACATGATGCGCGTCACACAAGAAAAAGTGCTGCCTTTTTCATCGTAAACCACGCGTACTGTTTCGCATTTCACAATTCGTGCATAACTTTTTTCGATGCAGGTAATCGTGAAATACAGCGCAAGGTGGCGCCACATCGAAAAATTTCATGCACGTTTAGACACGCATCGATATTTATCGTTCATGCGAGTCACCTTGTGGTGCGTTTCCTAAACGCACTATCTTTTACAATGTAAAATTTTCTCCGTGTATAAGGAAGGGAAAGTGAGGTTAGATAGGCGCAGAACATAAAGCATCGATTTATTAGGTTATGTATGTGTATACGTTTTGAGTATAATAGAAGAATATAGAGTAAGGTAGAGTTGGGCCGAATAATACTATTTGGGATTATTTTAAATGATTTAAGAATGAAGTTTACGAAATCGTGGAATATTACGGTGGAGTAAAGGAAGGAACATTATGAGGGAAAAGTATAAGAAAGAACTGGCTAGGTTGTAAAAACGTTAAAGATTATGTGTTATAGATGAGTTTGATTAGTATGAGGTATGGTGATGAGTGTTGGAATTTAATGTAAGGTATAAGATAATGTTTAAAGAAAAACATTTTTGGTATTGATGCGATGGAAATGTGAGGTTAGGTAAAATGTAAGAAATAAATTAGTTTAGACATATGTAAATAAAATGAAAAGTGTGGAAATTAGGTAAAGCTTACGTAATACACGACATTAAGAGCAGGCCGGATTCGCTGTCCTTGTCTAATTGGCATTTTTGTTATTTACTCAAGTATTAATCGGTGTATCGGCAAATTGAAGGTTAAGCGCAATAGATATTATTATTACAAATATTTGTGCACAAGAAAAAAAAATCTATCGCTTTGTTTTTGAGAAAAGTAAGGAACGCGAAAATATTATAAACATAATCTTTTACTTCGGCGTTCCTTACTTTTCTCAAAAACAAATCAGTAGATTTTTTTTTCTTGTACATAGATATTTGTAATAATAATATCTATTGCGATCAACCTTTATTTTGAAGATACACCGATTAACACTTGAGTAAATAACAAAACAACTCAATTGTTACTCGGTCGGTATCAGGTTCTACTCCGGCCTGCCGTTAAGGGTATTTCTTACTGCTTGTTAGATATTTTTCAAAAACAAAATTTGAATGTAAAATTTAAATTCGAATTCAATTATAAATCTTGCTTTGTATATATATTTTTTTAAATATAGGTTGAAAATTAAATTAGAAATAAAGGTAGGAAATTTGGAATATTTATGATGGAGTAGTTGAATATGTTTCAGCATTTCTGGGCCAAAAAGACGAAGTGCCAACAGGCTGCATTGCGGACAATTTGATTGCGAAATCGTTTGTTATATTAAGGTTAAGTTAATGTGTGTGTGGTAAAATCTAAGGGAGGGTAGACTGTATTACTTGAGTATGATTATGAGTTATAGTTTAGCTATTTGTTGGTAGTGGTATGGTTTTATGAATGTAATGATTTATTGTAAGGATTAGGTAAATATTTAAAAATTATGTATGGGTGCTTTAAAAGAAGGAATGGGCATAAAATGTAAATGTATTATGATTATGATTATGTATTGTATATGAGTTTTGTAAAAACTCTGATGTATTCGTTTCTAGGCCAAGAGGCTGAAACGTAAATAAATAATAATAATAGTAAATTATTTACCTAGGGAGAAAATTTAACAATCAAATGTTCGCGTATTGATTGCCGCTCAAGCGAAGTGAGAGCGACAAATACGCAAACAATTGATAGTCCACTTTTCTCCCGAGGTAAATATACTTCTTTTTTATTCCGTGCGAAAAGTACGTCCAACTTACCCGTCGTGATGATTTATTTTTTATGAAAAATCGATAAAATAAAAATATAGCAATGAATCACCTGCTGCTTTTGACCGATTATGCTCCGTCCTTCTCTGCCGCTCTGCAACTGATGATGCATTATTAAATCAAATCATTAAATCAAACCATTATTATTTCGCACTTTTTATATAATTTGAAAAAATAATAATAAAAAAGTTAAATTTTAATAACAAAATGTTAAGTATATACTCTAATTTCTTATAATGGAACAAAAATTGTTATAAGAAAGGAAGAGAAAAAGATATTCAATGCCTGTTGTAGCCGGAAAATAAAGAAAGATAAACATAATCTCTTCACTTTTAGCCACCTTTATAATACATATAAGAGAAAGAGATTATGAGAGATTCAATGCTTATAGCAAGTGGACAGAAAAGGATAGACGTTAAAACTACTGTGCATCGCAACGTGACCAATGGATAACGTCTTATTTTTCTTGCGTAAATTCTATATTCAATGACGTACTTTTCACCAGGAAATAAAAAAAAAACTTCTTCCATCAAGTTTGAGCTTACATTAGTTTTATAGAAGTGATTTCACGAAATCGATTTCTCAGCGATTCCGAGCCCAATATCCTAAAACAAAAAACAGATCTTCATGGAATTCATAATTGTAGCTTGAAAAAAATCTTTAAGAGGCGGTCGGGTCTATTTCGCCGCTACATATAGGGTGACGCTGCGGTCAGGTGAGAGAAATCTATTTAATATTTTTTATACAGCTATTTACAATTTTCCGAGACGACAATATACTTTTAATGATGTCATTTCCTCTAGCCATATATATGTAGAATAATTATTAATATTAATCTTGTTTGAAAAGTCTAAAATATTGTTATAAAGCGAAAAATGCAACGCGAGGTAGAGCCGACGTAAACATTAGTATACATCATTCTTTAGTATTGCTCTCTCTGTCGTACTAAAGGAAGGTGCACGCATGTTTACATCGGTCCTACGTTGCATCGCATTTTTCGCTTTAGAAAAATATTTTAGACTTTTCAAACAAGATAAGTATTAATAATTATTCTACATATATATGGCTAAAGGAAATGACAACATTAAAAGTATATTGTCGTCTCAGAAAATTGTAAATAGCTGTATAAAAAATATTTAATAGATTTCTCTCACCTGACCGCAGCGCCACCCTATATGTATCGGCGAAATAGACCCGACCGCCTCTTAAACTGTCATAGTTTTGCTGTCGAAGCACACAGGTTCTATATAAACTTTTATACTAGTAATTTTGAGAATATAGTTTATTGTCCTACGATTTTTACCTTCATCAGAGTAAAGGCATGCACTTTGCGTCGTCTTTAGGGGTTGATTATGGCCCAACTTACCTAAAAGTTAGCTAAAAAATATCCAAAGGTTAGTTAAAGTCAGATGAATTCAACTAGGAGTTAACTACATCACATTAAGAGTTTGATGAATTTAATCTTACGCTTAGCTAAGTTCATAGAAAATTGAGTTAAAAATTAGCTAAACGTCAGCTAAAAGTTAGTTAAAACTTTAATAATATAAGCTCAATTGAAATAAAAGTTAGCTTAATTTAATCTAAAATTTAGCCTCATTCATCCAATATTTAGTGGAAATTTAGCTAAAAGCTAGCTATGTTTCAACTAAAATTCAGCAAAAAATAGCTAAAAACTATTTTGAATAATATTTTTCACAATTAAGTCAAAAGTAAAAGAGAAATTAGCTAACTAGGTTACACTACAAAGTGTCAAAATTGAGTTAGATTTAATGTGAGACATAGATCAATTAAAGCTAAAAGCTAGCTAAATATAAATTAAAATTTATCTAACCAGGAGAGGTTATGACCTTCGGGTCACAGATCTTAATGAAACTTTGGGATAACTTTTTGGGTACCAAAATATGAGTTAAGCCAGAATGGTGAGGTCTAACGCTTTAAAAAAACTAAAATTTTAGACGTTTCTATTCTAATTTATAAGAAAAATGTAAAAATAGAGCTTTAATTTAAGTGTGAATAATTCAGCCTAGAAATGTCTTTAATAAATCAACAGAAACTGAAATATAAATAGAGAAAGCAAGCTTCAATTTACTGTTTTCAGTAATTAGAACCAGAGATATGCTTGTTTAAAGTTGAGCAGCAAGAAAGTACCAATGTTTTTAAATGAACGGGGTAATAACATGCAGGAAAATAAATTCGTAGATCAAAAGAATATTGTTCAATTTTTTTTTAATCTTTAGAGTGCCAGGATTTGAGGAATTTCAAAAGCTCCGTTTTTCTATGAAAAAGTGAGTTTGGGCCATGCACAAAAGATTAAACTAAGGCCAAGTCCTTGGCAGATCGAGGTATGACGCCTCCAGGTGTCATCCCAGCCCTCTAAAGGTTGATTTTATAAAGAAATTCGTATATAATAAGATTTTTTTTTAATTTATTGAAAATCTATTTTTATTAATGAACTTTAATAATTTATTTTGGAATCTTTGCAGTATAGATAGACAATTATGATAAGCACCATCCCATGATACAATACCGTAATTAATTATGCTATGGAAAAATTCATAATATACTGTTTTTGAAGTTTTATTTAACATTACTTTAGAAAGCTTATTAAGGGGGCCAGATACTATTAGAAGCTGAAAAAAATATGTATAATTTTATATAATTTTAAATAAACATTCGATTTCAAACATTTTTTGGTTCAAAACATTTTCTATATCTTGAGAATTGAAAAGGTAGTGCTTGTTGAAAGTCTGGAACAAAAAACCCTTTACCGCAAGGTTTCTTCATATAGGAGCGCGGTGGCGTAACGGATAGAGCTCTTGTCTTCAACGTGGTGGGCACGGGTTCGAATCCTGGCCAGGCACCTCTGACTTTTTTTCGAAAGAAAATTAGTGTATGTGCTACCCATATCGCGACTCTTAAGAAATCTGGCCTCATTGAGTATCGGTTAATTGTTGGCCACAAAAGTGGCTGACCATCCATCGGTAGTCAAAGTTTTCGGTATGGCGGTGTCTGACAGTATAGCCTGATGTAATGTGTTAAACGGTTCCGGGCTGAGCTCCCTCGACATCTCCATAGAAAAAGGTTAATTATATAGAGGATAACAATATCCTTTATATATTAATCTTTTTTTTAATTAAAAAAAAAAGGTTTCTTTATGAGTTTTCATTGGATTTACTTGAAATTTTATGGAGGTATTCAAAATTATAGTAGAATCCATATAAGTAGACCAGATTTTGAATTAATTTATTTCTATTCATTTATTAACTTATTATTTATAATAATTAATAAAAAAAATTTTTTTAAATTGTTTTTTTTTTAATTTTTTAATTATTTGAATTTTTTATGAATATTTTACACTTATATGGATTCTATTATAATTTTGTATATCTTCATAAAATTTCAAGTGAATCCAATAAAAACTCATGAAGAAACCTTGTGGTAAAGGGTTTTTTGTTCCAGACTTTCAACGAGCACCACCACTTCAATTCTCAAGATATAGAAAATGTTTTGAACCAAAAAATGTTTGAAATTAAATGTATATTTATATGAAATTAGTTATTTTTAAACATCAGTAATTTATATAAAATTATACATGTTTTTTTTCAGCTTCTAATAGTATCTGGCCCCCTTAAGTACGAAAATGAAATATCTAGTTTTATTAATAATATATTCTGTATGCTTGTTTCACTTCATTCTATACAATAACACTCAGATACAAAACTCTAGTCTATTTATTAATTTTCTATCTATGAAATATTGAAGTTTTGAAGTATACTTGTACAGAAACTACCAAATGTCATGACAACTGTCTTATTTGTGTTTATGGATAATTGATTTAGAGCAAACCAATTATTCACGACATTAAGATGATTTTTCATTTCAAGCTCCACTTGTTTCCATGTATCGCCAGTTTTTATGATAGCAGTACCATCAGGAAAAGAAATGATGGAATTCTTTGGCTGACACGACCGTGAATCATTTGAATACAATATAGAATAAAAGTGGCTCAAGTATAGTGTCTTGAGGCACACCAATTTTAACCTCACTATCCGTACTATTTCGTTCATTTATTTTGACACACTGCTTTCAGTTATGCAGATAAGTAATTATCAGTTTGTATTTTTTCTGATACTATAATTGTATAATTTATTAAGTAAGATTTTATAGTTTACCGTATTAAAAACTTTATTGAAGCCCAAAAATGCGACTGCTTTAGATATTCTTTTGTCTTAATTTTCATATGTTTGATTTGTTCAATAATTAAGTGCCTCTTTAGTGCCAATACCCTTCAAAAAACTCTATTGTTATTGAGATAATATTTTATACTTATTGATGAATGTGAGAATCTTATTACATATACGTCTTTCGAACACTTTAGCCAAATTAGATATCAGCAATATTGGTTTATAATTAGTTGGTACATATTTATTACCTGTCTCATGACATGGCACCATTACTGCACGCTTAAAAGCATCACGCCAAACGAAACATTCCATACAAAAATTTATAATGAATCAGAGGTTCTATAACGAACCTTTCAAGAATTAATATAATTTTTATATCCATATTATCGGATCCTTCATTTTCAATTTTTATAGTTTCAATTATATTGTGTATCTCATCAGTATTGGTTGGTCTCAAAAAAATACTATTATTATTAGTTTGTGATAATTGTAAATTAGTGTTTTGTGTTTCTTTATTTTGTCCTTTAAAGCAGTCCGTATATTATTATAATATTTGTTCATTATTTGGCAAATTTTACTTGATTCATATGTTCTTTATTTTTTATAATCATAAATAAATACATTGAATTTCACTATTTTTTTTTAACTTCTATACACATCTTATTTCGTGTAAAATTCTATATTTTTTTTTGAATAATAATAATATCTTTAACGATATTAATTTTATATGAAATTTTCGCAGCTTTGATTAACTTATCAAGCTTTCGAATATGACTCTTATATTCAGTTTGAATATTACTATTATTAGGATTAAACTTTATCAATTTTCATAGAATTCCCTTATGTATACATGTTTCAATTATTTAATTTATAATCCAATCACTATGAGCCAAAGATTTGCTATGCCTTTTATAGTTTCTTATTGCTTGATCCTTACATTTTTTATAAGTTCAATAAGCTTATCCATAGCGATATTTGGATCCTATTTACATAAAATCATATTCCAATTTTTATTATTAGCAGAATATACTATTTTTTACTGCTGATATTTCTAAATTTTATATGTTTATTTAAATTTTTTAATATTTTTATAGAAAGAAATAGTGAATTGAGATCATTAAACAGGCTAATATAGTCAACAGATCTATAATCAAGTTATGTAGACTCAATAAAAATATTATTATTGATACAAAAACCTCTATCTTGACTACTTACATCAGCAGGTCTTGCGGCAGTCTGGAATCTAAGTGTAAAGCCGGCCTCCAATAAACTTTTCATATGCTTTTGGCTAAAATTATCAACATTCAAAATATTAGTATTAAAATCACCGATTGCTAGGTGATTTTAATTTTTTTTCCTCAATGTTAAGATATTTTTGAAGTTCAACTATAAACTCTGACTTTGGTACATCTTGAGATCTGCATATTGTTGATATTTCAAGCTCATACCCAGTATATGTTTCAATAATTGTCTATAATACACTGAGCCTACTAATTTTGGTATTTTTAGTTCTTCATACCAAACCTGTCCTGATGTACATAACGACACCATCATGGCTATTAATCCGACAATTAATATAATATATATTACATCCTGGTAAAAAAAGCAACAAAAATCAAGAACTCTGATTTCAGTACAAATAATAACATACGGTTTAGTTTTTCGCATTGATACAATTGACACATTTTTTATTCTCTTTATCATTGCCCTGTTTTGGCTTATAATCACCTACATAAAATATAGACTTTGCTACATTATTACACTTGGTAATGTTGTGGTTATAACCAGCAAATCTATAACATAGAGATATATCAAAATCATGATAAGCTCTGCAAAAATGATATCGAGAATGAATTTTATACTGGATACTGACAATATGTTCATCTAGTTCAGTGTATATTTTAGCACTCACATCTTAAATTCCATCTTTGCATTTAAATGCATTGTAACGGTTATTTTTACTTCTGTTACAATAAACTTTACTTTGATTAGGCACTAAATTTAATTATATTCGGAGTCGCTAAACCTACGAGAATTTTGTTAAATGTTACAAAGCGAACTCCGATTGTACTAGCTAGTGATATATTGATGAGCGAAAAATCCATATTTGATATACTTGTCGCGTGCAGTACTCGCTGCGTCTCTCTCTCTCTTATCTGATTGATAGACGCGATGCTGGTAGCGCAGTATTCCTTCGTGATGCAGGTTCAAGTTGAGCCACTCAATGTTCCATAGGTATTCTATACAAGACTAATCACAAGAATTGCGGAGGCTTCGGGGTAAGAAACGGGAAACAGACTTTAAACAACATACAATTATGCAAAATTAATTAATTTATAGCACGTTTTAATAGAAAACAAAATTAATTTATTATAAGAAAAATAAAATCATAATGAGATAAAATATGAGTTGGGCGAGAATGAATTTGTACAGTATGTATAATATAATATACGGCTCTAATGAGAGAACGAGCAAAGGGAGGGCACGTCACCAACTAAATAAAACTCGCTTATGACGCTGATTAGCTATATAATCGATGATACAATTTTACCCGCGCAAGTATCTCTCGAAGAAGAGATACTTACATATCACGCTGTATAATTGTACTTACAGTAACGCACTGGCCAGCTAACACTAATTACCTACGTGCACGTAGTCGTCGCTCACTTGCTACCGTAGCTTCTTCCTCATACGTTACCAATACATAGATGCTCTGAAGTAGATTGATGGAATACGTCTCTCGCTGATCGTTGAATTTAGCTGAGCTCTACCAACGTGGCTGCTTTGGTGCAGATCGGTGGAATCTGATACACGCCAATCAAGGCATTTGCTCGCACTTTATGGCTGATTACTAAGACGCACAAGAAGCGGACAAGTGAAATTCTACAGAAAAAATTCCTGAGAGTTGCAATTAGCAAATATAATATTATATGCTAGTCGATATAAACTAATGATTGTTAATCAAGACAATGTTTCGTGCTATCAACCGAAAATTTAGTCTAACGTATTATGAGACCACGTGGCGAAATATTTTAATGAGCACAGCGCGGCTTAGGTTTTGTGTTAACGCAACGGTAGCCAAAAACTCTCTGAAGCACCTCGCGACCGATTGTCGAGATACGCGCTTCTTTACTCGTCTTAGACGAGATATTTTTTTTTTTATAAAAAAAGGAATTTCATATAAATTGATAATAATTTAGTTTTAGTTGCAACGAGTAAATATTATTTAAGGTTATAAAAAAATTAAGCTTTTTTAAAAAAGTAGAGAAAATTTGAAAATCCCACTAATTAAGAAGGCACTGAGGTATCTACCAAAAGGTGGTGTGAAAACGAAATCCTTTATCTTTCAAACTTTTAGATGTTTAAACTGACCCATCACCTACGTATGTGTAGGGATAGCATATGACCGATTCCATCTCAAATCATGCAGACCGACTACACCTATCTCTCCGAACTGCTTAAAAATTTTTTATATTATTCTACTTTGAAAATGAGCGTATACGTATTTTTTTATTTTTCAATATCATCAAAAATGCAGTTTTTATGCACTTTTTAAAAATGACTTATAAATTTTCAATTCTCAAAAATCGAAAATTTTTTTTTTTCTTTAATCGTTTTTATCCCTGTAGTGATCTTTATAAATAAATTTAGGCTCGTTCAATGCTACAGAGGATGCTCTTTTAATTCCACCGTCTTTTATTTTTTTTAACAAAAAAACGGAAGTGCAATTGCACTTTTTGTGAAAAATGAAAAATGCATTTTTCTCAAAAAAGCCATTTTTTTGTCTCAAATTTTTTTTATGGATAGGTGGCCTTAAGACCTATATTTTCATCGGTGTGGAATTTGGAATATTTTGGTTTAGTAAGAGATATAAAAAAATTGAGAAAAAAATTTTCATATTTACATAACAGATGTATATATACGTAGATATCTAGATATACTGCTAGGTGGCTAAATATCGCATAGATAATTTAAGTGCCTTAGGTTTACTTAAGAAAGCAGCTATTCACGGTAGTTATCTTACATCTTCTATACCATTTAATTTCTAGATATTGAGAGTCATTTTGAAATATGTCTGAAACTTATTCCGAGAAGAGACGGAAGTGTCCAAATTTTTTTGGATCACATAAAAAAATTGTTTATAATACCGCTACCAAATTTAGAATGTTGGAAAATTTAGCAGAACATCTGCAGCAACATTTGCCTGACAAGGCGGTACATAGTTCTGATTATGTATGTTTCAACTGTTATAAACGCATCAAGAAAATTGAATCAACGAAAATTATTGATGCGATCGATTCAGATAATGATGCTTACTTGGTCCATACTGAAGACCACGATTTTCGTGCAAGCACTCCAGAGCGGATTGAGTATTTGAACGAGACTTTAATTTCAAGTTCCTTCGGTAATGTTTCACCGCTGAAAATGAAGAGAGCTGTTGATGACTCTTCTTTAGAAACATACGTCACGAGAAAGAAATCAGAACTAATTTCTTCATTTTCCTCTGCAACTAGCTGCAAATTATCGGAAGCATACAATGTTTCAATTGATGCATCAAATGATGGTTTTTCTCAATGCTTCTGCGATGAATGGTTTAACAATTTGGGAGTAGCGCTTAAAATTTGTGGCAGTATCAATGAAAAAATTAAAATTCTTACGCTGATTCCTTTGTCGGTATCAAAATCTAAAATTTTATCTATCTTTCCCGAAGTGACTGTTTACATGATTGATAAAGCACGAATGCTTGTAAAAACTAAGGGAATATATTCTCAACCTGATGTATACACTGGTCATCCCTTAGACGAAAAGTCTACGAAAATCGCAGTGGAATATTTTCTGAATGACGATTTCAACTGTACACGTCAAAGTCCCAATAAATGTGACGTCGTGACCGTTAAAGAAAATGGAAAAAAAGAAAAAAAAGTAAAACGTTTTCTAACGCGCAGTTTAAAAGAGATATATAAATTATTTAAACAAGAACATCCAGAAATAAAAATGGACATAACAAAGTTTTATACCTTAAGACCAAAGTTTGTTATGTTGAATCCTATTAAAGAAGTCTGTCTCTGCATTTACTGTGCAAATTTTGATTTATATGTGAACTGTATTAACAATTTCATCGGAGGAAAGTATTCAGATCTGAATAATCTTCGCTCCATGCTTTTGTCAGCAATTGTTTGTACAAATGCATCAGAGCAGTGTTATTTCCAAGATTGTTCTATATGCCCGGGTTCTCGTGGTATTAATTTAAATTTGTTTGGATTGGAAACCATAAATGAACATGATGAGATCGTTTTTGCTTTGTGGGAAAATGGGCAACTCGTAAAAAAAACATTAATAATGTCCAATTTTATAAATAATCTTGCTATTTGGACGGTGAAAACAAGCGTCCACATGTATATTAAAAACATACAACGAAAAGCCATAAAAGAGGAAAAAGAGATGGCCAGAACTAATTCTAAACATCTTGTACTGCATGGTGATTTTGCTGAAAATTGGGCGGTAATTCTCAGTAGTCCTGTTCAAGGCAATCACTGGGTCAATCAACAGATTTCTATTTTTACAGCTGTTTGTTATCAAGGAACAGTAACAAAAAGTTTTGCTGTCGTCAGTGATGATACAAAACATGATTCCGCTCATGCCTTGTTGGCGATGCAAAAAATCATTAATTTGATGAAAAATGATTTAACTGATTCAATAGAACAAATATCGATTATAACAGATGGAGCCTCAAGTCATTTCAAAAATCGATTTCAATTACATGAAATGAAAAAAGCTTCTAACAATCAAAAATGGTTGTTTTCAGCTACGGGGCATGGGAAAGGTGCGGTTGATGGCGTCGGTGGATTAGTAAAACACTATGCAACCAGACATAATCTTCAAAATTGTCATGTTGAATCAATACAAGATGCAAATGCTTTTGTAAAAAAAGTTCATTCTAACACTGACGCTATTAAATTAATCTTACTGCCAAAAGCAGATATTGAAGTTTTTAGGCAAAGCAAAATAAAAGAGTGGCTTAAGATCCCTAAATTGGCCGGCATTCAAAAAACCCACGTATGGAAAGTAAAAGTAGGGACAAAGAAAAAATTGTACATGGCTCGAACTGCTGCTCATCCTTTCACAAAATTATTAAATAAAGAGAAAAAAAAGAAAAAAAAAATTACGTCAAAGAAGAATGTGCGCAATAAGAAAAAGTCCAAAACTCATAAGAAAGGAAAAAAAAATAGAACTTTTTTTTTTACATAATTTCTTATACTTAACGCAAAATTTATGCACTATATATATATATATATATATATATATATATATATATATATATATTTTATAGTACAGCACAACACCTATGAGTTGCATAAAAGCTATGTACGTACAAATATATATATATATATATATCTGAAATGCGCTTACTCCTGAAATATTTGTTGTATCTATGATGTATTTACATTTATGTAAATATGAAAATTTTTTTCTCAATTTTTTTTATATCTCTTACTAAACCAAAATATTCCAAATTCCACACTGATGAAAATATAGGTCTTGAGGCCACCTATCCATAAAAAAAATTTGAGACAAAAAAATGGCTTTTTTGAGAAAAATGCATTTTTCATTTTTCACAAAAAGTGCAATTGCACTTCCGTTTTTTTGTTAAAAAAAATAAAAGACGGTGGAATTAAAAGAGCATCCTCTGTAGCATTGAACGAGCCTAAATTTATTTATAAAGATCACTACAGGGATAAAAACGATTAAAGAAAAAAAAAAATTTTCGATTTTTGAGAATTGAAAATTTATAAGTCATTTTTAAAAAGTGCATAAAAACTGCATTTTTGATGATATTGAAAAATAAAAAAATACGTATACGCTCATTTTCAAAGTAGAATAATATAAAAAATTTTTAAGCAGTTCGGAGAGATAGGTGTAGTCGGTCTGCATGATTTGAGATGGAATCGGTCATATATCAATTTCTGCTTTTTTTCGAAATCTTACAGGATATTGGATTAATTTTTTTATCATAATAAGATTTCAAGAAAACAAAATTTGTAAAAAAAGAGTGGCGCGTAACACCCACTTACTAGGTGAGGTTCCTATGTTTGGATCACGGATCTTGTAGTAACTTTAAAAGGAGGTCACATATTTCTGTCCTTTTCTAATCAAAGAATTAATTCTTTGTAAAAACTAATAACTTCAGCAAAAAATAAAGAGAAAGCCGCATCTCGTATCAAAAAAAGCAAAATTTTCTTTGATAAGAAGGAATTGATTTTATTGCTTCCTTTTCAAGAAAACCTTGTAAAACTGTATTGTCTACCCTAAACTTTATGTTTTAAGTTTTTCAAAGTTTTCTTGTAATTGAAGTGATAAAATAAATTCTTCCTCATTAATGAAAATAGTTTCCTTTTTTTTTAAAGAAGATGCGGCTTTCTCTTGATTTTTTGCTAAAATTATTAGTTTTTGTAAAAAAATCAAGTTTTTGATTAGAAAAGGACAAATGTACTCGACCTTCTCTTAAGATATGTTTTAATATATTAAATTATGAAAAAAGCCACGAGCATTTGGCCTAACGCTTGATTATATCAAGATTATGAACTATTTTGTTCAATCTTTGAAGATTTTCTTTAAAAATCATTGTTCATCATAACGAATATTTCTCTCCAATGAGAGCTTCTAAGTTCATTCTGTAATATTCTAGTAAAAGTTGAGATTAAATCCTTTTGATAAAAAAAACGTGTTCAAAAAGCTAAACTCGTTCAAAATTTTAATAAAAATTGTTATAAAAATTGGCATAAAATTAAACTATAATTTTCATTGAATTATTGTGCTGATTTTTTTCATAATTTCATTTTGATATCACTTTTGAACGGGTTGAGCTTTTTGAACGCGTTTTAATATAATCAAAAGGATTCAATCTCAATCTTTACTAGAATGTTACAAAATGAACTTGAAAACTCCCATTGGGATCGAAGAAATCTTTAAAAATTGAACAAAATAGCTCTTAGAATGATTAAATAAAAAAAAAAGCTCTTAGAATGATCTTAGAATGATCGAGCGTTAGACTAAATGCTCGCGTCTTTTCTCATAATTTTATGTATAAAAACATATCCTTAAGTTACAACAAGATCCGTGACCCAAACATAGGGACCTCTCCTAAATAGTATATATTAGTTATATATGTCCTTTGGCCGTATTCAGGTAGAATATAAATCGAGAACAATGTTGTTGCTTGAGTTGGAGTTGCCAAGGGCGTGCAAGGCGCGCCCAAAGTAGACTTCTACTCTAGCGCCAAACATTGTTCGAGATTCAGATTTCCCATAAATAAACGGCCAAAGGACATAAATAATTCTATGTTCGAAGTAGGCCTTATGAGGAACTATAACTTAATAATTGCATATTAATAAAATATAAATACTTTTTGAATTTCATTTTTGTTCTATTGATTTTTTCTTTTCTTTCTTAGATTGACATTTCGTAATAAGTATAGCAACTCTCGAAGCGTAAGCCTTTTTTTACCTAAACTCTGTTGAATATGATTCAATATATTGAACGAAACATGATAGCATCAGTGATGCCATATCGATTCCTTCTGAGACATATTGATACTCAATATGTCTTAGGAGGACATATAAATCTTGTATGGAGTTGAGCAGCGCGTAAGAGACTTATGCGATGCCAATACCATTTGAGCATGCCTTTTAAATATTGATCTGAATTCGGCTGACGAGGACATAAATATATTTATGTCCTCGTAGGCCGTATTCGTGTCAGTATGTAAAGAGCATGCTAAATTTGTATTGACATCCCATATGTCTCAGACGCGCTCCTCGACTTATTGCAAGAATTATGTGTCTTCCTGAGACATATTGAGACTCAACATGTCTCAGGAGAAATCAATATGGCATCATCGATCCTACTATGTTTTGTTCAATATGTCAAAGAGCAATCATATTGAACGTAGGTTAGTGAAAAAAAAATGACTCGCGCTTCGACAGCAGTTATACTCATTACAAAATGTCAATTTAAGAAACAAAAGGAAAAATCAATAGAACTAAAATTAAATTTTAAAAGTATTATAAAAGGATTAATATTTTTAACTAAATAAGTTATAGTTCCTCATACGGTCTACTTCGGACATAAAATCATCTATGTCCTTTGGCCGTTTATTCAGGTAGAATCTGAATACGGCCAAAGGACATATAACTAATACATAATTATGCACGATATAATAATACCTAAACATTTGCTATTATTTAAGAATTTTTCTTTCAAATAACACCTTTCCGTAAAATGTTCAGAATGTTTCAATTACAGAATCATCAAGACAAGAGAATCACTCCATACAAAATATAAGGAGAAAACTGTGAATTTGGAAAATACATATTCTATTCGATTACTATATTCAAACGAATGGACTAAGGAATCCTAAATATATTGAATGTTACTGAGGTTGTTCGGCGAAAAAGTAAAATTATATGTCCAATGTAAATAGAAATGATTTTTTATTTTGTAGAAAATGTAACAAATTATGTTGAGTAATAAATATAATTAAAATAATTTTGTTCTAAAAATTTTGAAAATTTATTATCAAGAGGTACAATATTCAATTTATTATTTTTCCATTCAATTAGCAAATGTAAAACTAAAAGTTAAATGTATGTTCCTCAAAATTCTATTATTACTAAATTATAATTATCGAATCTAATGATACCATTACTGTTTATTCCTTAACTAAATAATTGTTAGTAATGGCATCTTCCTTCACTTTCATTTAATATTATAAGCGTTTTTCCTTTATCACTAAAAAAAATTAAATTCAAATTTTGTACAATAACAGAATCCAGATGAAGAACAGCCACACTCAAATGGGAGGAAAAAGTTAGAAATCCATGCATTGGCGATCAATTCTACTACAAAAATCTTACAAAGTGATCGAGACGTTTCTTTGGACACCATGACTAATGTAACCGAAGTTGTAACGACTCAAGTACCACATGCTATGGATAAAGTAGCACTTGACCTTTATGCCTTTTTGCAACAAGGTAGCAATAATCTTGTAGAATTCATAAAAGAAATTGATGAAAACAGCATGCAGCTAAGTACTGATAGTTTATCCACTGATTCCCCTTATGAAACCACGACTTTCTATTTTGATGACACATCTTTTTTAATCACAACGATGCCAACCACTGCAGAATCAGCTGATACAAGTACAACTACAACAGTAACCCCGTTGACAGTCACAACAAGTCAAATGCCAACGACAACGAATGCTGAAGAATTGAGTAGTTTAGCCAACTTTAGTCGAAGTAAATTCAAGAGACCTAATGTTACTATTCCTGTTGTTTCTCGAAACCGTTTCAGATCTAATACTTTACCTAGCAGTTCTGAAGCCACTTCTGAACCAGAAAGTCTTTCTCACTTCCCTACCACATCTACTTCTAGAACGCGCAGTCGTTTCAGCATCGGCACTACAAATATGAGCAACCTTAAACGCACAAGACCATCTTTATATAGCCAGAAAAATCAACAAGAGCAACTAACTTCTAAAGAACAAGAACATAAGGAAAATGTTGGAAAGGTTAATGAAGATGCAAAACAAGTAGTTGCTGGGAGAGGTCGGTTTCGTAATACCTCAGTACGGTCTGGTCCCAGTCGGACGAAGACAGCTTCGACTAATGAAGATAAGCTTATGATTGCTACAAGTAACCCTGGAACAATTGATTCATCAGATGGTTCTATATTTCAAAAATCAGTTTTTAATAAACTGAACGGAATTAATCGGCGACGTGGAAATCGACCTGTTTCATTTACGACTGCGCCTTCAACTGCAAACGAAGGTATATAAATTGTATTATGCTTTGTTTTTATTGAATCTATTTTCTTATAGCATCTTTTTATTATAAATACTCTAATAAATAGTAATAAAAATATACTTACAAACTGATACGTTAGAAAGAGAATTCTGGTCTACAAATTTGGACTTTTTCGAAATTGAGATAACATCATTTTTGAGTAGTTCATACATGTGGAGATGGTGTACGATGACTCTCTGCAGTGTAAGAAAGAAAAAGAGAGGGAACAAAATTAAAATACTTTAAACAATTATAATTGAGGGCGTGGAAACGAAAAGTGCTTATAGCCAATGTTATTTAAATGGACTATAAGCCCTTTTCGTTTCCAGGCCCTCAATTATGAATATTGATCACTAGATTACTCTCAACGATTTAATATAATTTCATACTACTAGTATAGTGAAATTTTTTTGAAAACAAGAGGAAGTAACTGCTAAAAAGTATGACACTTCTTAGTAATATCGAACAGTACGATATACTGCAATTAAAATCGAATAATTGCGAAAGCAGCAATAGTTTTAATATACTTACGAGGTCTATAGTGTTAAAAATAAAAAAAAGCTCGTCTTATCATCGAATATTTAAATAATATTTTATGTGATATCCATTCAAACCTTTTTCATGAATTTTGCAACGATTTGCAAAAGTCATATTAATTATTTTAGTATTCGTTAATTTTTTCATAGCTCCGAAATAAAATAATATTTTTATCAGCACATAATTTAGAATTATATAAAAATATTTAAAATTTCATTTAATCTTCTATTTTTATTATGAAATTTGTAACAATTAAAAAATTTAATATCATGTATTTCAAAAACAAAATTAAATTTTTCAATATTTTATGTAAAATTTTTAATATCTTTTTATTAACTTATCATAATTTCATATTGTAAATATATTTTATGAATTCTATAAAGATTAGAAATGTTTATACCTTATATTAATACGTCTATAAGCTCCGATGTACTTAAGAAATAAAAAGAGATTTATTTTCATACTATGAATAATTATTATTAACTTAATGTGCTTTTAATGTTATCAGAAATGTATAGCGAATTATTTTAAAAATCTAAAATGAGTAGAGATTTTTTCATAAAACTTTTATATCTTAAATTTTGCAGTGAGTTGTCCCCTTAAAAAAGTACCTATACTTTTACCAACTTCAATCGCCATCGATTTACATCAGTTAGATCAAAGTTACTTTGATCGAGATCGAAATATTTCGTTAAATCGGAGTTACTTCGATTGAGATCAATGTATTTCGATTAGATTGGAGTTTCTTCAATCGCTTTCGATTTACTTTGGTTAGATTGGAGTTTCTTCGATCGGTTTCAATGTGCTTCGGTTGAATCTGAGTCTGTTCGATCACTCATGATATACTTCAATCAGATCAGAGTTTCTTCGATTGCCACCGATGTACTTCAATTACATCGGGATTTTTTCGTTCACTTTCAATATTTTTTCTTTAAATCAGAATTTTTCCGATTGTTTGCAATGTATTTCGGATAAATCTTTGTTCTTTCGATGTACATCAAAGTACTTCGGATTGATGGATCTTATTTTGATACACATCGATCGACACAGTGTCGCATCGATGCTTTGCGAAATAATTAAAACTTTTTCAGATTCTTTGCACTCGATGGATAAAAAACTTTTCAATTTGAAAATTGAAATAACATCTATAATGAGCCTCGATTTACTCTGGTTCGATAAATGTACTATGGGATAATTGGGACTCTTACAAATTTCTTGTAAGCAATAGATAAAAAACTTAATTAGCATGTTTAATGAAAATAATACGTATTTAAATTACAGTCTTAACTGTGGAATCTACGTAGAACGTATGGGATTATTTTTAATTCTTTCCTTTTAAACTCATTAAAAATTACAACCTTTTATATTTATTTTATGACATTCAAAACGTATGGAATTAAAAACATTAAGAAATATCACGTTTTTAAACAATAATATATTACATTCCAAATATAATTTTAATATTCTGTAAAATTATAGTAATAAATATAGATATGAAATTAATATTATTCTTTGCATGGTATGATATAAATGTTGGCTATAAAATATTAAAAGTAACTTAAATTTAATCGAAACTTTTTTTTAGCTTGATTTTGTTCATATTTTATGATACAAATAAATGCAGGTGCGCTGCAGAACAAGATATCAAAACTGCATAAAACAACGATGGAACAATCATGCAAAAGGGATAATACGATATAATCCGAATTCTGTTGTGTAAGATTATTTCATTAATTTTAATTAAATCATAAAATATATGTTCTTCAGAATTTTAGTAAAAAATCTAGTTTTTCATTCAAATTTTAAATTAAAAATTTTTGTACTCAATTTGATCAGTTACCTGTAAATTATGGATACCGCATAAATACAAGGTCTTTTTTGAAGTTTGATGCTTGCCTATTGATATGACTAACATCAATAAATTATGCACGTTTTAGGCAACAGATGAAAGATGATCAGAAAAAAACGCGTGTTATTGTTTAAAATTTTTTTATGAAAACTCTGGTGACTGCATTGACACTAAGCTTCTTTATAAAAATATTTGAATCTGAATATTTTTTATGATATATAAATTTTAAATCCTCAAATATATTTTTATGTACTATGTATTATGCCAATGCATGCATACAAACATCAAGTTTTGAGAAATAAAAGTTTAATGAAAAAATCTCTACTCATTTTAGATTTTTAAAATAATTTGCCATACATTTCTGATGACATTAAAAGCAAATTAAGTTAACAATAATTATTCATAGTATGAAAATAAGTCTCCTTTTATGTTTTAAGTACAAAGAAGCTTATAGACGTATTGAAATAAGGTATAAACACTCTTAATCTTTATAGAATTCATAAAATATATTTACAATATAAAATTATGTCAATTTAATAAAAAGCTATTAAAAATTCTACAAGAAATATTGAAAAATTTAACTTTGTTTTTGAAATACATGATATTAAATTTTTTAATTGTTACAAATTTCATAATAGAAATACAAGATTAAATGAAATTTTAAATATTTTTATATAATTTTAAATGATGTGCTGATAAATATTATTTTATTTCGGAGCTATGAAAGAATTAACGAATACTAAAATAATTAATATGACTTTTGCAAATCATTGCGAAATTCATTAAAAGAGGTTTGAATGGATATCACATAAAATATTATTTAAATATTCGATGATAAGACGAGCCTTTTTTTATTTTCAATACTATAGACCTCGTAAGTATATTAAAACTATTGCCGCTCTCGCAATTATTCGATTTCAATTGCAGTATATCATACTGTTCGATATTACTGAGAAGTGTCCAACTTTTCAGCAGTTACTTCCCTTTTTTCTTTAAAAAAATCCTCACTATAAAAGCACTATCGATCAATGAACTGAAATTTTTCTATATATTTTTAAAATAATGAATTAAATTTTATAATTTACAATAAATCAGGTTGTGGCAGTTCAAGCAGCAATTGCATTTTTTGACCTACGCAATTAATCTAGTATCGAGTGTCGTGGTGCAAACTGCTCTCAATCTCTACCAACTTCCTAGTAATATCAGTTTCAATTAATTATCTCAATTTAATGTAAGTAAATAAAAGAAACATGTACCGCCAAAAACAACAAGGAAAAACTTTGTAATTACCTAACTTCAACTTTAAATAAACTAACAAGGAGAGTGTTTCTCCTTTGGGATGCCGATTTTGCTCAGATATTTAAAAATATTTCTATATGATGAAGTATGAATAAAGCCAAAATTTTAGACCCCAATGCTTCATATTTTCCTAATTACAGACAATGAAAGAAAGACACTAAAAATTTACTATATTTTGAAACTTTATAGTTCTTTAACATTGATAGCTAGAAGCTTAGAACTTTTTTTGAATGAGAGCCGAGCTCAAATCCTTTCAAAATATCACTTATAGAGTATGAAAATCTTATTTTTTCTTCAAGTTGTAGCGTAATAAATATTGGACCGAATATAGTCTCTGGCTGATTCCATTCAGATTCATGCAAGCCGTCACTGATCTAATTTTTTTTCTCTTTTAAGTGATAAAAATACCTTTGAATATGTATATAAAGATAAAATTTATCTCATAGAACGCTCGAAAATATGTTTTTCCTCGCTGCAGCGTATTTAGTGTTCGGTGTAAAAATAAAAATTAAAAAATTGAAAATGAACTTCAATTTTTAAATTGCCGTAGCTCCGTCAATTTTTTACCTTTAAGGACGTTCTTCTAATGAAAATGTACGAAATTTAGTCTAGTCTTAAATGCTGTTTTTTGCGATACGAGTTAATCTTACCAACGAAGATAGACGCTTATAGAAGCGTACTTCTGGGTTAACTTTGGGGCCCAGCTTTTGGAGGACACTTTAACATTACGTGTATATCTATATATATGAAAACATCGGTGTATATAAATATAGAAATACATGGCATTTTAGTAGCGCCACCACGCAGCTGGAGGACATAAGCTTTAGATTTTGAGCCCCTGTCCGCCCATTTAAAGTACGCTTCTATAAGCGTCTATCTTCGTTGATCTTACTGAATTATTCATGATAAACCGAAAAAAGTGATTTTTTTTAAACGTGATTTTCTCAAAAAATATATATATTTTTATTTTGTTTTTTATTTTTATATGTTTTTATACATAAAAAATACTAACATTTAGGATAGGTGAGAATATGTCATTTCGCCTTATTTTTTTTTAAACAGATTTTTAAACGTTTTTTTTAAATTTTCCATTTTAAAGTATTGGTACCATGGCGCATCATGCCATTTTTCCAACTATTACGTCTTTTTACAATTCGTTTATGCTTTTATTTATTAATTTATCAAAAATATTAACAAAAATCTTTAAAGTAAACCCTCGATCAAATTTTTTCATCAATTAGAACCGAAGTTCATTTGTCAAAGAAATCACTCTTAAATCAATACTATCTCTAATAAGGCATTTTTTACATTCTCTTAGTACACATTTTATATCATTTTTTTAACAAAAAAGTAAAGATTATATTTTCAATTCCAAATCCGCAATATCATGTTTATTTTCTTTTTAATATTAATTCAAAGCATCTAATGTAAGTTTCAGGTTCTCGCAATAAATGCAAAGACACGAATCGTTTGGTGGATGGGGTATAACCCACTTTGGTCTTAAGGCATAGAATATTGATTTACCAATTTTTGTTTTAATTTCAAGATTTTCTTCTATAAATAATTGATATATTTCTTTTATGCTTCGCGTAAGAAAGCGTTTACCTTTTTTAGTTTTTATACCATTTTCTTTAACAGATATTGTGTCACTTTTATTTGCACTTTGACGAGAACGATTGAAATCATTGTTCAAATAATAATTTTTCACTCTCGTTATAATTTCACTATCCATAAAATGGCCACAATAGTTCTCAGGCTTTTTGTACATATCTTTATTATTGACCAATGATCTTGCTTGATCAATCATATGTACAATTACATTTTATAAAACTAATTATAAATAATTTTTGGAAATATTGCTTGGTATAAGACTTAATAACTAGATGATAATAAGGAGATGTAAAAAGGACACTACACCTGTACTCATAAATATTGATTTTCTTTCCATTTTATTGCAAAATTTTTGATGAAGAAATGCATTAGCTTGTAGTATGTACCATAAAGATTATTTAGTTAAATTTTTAAATCAATTCATTTATTATAGTTATTGAGGATTTTGGGTTTCAATAATGATTGTTAAAATTTTTCGATTTTGTACCAGGATCCAAATATCTTAAAAACTAATGAATAAATTTATTTGAAAATTAAGCAAAATAATCATGATGATAAATACTACAAACTAATGCATTTCTTTTCTGGAAATTCAACAATAAAATAGAAAGAAAATCAATACTTATGAGTACAGGTGTAGTGTTTGTTTAACATCTCCTTAAAATTTTTCATTTAGTCTGAATTTTGCGCCCACAATTTGAATTTACTTATTAGAGAGTGAAATATGCCACCACTAGATGGCGACGATTCGCTTTTTACATTTTCATAAACGACTTGACGCATTCAAGTATATAAGACAAGTAAGATCAAAAATAACATTGTCCAACAAAAGTTTTTTTTTTGCTCTGTCGAAGAACTAATTAATAATAATGGCATCATTGGTTGTTAAGACTAAGTGCAAGGATTTAAAAGAAAGACACGAAAAAGTAATTTACGATTGCTTCAAAAATCCGTCTAGAGAATTAGGTGATCTTACGAAGTCTTTGAAACGCTCGTATCCGAATACTTCTTTTTCTAGAAAGGATAAAGTATGTCCTTCATGTTAAAGAATATTTTTAGATGAAGTGAAAATACACCTATTTCATCTACCTCAAACAGTCAACAATCTTTGGAAGAAGTTTTTTATAGTAAGGCTGCGGTAGAGCAGTTCAATCAGACTTCAAGTAATTTGGAATTATAAATTCCACCAATAAAAATGCCTCAGAGTATCAATATAAAAATGTGAAAATCCTGTGCTCTTCGAAAAAGAAAACAAAAAAACGATGCATATGATTCACAAATAGCAAGTAAAATTATGAAAGTCTACGATATAACGGATTTGCCCACATTAAATGAAAATAACGAATGTGAATCATGTGATAAATGGCTCGAAAATATAAATATTGCTTTAGATACTTGTTCAAATTTGCTAGAGAAAGTGCGGTTATTAAGTCTCATACCAAGCAACATTTCCAAAAATTATTTGTTATCAGTTTTATTAAATGTAACTGTTTATATAATTGATCAAGCTAGATCATTGGTAAATAATAAAGATATTTAAAAAAAGCCTGAGAACTATTGTGGCCATTTTTTGGATAGTAAAATTATAACAAGAGTGAAAAATTATTTGAACGATGATTTCAATTGTTTTCGTCAAAGTGCAAATAAAAGTGACACAATATCTGTTAAAAAAAATGGTATAGAAACTGAAAAGTTAAAAGCTTTCTTACGCGAAGCATAAAAAAAATATATCAATTATTTATAGAAAAAAATATTGTGATTAAAACAAAAATGGTAAATTAATATTCTATGCCTCAAGACCAAAGTGGGTTGTACTCCATCCACCAAACGATTCGTGTCTCTGCTTTATTGCGAAAACCTGAAACTTACGTTGGATGCTTTAAATAAATATAAAAACGAGAATAAACATGACATTGCGGATTCGGAATTGAAAATAAATTCTTAACTTTTTTGTTAAAAAGATGAAATGAAATTCGTACTAAGAAAATTTAAAGAATGCCTAATTGGAGATAGTATTGATTTAAAAGTGATTTCTTTGACAGGAGAAGATTTATACGAAGAAATAACTTTATTAGACAATTTTATTTTTCATCTTTCTTGTCTTATATGCATGAATGCGTCAAGTCGTTAATGAGATTGCAAAAAGTAAATCGTTGCCAACTAGCGGTGGCATATGTCACTCCCTAAAAAGTAAATTTAAATCGTGGGCGCAAAATCCAAACTGAAAAAAAAATTTTAATAATAAAAAAAAATTTTTCTTTTTTTATAAACTTAAAACCATCATAACTTCGGTTCTAATTGATGAAAAAATTTGACCAAGGGTTTACTTTAAAGATTTTTGTTAATATTTTTGATAAATTAAGAAATAAAAGCATAAACGAATTGTAAAAAGACGTAATAGTTGGAAAAATGGCATGATGCGCCATGGTACCAATGCTTTAAAATGGAAAATATAAAAAAAAAACGTTTAAAAATCTGTTTAAAAAAAATAAGGCAAAATAGCATATTCTCACCTATCCTAAAAGTTAGTATTTTTTATGTATAAAAACATATAAAAATAAAAAACAAAATAAAAATATATATGTTTTTTGAGAAAATCACGTTTGAAAAAAATCACTTTTTTCGGTTTATTATGAATAACTCAGTAAGATCAACATGTATCGCAAAAAAACGGCAGTTAAGATTAGACTAAATTTCGCACATTTTCATTAAAAGAACGTCCAAAAAGGTAAAAAATTGACGGAGTTACGGTTACGGCAATTTAAAAATTGAGGTTCATTTTCAATTTTTCAATTTTTATTTTTACACCCAACACTAAGTACGCTGTAGCGAGGGAAAAACATATTTTCGAGTGTTCTATGAGGTAAATTTTATCTTTATATACATGTTGGAAGGTATTTTTATCACTTTTATCTTAGAAGAGAAAAAAAAATTCGATCAGGGACAGCCTGCATAAATCTGAATGGAATCTGTCCTCTATTTTTAATCAATATTCAAAAAGAAACTGTAAGGTTCAATCTTTATTACGCTACAACTTGAAAAAATAAGATTTCGATACCCTGTAAGTGATATTTTGAATGGATTTGAGCTCAGCTTTCATTAAAAAAAGTTTTCAGTTCCTAGCTATCAATGCTAAAGAACTATAAATGTTTAGAAATCTAGTAACTTTTTAGTGGCTTTCTTTCATTACCTGTAACTAGGAAAATAAGAAACAATGGGGTCTAAAATTTTGGCTTTATTTGAATTTCAACATCTAGAAACATTTCTTGAAATTTGAGCAAAATTAGTGACTTAAAGAAGAAACACTCTCCTTGTTAGCGTAAAATTGTTTTAATCAAATAAATTAGTATTTATTTATTCTACAAAAAAATTTTTACTTCAAGATTTTAAATCTATTTGGAAGAAAAAAATAATTCAACTAATTCGCTTTACCTTAGGATGAG
Organism: Anastatus disparis; assembly: GCA_017163975.1. Lineage (NCBI taxonomy): Eukaryota > Metazoa > Arthropoda > Insecta > Hymenoptera > Eupelmidae > Anastatus > Anastatus disparis. The sequence goes on along the minus strand of JAFFSR010000336.1, from coordinate 1,063,105 downwards.
GGGTTCAATACATACACTCGAAGAAATATTAAAAAAAAATAGAATTCAATTTGAAATCTTATTCAACAACGAAAAAATATTACTAATATTTTTACTATCAAATTTTGCTTACACATCAGATTAACCACTAACACTAGCTATTAATTTTGCTGCGTGACTATTTGTTTAGCCTACTGTGGTACTACTTTTTCAATCTTCTTTCTTTCGCTAATTCTCAATGTAAGAAAAACTTAAAACTTAATATATAATAGGAAACGCTACTCAACATACACCTTCAATTAGCACAAAAACTATTTAAATTTAACATGATTACGAATACTTTGAAAATAAAAAGGAGAAATCAAATCTTTTTTATTTTTATAAATCGAAGATGTATACATCGACTGAACTTTACCACTTCCCAAATGACAATTGAAGAAATGTAATTTCACTTTTTTTTAAATTCTAAAATGCAAAAATGAATTAAATGCTGCTATTGCTGAAACGACAATAAAGCATGAAGAAGAAGAAACAATCTGGTAGCGTCCATTTCTTCTTCTCCACTGTTGTTATCTTTATTAGTCTCGTTTCTTGCTAATTTCTATCTCTTTCCTACCTCGCGACTCGTTAATCAAATCAGATTCTTGTTTGTAAAATGAATTTCATATCGGTGTATTATTTTTTAAAATTCCTTTTAATTAATTTGAATATAAATTATTACAAGTGCCGCTATTAAACTGTCAAAAGAAGCATTTAAAATGGTAAAATTAATTTAATTCTAAGTTTGAGTTTTTTTAACAGCAGGAGCACACCTTAAGATATAAACGCCTGCACTTATTAACTACATCATTAGGTTTCCTTTCTTTTTGACTAATCGATTCTTGTATTAAGTTTTTAGCATTTATTCTATGTGCATATATCTCTACATCACCGGCCTGAGAGTCCTATGGTTATTATCATTCTATCTCTCTATTATATACATCGCGAACGCTACTCTGTTTTATTTTTGCACTTACGTGATAGTTTAGTTTTGTTGTTGAAATCGCTTTTATATATGTTTGACATCGAGTTGGTGTCTTCTATCGGTATGAGTTCCGTAACTTGCCGTCTGTGTTAGTGTACCAACATGTATGAGCCTTGCTGCTTATTTTAATGCATATGTTATCTATATGGTAGTATAACTTCCTTGACTATTTAGTGTTAAAAGATTTAATCATCTGTCGACAACCAGAGCTCGGCACTGAAAACAGGAAACAAACAGCATTGTTTCTCTATTGGTTTTACGTGGTGGCTTCAATCATTATAACGAATGCGCTGATATATGATCACAATATGATCGCTGATATATCTTTGGAGAATCCTTACTAATATTCTAATAAAATAATTTTTAAATGTTTCAGTTAACAAAAAAAATTTCATGATTTCAATGTAAATTCTGTATTACTAATCACCCCCCTCTAAAATCGAAACATCACCAATGGACCGTTTCACTCACTTCTTCACCCATATATTGATCTGAGATATCCACGCAATGCAAGCCTTTATTAACGAAAAGAGAAATCGGGCTGTCAAAGTGAATCAAAGAGAAGGATAAGGATATTACTGTTGGGTGGTAGGGGTGACGATTCCGCTACTAGTTGTTTACCTTCATTTCTTCTTATATAAAAATAACCAATTTAAACTACACCTCTAAAAAAAATTTAATTCATCCTTATTTATTACTTTTATATTTGTTTCTGGATAAATGTGAAAAATACCAGGAAATAAACGTCTTTTGTTATAACACGTGTGCCTTTGCACATTGCTTGTTCGACCCAACTTTGATCTGATACATGCACGAAAGAAGGACTACTAAAATTTTATATGAATCGCCGAACTTGGAAGCGAGCTTTGCGGTGAATCTTTTTGCCGGACTTGAAAGAGGATGTATCTTCCATATTAGCTTATCACCAACGCTGAATTGAATATCTTTTTTTCTTAATTATGTAATCTTCCTTGTTTCTACTTGGCTTCATCACTGAACCTTGCTACTAGATATTGCGCAGCATCTAATCTCTTGATTCTATCCATCAAAGTTTTGAGGTCAACCCTATATATTCGACCCTTTTCTTTAACTTCCCCTCGCCAACTTTTCACTCGTCGAGGATATCTTTTGAAATTCAAAGAAGCCGGAAACACCTTTGTTAAAGTTTGAATAGCAGAATTTATAACATGACAAAATGCATGTTAATGTCGATTTCAGTCTCTATGATCTTTTATAACGAACGTTGCAATTATGGTTTTTAACGTTTTATTATTTCGTTTCTCAATTTTGAAATTTTACATTTATGGTATTACAGACTTGACAAAAGATCTGATGTTGGTTACTTGGCTTCTTGGGACTATGATCTGCGTGTCTAATTTTTTTACGACAATAACGTATTATGTTCGAATATGTGTATGTTTGACGTCCTTTTTGGTGACAATTGTAACAACTAGTGTATATATATATATATATATATATATATATATATATATATATATATATATATAAATATGAATATGAATAATATTAATCGAGAACAATTTTTGTCGCTTGAGCTGAAATTGCCGAACGCGCGCAAAGAGCGCCCGAGGTAGATTTCTGCTCAAGCGGCAAACATTGTTCGAGATTCAGGTTCCACCTGAATACGACCAAAGAACATAGATGATTTTATGTCTGAAGTAGGCCGTATGAGGAACTATAACTTATTAGTTGAAAATATTAATCTTTTTATAATACTTTTAAAATTTAATTTTAGTTCTATTGACTTTTTCTTTTGTTTCTTAGATTGACATTTTGTAATGAGTATAACTGCTGTCAAAGCGCGAGTCATTTTTTTTTTCACTAACCTACGTTCAATATGATTATTCTTTGACATGTTGAACGAAACATAGTAGGATCGGTGATGTTATATTGATTTCTCCTGAGACATATTGAGTCCCAATATGTCTCAAGAGAACATATAAATCTTGTAAAGAGTCGAGGAGCGCGTCTGAGATATATGCGATGCCAATACAAAATTAGCATGTTCTTTACATACTGACACGAATACAGCCTACGAGGACATATATAAATATTTATTCATCTTTATTATATCAACCGTTATAATCCCATAGATACAAATTATAAAAAAAAACAATTCACAAATCATAGCAGGTAAAGCGAAGTAATACCCTTGTCAAAGAATACCATTTGGGTCCCCACTTTGGTACGTGGGTGAGAAATAATTAAAATACCTTTTTCACAGCCTATCCCCATAAGAAATTTATAACTTTCTGGCGGCGTTAAAGCGATATCGTTGTTACAACAGACATGGTATAACTTTTGAAAGTTTTTAAAACGCATAGTTACTAAATGAAAAGTACCAGTTGGAAATTGTTTATATAAAATATGGTAATTTATATAATATAATAACAGAATATATATATAAGGATGGCGCTTATTTCCTAAACTTCCTAAATACCAGCTTCCGTCCCTGATATCTTTTTGTTATACCCGAAAATCATGAACGCACCAAAAAAACTTGGTTCCGAAGAAGAAAATCCTGTTTCAATTGTAAAAAAACGCTTTTTTCGTATTTTTTTTACATTTTTTATATTCCTATGTGTTGCTTTATCTATAAAAAATTTTCAGAAAGCTAAAAAGTAATTAAATTATCTTTGTGGGTAAGAACAGTATCCTCTGTAGTAATTTTAAAACAAAAAACATAACTATTTAACTCTTAAATTCTCTAAAAACTCACAAAAATGTACTTATTTTCACGGTTTTTTGGATTCATCAACAGGTAATCAACATTGGAGGCTAAAATAATTTACAATATCAGAAAGAAGAGTTTGAGACCTTTAATCTCATTTTTTCAAGGAGTTTTTAGGTGCTTTCACTACCCTGATATGTCAATTTGAATTTGTTAAGAAAATTGGAAGATGAAACATGTGAATAGGGTACCCGGACTTTTAGGCTTTTCTTGATTTTCTCAGTTCGAAAATTTTTATAATGAAGACACTTATGAAAGTAATTCATTTTTGTTATGATTCTTACGTACTCAGCTTCTTTTTCATTCGTACCATACAAAAATTACATCCGAATAATTGCACCTCCTGGAAAAACGGAAAAATTGTGAAAATATGAAGATACCGAAAATCTTGGCTAAAAATTTTTCGATTTTCATAAAGAAAACAATGTAGGTGTAAATTTAAGTAACATAAAATTACTTAAATACGTGAATTTACGCACGAATGGAAACTTGTTGACGATTTCTCATCGCGCATGCATCAAAGCTATAATTAGCGGGACTATCATACACAAAATTAACACACCTATATTGTTTTTTTTTAAGAAAATGAAATGTTGTCGTTGTTTCCAGATAATAAATTTAGAAATATTGTTTCCAAAAGTATAGATTTTCCAGATTTAGATATTTTTACGATTCCTCTATTTTTCTGCGGGGTTTAAATTATTCAAATGTAATTAAAAAAAAAAAATATTAATCGAAAGAAAGCTCAATACGTAAGAATTATTACGAAAGTAAATTACTTTTGTGCTTAGATCTTCCCGATAAAAAAGTGGAAGCACAGCTTATAATGTAGTTAGCAGTATATTTCGAAAATTTACCGTTTGCTGCTTTTGACTTTTATCGGAGTGGTGAACCATCGAAACTCTTTCTTATGTTTTTTACATTTTTTAAAGAATTTTCTGTTTTTATCAGAGACGAAGAATGGCTTCTGATCAACAGAATTTAGAACTGTCAGACATTAAAAATGAATTAATTCCAAAATTCGATGAAAATTATTTACTTTCTAATTTATATGTTATTAAAAGGCTATTGTACAAAATTCAAAATGAGAAATTCAAAATAGTTAATGCTATTTAAGTCGAAATAAAGAAAGTGATAAATATATGGAAAAAATTATCAGTAAAAGTAAAAAGATTAGATCATTGTGTTGAAAAACTAAAAAAACTTTACGACTTTTGTGCAGAAGTTAAAAAATTTCAAAACAAACTAACAAGGAGTGTCAGCTTTCATTTAAAAAAAGGTTCAGGCTTCTAGCTATCAATGCTAATGAATTATAAGTGTTTGAAAATCTAGTAACTTTTATAGTGATTTTCTTTATTTGCCTGTAACTAGAGAAATATTGAGCGTTAGAGTCTAGTACCTTGGCTTTTTTCATATTTCTACATCCAAAATCATCTCCCAAAATTTGAGCAGGATCGGCGTCCCAATACCCTAAAACTCTCCTTGTAAATAAAAAAGTCAATGATTTTTTAATAGAAATGCCTAATGTATTTGACATTTCTCAAAATAATTCTATCAAAATACTTGGCTCAATGAGTGATAAAGTGAAAAAAGAGTTTCTTGCTAAACCAGTTGAATATATACAAACTAAGATGACTTCTATTGGAAGTAAAGACGTCGTAGGTAAATGTTATACTTGTAATTTGTTAAAATTTCGATCTCCATCTTTTGAACCAATTGAACCAGAACTGGGACTGAGTCAATCATTTAGCCAAAAAACAACAACAAGTGAATGCGAATATGCTAGCATGACTTTACAACCTCGTTTAGCCTATGGACCTGATTGTAGTCACAAGGAAAATATTGAATTTGAAACTAATGTAACGAAGAGTATTTTTTTTGCAAAAAAATTAATAATCATACACTGAAAAGGTGATAGAATATTTGTTGCTCTTCTTTAATTAAACTTGTTCTTCTTCCTATACCGTAACTGATCTACAAATTTGGTAGAAAAATTATTCCATAATTAAATGACAAAAATAACAAATACTTTAATTGCTGTCAATTTTTATAATAAAATTAATTAGATTATGCTAAGCTTATATACGTAAAAATTGTTATTATAAATGTAATAATGAATTGATAAATAGTAAAATATATAGTTAAGTTTCTGTACGTTACAAAAAAGTATCCATTCTAAATATTCATTTAAATAATCCATCAAAATATTAATATAAAGCACTCGTGATGACGGTTATTCTGTCATATACGATATGCTAGTGTGCTTTATGTTGGCGCAACAACTTTATGTTGTGGTACAAAAATTCTACCAAAACTGAAAACTATTTACGCCAATTCAGAGTATAGCGCATCAGCTTTTTTAATGTGAATGGTTATGTTTTTTGACAAAATCGTTCTATTATCGCGTTTTCAGTATATCGTTTATAATTTTATCATTGATAATTATATCAATGCGTACTATCTTGACTAATTTGTCGGAAAACAATTTTTCCATTAAGCTGTAGAAAACTCAAAAATATTTGTATTAATTCTGGTTACATCTATTGATTGGTATTTCCATATAGATGCAACCATATAAAAGTTTACATAGCAGTATTTAACGAAATGTCAGAGCTACTGGACACAATTTTTGTTTTTATTATTTTATTGGTATCTTTTTAGATTCGTAATTTAAGCAATTGTAATAACTTGTCTGCACTAAAACTATAATAATACAATAATTTTTGTTAAAATAAAAAATCATTTTGACTTGTTATTTTCTTAAAAGCTTCACTGAAAAAAATTAGGGACACTAGTTATCCAAACCACGCATTTTTGAGAGCGGCGAGGTTTATTTTGAACTATAGACTCTGTTTAAACAGAATTAAGATACTCAGTGTGCATAAGACAGATGACGTTTAACTTACGCTCTCTGTGCACCATTCGTTTTGCATAGCAACCAAACATTTTCCAACGTTCGTAAAATTTATATTGTACTTGTTGAATTATTTGCAAGTATAGTTAATAAAATATCAAAAATTTATTTTATTAAAATTTATTTAAAATATTGAAACATTGCATAGTCATAGAATTTTATTACCAATCTCATTGCAATTCCTGATCTGAAACGTAATGAAAGAGAAGTTTTTTTTATATTTCTGGTTACCAAGAGTAATATCAATGTAATCGGTGATTGCCCCTCTTCATTGAATCTTTGATTTAAAATTTTCTTGATTCTTATATTTAGAGTATATAAAATGTACAAAGTATTTGTGACTATTAAAATCAAATATAGGTAGCTATTAAAAATAATATAATGAAATATTGTAACAACAGAATTTTAATTAATTAATCTTTAAGTATAATTTTATAATAATTCCATTAAAAAGCATCGCATACTTTATTTGATTCATATTGCAATAGCCAGCATTTCAGAATACGTCTGCTCTTTACTTTAAGACACTCATTGTCTGTCAACGTTGACTAAATAACTTCCGAGTGCACGTAAACATCTGCGTCTTTAAAAGTGACGATCGTTACAAAGAGTTACAAAGACTCTGAGGTTCTCGATTTCAATATAACCTACATACCTAATTTTTTTCAGTGTTGGAATGGAAATCAAATATCAAGCTCGATAAACCTAACCTCAAAATACTATACACCGGAAAATTGTTTATAACTTTTTATGTACAGTGTTTTAATAAATTCTGTAACTTACAAATTTTCTTACTGTAATAAAAGAACTCGATCTAACGTGCCGTCTACTCGTGAATTTAAAATTAAAATATTCATGAATTATTTTAGAAGGTAGCAAGCTCCGTCATTCCCTTAAAAGTTATTGACACATAATTTTTCTTGTATCTAATAATAAAATGGAAACGAGTTATATCTATGTCCATAATAGTTACCCTGCTTTAAATGACTTAATATTAAATTAAAAAATTGAATGGATTTGAATAAGGTATCTTAATACCAATTATGACATATAAAATTTATAAAATTAGAAATGTCAATTAAAATCAATCAATTTATTCCGCTCATGTATAAGTAAAAGTAGCTAACTTTAATATAACTTACTAGTATTAAAATTAATAGAAATAAATCGATTTCTGTAGAATAATAAATTATATCGATTTTAAATGTAGAACGAGTAATAAGGACTCTAAACTTGAATTTTATAAACTATCTATTAAATTGCAACTATTTTTATTTTATGTGAAATATTTTTGTTGATGATGTAGCGCACAGGATACTTAAGATGGTAGAGAGAGGATGGGATCTGGAAAATAAGCCAAAACTATATAAGTTACAGTGTAGCTTTATTGAAGAGCCAATGCGACTAAGCGCAGTGACTGAAGTACAAGCAAGCAACTTGAGTGCTGCTTCTTCCTCGTCTGATTATGAGCCTGGGCAAAGGCGTTCACAAGTATACGCTGGCATATGTATAGGTCGGAGACAATTGGTCCTATTGCGTTGTCTAGAGTTCCCAGGACGTCCCCAACACCTAAGTACATGCTCTCTAAAGGAGAGCAATTCTGTTGCGTGCGTTACGCGTTATCCGTGTTTTGTGTGTTGCCCGGCTCGTTGTTTTTAGGAGGTGCATGAATTACTTTGGGAGGAATTTTTGCGGACGAGCAGTCGCAGAAGAAGGAAGAATGCTTTTTCTAGTTTATACAGGCAGCAGTCTGAGAAAACCTTCTCCTTAATTTTATAAAAGATATAAATTTATACTCGAAAAAAAAGAAAAAGGCGTCTTGTGTAATCGGGTCGACCTCCACGTGCTCAGCGTAACGGACCACATGAGGTCGACGATGAAGCACCAAAAAGTTTTCTCTCCACGTACGAATAAGAAAAAAACGCAGAGAGAATTTCTCACGTTACTAACTGCCTTACAAAAGCAATTGCGGGCTTCTCGTCTATTGCCAAAGTTAAAATAAGATGAAAAAAATTCTTGGCACTCATACTACTCTTGATAGTCCCCGTAAGAGATCCAGAAGGATCGATGAAGGAGCTTTCTAAAGTAATGTCAACGCCTTGAATTAGAGTGAGATTTTCTCACAATGATACAAATATATATATATATATATATATATATATATATATATATATATATATATAAGTAAATATACTCAAATGCTTTAAAATTGACGAGAAGTGCTCAATCGTATACAATTAAAATTTATATATGTATGTAGATTAAAAAATATATGTATAAAAAATAAGAATATTGTGGATAAGGGCGAAAATACAAACAATGTAGATATATATATATATATATATATATATATAAAAAAATAAATTAAAAACTTAAATACGACGCAAACACATATGACTAGTCTTATATTTCACTATTACGTTATAAAAATACTATAAAGTTTCAGAGAATCTGAAAGAAAATTTTATACCAACTTAACCTATGTTAATTCGTCTAGAATCGATTTTTTCGTTATTTATAAAATTATGCAAATAAAAGTTTGATACGCAAATATAAAATCAATGCTAGACAGTTTAGAACGAGAAACTGACTCCTCGCACTCTGTATTCGCTTAAAATTAAAATGATGTTCTACATTGGCTTCGAGGTAGTTGATTTAATTGTGAATTTCGATCGTTTAACTTATTAAAAGCACGCGTTCGCTAGACTTGAAACTAGCCGTTTCTTTATCTCTTAAGGCAATCTCACGTAGCTACCGGTTAAAGAGAATTCACATGCCAGACAAAATGCGCACACAACCTATGATGCGTGTCTTAGAGCATAAAATTTTTCTTAAAAAAAGATGATTTTTTGTTTTAAGTGAGGTAATATACGCGAGAAGAAATTTTCAAACGCCAGGCGCAATGCGTATGTAACCTGCAACGCGTATCAGTGGCATGCTTTTCACAAAAGTGACAAAATTAATTTCACTCACGGTTTACTTAATTTAACGGCCACAACACGTACCGCCGTAAAAAGAAAATTTTATAGAGTTCTGTAGAGTTCTTATGTCAGGGTCATTAGTTGTAGCGCACAGAATACTTAAGATGGTAGAGAGAGGATGAAATCTGGAAAATAAGCCAAAACTATATAAGTTACAGTGCAGCTTTATTGAAGAGCCAATGCGACTAAGCGCAGAGGCTAGCAGAGTAAGACCGAAGTACAAGCAAGCAGCTTCAGTGCTGCTTCTTCTTTGTTTGATTATGAGCCTGTGCAGAGGCCTTCACAAGTATACGCTGACATGTGTATAGGTGCGCTTACAGCGCCGTACGCATACATAGGCATGTGTGTGTCCCCACAATGATAAAAACCGATGTTTATCGACTTTTATAGCTGAAAATCAAATTAAAAGTGATCATTTTTTTATAAAATTTAATAGATATATATCGTATTTAATAGGAATAAATTCAGTCAAGCTAACCCTATTGAAAAAATCCACCTGGATATCCACGTGGATTACCCATGTGGAAATCCACGTGGATTTAGGAATAGGAAATAACTCGATATTTGTTTCGCATTCAAAGTAAAAACTAAAAACGAGGTAAACCTCTTAATTTTAGCTCTTTGAAGATCAGAGAGATTCTACAATCCAACTAAGAGTATTGCGGTCTTATATATCTGCAACTTCGAAATTCATATGATGGATCACAAAACTTAGACAAACGCCACCTTGTGACTTACTGTCGAATTGATGATTGATTACGTCAATTCTATTTTGAATCTATAGGTCGCGTTTTTCTAAGTTTTGTGATCCCTCATACAAATTTTAAAGATGTAGATATATAAGACCAGAATACTCTTAGTTAGTTAGTAGAAGTTCTTTGATCTTCAAAGAGCTGAAACTACGAGGTTTACCTCGTTTTTGGTTTTTACTTCGAATTCGAAATAAATATTGAGTTGTTTCCTATTCAAAATATCCATTTGGATTCCCACGTAGATTTTCATTTAAATCCACGTAGATATCTAAGTCAAAAATCTACGTAGATTACCTAAAAATCCACATGCATTTTCCAAATCCATATAAATTTCTTAAAAATTCACGAGGAGTACATAAAATTAACAGAGATTTTTATTTAAATCCACGTAGATATCCAAGTAAAAAATCTACGTAGATTACGTAAAAATCCACATAGGTTTCTAAATATCCACATGGATTTCTCAAAACCCATATAAATTTTTTTTAAATCCACGAGGAATACATAAAATTAACACAGATTTTATAAAATCCATGCGCGTTCCTTGAAAGTCCACATAAACTTCATAAAATCCATATGGATTCTTTAACAGTCTATGAGTGCTTTATAAAATCAACATGGCTTTCATAAAATCCACATGGATTTTTTTACGTGAAAATCCACGAGGGTAATCCGCGTGGATTCCTATGGGAATCCACATGGAATCCATATAAGACCCAGGTAATCCACGTGGAAATCAGAGTGGATTTTTTCAGTAGGAAAATTGATTCTAATCGATTTCTATCGTATTAAATCGTATTGAAGCCAATCCTTTTTTATCGAGTTTAATAAATTCGTATCATTTTTCATAGGAACATGTTTGGTTGATAGCCAGGTTGATTCAAATCTATTTCTATCGTACTTAATTGTATTGAAAGCAATAGCATTTAATCAAGTTTAATAAATTTGTATTGTATTTATTAAAGATAAGTTCGGTTAAGAAGGGGCCGAACTATCTGTCTTTGTCTAATAGCGTTTTCCATCATTTATGTAAACACTATCCGGTATAACAAGAAAAAAATAGCAGCCCTCGCTAGATATTAGTATAATAAGTAAATTTTGTAATAACAACCGAATTTTTTCACTGCGTAGTTTTTGAATAATTAGAGACCTACCAAAAAAAGATAGGTTATATTTTAGATTGCTAGTAGGTCTCTAATTAGTCAAAAACTACGCAGTGAAAAAATTTGGTTGTTATTACAAAATTTACTAATTATACTAATATCTAGCGGGGGCTGCTATTTTTTTCTTGTTATACCGGATAGTGTTTACATAAATGATGAAAAACGCTATTAGACAAAGACAGATAGTTTGGCCCATTCTTAATGGCTAAGTTAATCCCGATCGATTTTTATCGCAGAAAATGGAATCAACAGTGATAGATTTTTATCAAGTTTAATGGCTATTTATCGCATTTGATAGGAATAAGTTCGGTTAATAGCTAAATCAATCTTAGTCGATTTCAATCGTACTAAAAACGTATTGAAGCTAATCACTTTTCATCGAGCCTAATAGATTTGTATCATCGTTTATAGGAAAACGTTTAGTTGATGGTCAGGTCGATTCAAATCGACCTGATATCAACTATATCGTATTTAATTGCATTAAAAGTAATTACTTTAAATTAAATTTAATAGATTTGTATCATATATTTAATAGGTATAAGTTCGATTGGTAGACAGATCAATCCCAATCAATTTTTATCCCATAAAATCGAATCAACAGTGATAGTTTTTTTATCTAGTTTGATAGATACGTATTTTATTAAATACGAATAAATTTGATCGATAGCTAAATCAATTCCAATCGATTTTTATTGCAACAAAGCGAATTAGCAGTAATTTTTTTTAATTAACTGTCATAGATTCCTATCGTATTCAATATAAATAAGTTTGATTGGTGGCTAGGTCAATTTTAATAAATTCCTAACGCATCCACGATCAAAGTCAATTTAATTTGATCAAAGTTTGATGCTGATTGGACGTATTTACATCGATATATTCTTACAAATATTAAATTCGATATAAGTCAGTGATTTTTACAATGTTTAATTGAGATGTTGCATGAAATTTTTTTTTAATACATTATATCTGTCATTTAGAAAAAGAAAAAATGAAGGACACGTATTTTTTCTCTTATCATAAAAATGAAAACTCAAGGAGATAGAGATATTTGAACTGGTGACGTCATGTACTACAATAAGTCCGAAATGCATAATAAAAAAAATTAATGCTTAAATATGATTAAAGCAAATATTCAAAATTTAAATATTTAATTAACAACTCAATAATAATTTGTTTTCTTATGTTTCTCAACAACGAACTTGTATTAACGGGGTGTCGTAGTTGTTAAAATCGATTTTTACTTTTTCTATCTGATTCATATTTCTTTAAATTGACTATTTAGACAAATATAATGACTTGTCCGCGCCAAAGCTACATTAATTTAATCATTTTTGTTAAAAAAAATCACTTAGGCTTGTTATTTTTTCATGAGCTTTAAATGAAAATTAGATTTCAAGCTCGATAAACCGAACCTCAAAATACTTTAAATTGAAAGTTTGTTCATAACTTTTTGTGTGTAATATCCTCTTAAGGCAGAAATAAACGAGAATAATTTATAAAAGACGTTATATACATGACCGACTCAAATAAAAATACAGTGTTATTTATTACATAAACCATCTTATGTCAATTTTATGTGGGTCGTATATTAAGTGTTATTTTGCATGCTAATATGTTATGTCCAATATATAAAATCATTAAAAGAAATTTCATGTAACATCAAAACAACGAACCCAATGGACATTGCTGAGTCGTCAAGTCGGCGAGTATACTGACTTTACCAGAAGAAGGCAAGATTGATATCTTTCTTTAGCTGCTTATTTGTAAATCAATAGTTTAAGTAATAATATATGCATACATCTATTTTGAAAAGAAAATAGAAAGCTAAGATCAATTAATAAAACGCAAATTGAATATTAAATTAAGCTTAGCCAATCTTGCTATATCTCTTAACATTTTGACGTTACAGTACATTGCCGATATATCTATATATATATGAAGATAGTATTAACTTATATTGGCTATAACTTTTCCAATTCATCATATTTTAAAAAACAAAAAAATACGGGTCTTTTATTTTTTCGTATTCTACCTGATGGATATATTGCATTTTTTCATGCAAGATCCCAATTAAATTATTGAATCCTATAATTTTTTTAAGATTAGAAGTCTATTTATTTAGATTCGTAATTACTGAAAAAAAATCTGATAAAATCTTATTAAACATTCTTTACCATAAATGTAAATTAAGGCTGATTCAAGTTTTATATTGATTGAAAACTATAAGATGAAAATCCCTATACACAACGCTTAAATTATATAGCATGTTTATTTCTGCTTTAATACACAATTAATTCATCCGAACCGATAATTTTTTGACAATAGAAACTCATTAATGTAGATTCAAATTTGTCGTAGAAATCACATTTAATCACATTCAAACAATTTACTATTCAAGTGGATTCAATTTCATGAAAGTTTGATGATGATTGGAAACATTCAAATCGGTAGATACATACGCAAGTATAATACTCAATACGAACTGATTCACTTTTCTTTGCTCAACTTATGCATTTTCACCCCATAAACTCTTTGATAATAGGAACCTATTAATATCAATTTGAATTTATGGTAGAACTCTAATCAATCTTATTTAATATTATTCTCAATTTATGTTGATTCGATTCGATCAAAGTTTAATGCTTGTTGAATACATTGATATGGACCCTAAGCAACAATGAAATTTAATTTGAGTTGATTGATTCTTGAATTCATGAATTTGAATCCCATGAACTCTTTAGCGATAAAAATCTATTTATCCATTCAAATTTATAGAAAAAATTTCGATTAATCTTATTTGATATTATCCACAATTCATGTCGACTCAATCGGATTGAATTTGATGCAAATTGAGCCAATTAAGATCGATATTTCTATAGAGATATACATATACATAACAATTAAAATTCAATTGGTATCAGTTCATCATTCAGTTTTCAATTGGTTCATTCAAATCACCAAACTATTTCACGGAAAAACTTTTGAAAATAATTTCTGTTCAAAAAGAATAGAAATTGATTTCAATGCACTTATGAACTATTAATATTTTCGTTTATGACTTGTTTTTACATTCATTCGTATCTGATGTAAACATACTGTCTGTTTAGATTATAGAACATTCTTAAGTATGTACGTTAACTATGTTCGAGAAAAATGAACAGTCATTATATTCACAGTTGATCAAGTTTTAGCTATAACTCGAACTGAAATAACTAAATAGAACAATCGAAAAGATTTTGGCGTCGGACTTGTTATATTTTTTTTTTCTAAATTGAGGATTAATTGGTAACTAAAAAATTGTTTGTGAATATATCACTAATTTTGTATTAAAGGGTACCCTCCGTTAAGATAGTCAATTTTGCCCTGTCTCTGAAATTTTTGTTTGACCTTGTAACTTTGTTCTGGATAAAAAAAAAATAGTTTTTGTCATATTTGCAGACCGCGGCCCCCCTTCCCCTGTCCACATCATGGAAAAAATGACTTTTTCACTATTTATTTTTTTTCTCCGCATCTAGTCGGTAAAAAAACCCCAAGAAAATCATGCTTATAGCTTAAATGGTTAGAAATCACGTAGAATTTTTTCATAAAGATTTGATGATACTATATAATCTAAAAGGATAAAAAAATAATTCAAACCCTTCCTATTTTCACGGGAAATGCGGTACAGGGCTAATTCTTGCAAAAAACTTGTATTTTGTTTAAAATTACTTGCCTGGATTTTTTCAGATATTTCCTGTTGGTACGCCATTGTTAAAAATGCAAAAAACTCATTTTTTTGACGTTTTTGGCTGATTGTAGGTCATTTGCAGACTTCGTATTATTATTTATATTATGAAATCGTATTCTGGAACTTTATTTATGAATTTAATTATGCAATCAAATCAGAAAAATGAGATTTACAAATATCCACATCATATTTTTGCACGAATACACATTTTAGATTGGGTATTTAAACACTTCTTTCATGATTTTGTTGATATTCCACTACTTTATATGTCATAAAATCTTTTAAATATTATATTGTTTCAATAAAAGAAAATATTTTTGTAAATATGTCATTTCACAGGTACAGCTATATTAAGTACTGTCAAAATATCAACTTGAGATTACATATGAATTTATATTTCGTAAGAAAAACTCATCAATACAAACATTATCATCATGATTTAATAATATGAACCTTGACTTTGGCATTTTTAATACTATGTAATCTAAATCTGCACTTAAATCACACTTTTGCGAGAGCTATGTGGTCTATTTTTACACTGTGTAAAATAAATGTAAGCATGCGAGTACATTGAAATCTTGTTTACATGTCTCATATTAATATTACAATATTAAATATATTTTTGTTAAAAAGTGCATATTATTCGCAATTCTTATATGACATTTGCAATCGTTTTAAAGATCATAAATAAAGTTTGCACTCATGCCATCAAGATTTCAATGTACTCGCATGCTTACATTTATTTTACACAGTGTAAAAATAGACCACATAGCTCTCGCAAAAGTGTGATTTAAGTGCAGAATTAGATTACATAGTATTAAAAATGCCAAAGTCAAGGTTCATATTATTAAATCATGATGATAATGTTTGTATTGATGAGTTTTTCTTACGAAATATAAATTCATATGTAATCTCAAGATGATATTTTGACCGTACTTAATATAGCTGTACCTGTGAAATGACATATTTACCAAAATATTTTCTTTTATTAAAACAATATAATATTTAAAAGATTTTATGACATATAAAGTAGTGAAATATCAACAAAATCATGAAAGAAGTGTTTAAATACCTAATCTAAAATGTGTATTCGTGCAAAAATATGATGTGGATATTTGTAAATCTCATTTTTCTAACTTGATTGCATAATTAAATTCATAAATAAAGTTCTAGAATACGATTTCATAATATAAATAATAATACAAAGACTGCAAATGACCTACAATCAGCCAAAAACGTCAAAAAAATGAGTTTTTTGCATTTTTAACAATGGCGTACCAACAGGAAATATCTGGAAAAATTCAGGCAAGTAATTTTAAACAAAATACAAGTTTTTTTGCAAGAATTAACCCTGTACCGCATTTCCCGTGAAAATAGGAAGGGTTTGAATTTTTTTTATCCGTTTAGTTTATATAGCATCATCAAATCTTTATGAAAAAATTCCACGTGATTTCTAACCATTTGAGCTATAAGCACGATTTTCTTGGGGTTTTTTTACCGACTAGATGCGGAGAAAAAAAATAAATAGTAAAAAAGTCATTTTTTCCATGCTGTGGGAGGGGGGTCGCGGTCTGCATATATGACAAAAAGTATTTTTTTTTAATCCAAAACAAAGTTACAAGGTCAAACAAAAATTTCAGGGACAGGGCAAAATTGACTATCTTAACGGGGGGTACCCTTTGCGCTTGAAAGAACTTTAAATTAATTTTGGTGCGTACATAATTAACAAACATTTTTATTGATGACTTATTTTCATCCTCACGATTATTGATGTAAGCATATCGTCTATTTAGATTATAAAACATTAGCAAGCATGTACGTAAACTATATTCGGAACAAATAAAACGTCGTCATATTCAGACTTGATTGAGTTTTAGCTTGAACTCAAAATGAAAAAGTTCAATTAAATAATTAAACAACGTGCATCATCAAACTTGTTTAAAATTTTTAAAATCTATTCAATAACAAAAATTATTATTATTACTGTAGAATTACAATTTTTTAGAAAAACAAATCTCATTAGAATAAACTATATATGACATCTAAAATTTAGAAAAATATTATACAGTACCGCTCAAAAGTTTGGAGACATTTTGAAAAAATTAAATATAAAATTTTTTTAATACATCAGAATATTATATTTTTTAATAAAAAATAGCAATAGACTCAATTCTCGCTATAACGAGCTTCGCTATAACGAGCGTTCGATAGAACGAGCATTTTTGTCTAGCTAAAACGAACAAAATGCTTCCCCTTCTACCCCCACTACTCAATATATTTTTCTTCATGTCCTGCTCGAAAATTCGACCTCCCTCCTTAGATACGCGCAACGAGAGTCGATGTTCACTCCCTATCGACGCGCATTAATGTACTATTTAAATAATATATGATTTCGTGTAATGTTCTATTTAAATAATATATAATCTTTTACTATATCCATATTTTTTTTATCATATATGTATGTTTATAATTATTTATTTTTATTTATATTATTTTTTTATGTACATTTTAATTACATAACATCAAATTAATGTGCTTTAAAAAAAAATTTAATTTTCAGATGATCATTAGTAAATTGACCGTATTAACATGAAAAGACAAAAGATAATTAGAATAAAAAACTAACTACGAAAAAAAAACAAAAAATCAATTCAACAATTATGAAACAAAATTAAATGCTATTTTCATTGCTTTCGAAAAAAATGTCAAGAGCAATATCTCAAGCTTTTATCAGCGTTGCTCTTTCCACACATGAAATTTGATTTACATCTTGACTTCAATCAAGCATGGTTTGGGCCATACAAAGAACGTTTTTAGAAGAATAAAACTAAAAATAAATAAATCAAATAAATGATCATTTTTTCAATGAAAATGAAACGGTTACACACGTACAATCGATATAGTTATTGTTTATATTCGTTCAGTATCGTTCCGCTCATTATTCTGAGCATAGCATTTATTGAGTGGTGAGAGCCCCTCTCACGCTCGTAATAGCGAGAGAAATTATTCCCGAGTTGCTCGTAATAGCGAGAATTAAGTGTACACTTAACATAAATCGATAGTATTTATCGAGATCTTTTAAAATCTCTTTTAATTTTTTCAATTGGTCAAGCCGTTTGAGAGCTATGACCTTCTAAAGTTCGACTGGTTTCAATAAAAATGTTTCCGAACTAAACTATAGTATAATAAAATGATTATCACTATTATTAATTTACAATTATTCTTAATTGCTACGTATAAAAAATAATTTATTTCAAAAAACTTTCTATTAAAAAAAAAGATCATATACTCATAAAAATTATTTCAAATATTATAAAAAAAAAAAAAAAATATGAAAAGTATAAATAAAAAAGGAATAAAGAATATTAAAACAATAAAAAAATTTAAAAAAAAAATTGGTTCCGACCGAGAGTTGAACCCGCGCACCCAAAAAGGCGTGTACGCTACGCACTCGACCAAAACTGCTTCAAACAAATCCTGGCGTGAAATGATACATGCTCATCTGCCCCCTGGTTATTTAAAATAATTAAATTTTAGAAGTAAAATTAGTTATTAATAATTTTTAAGTTTTGGATGACATATATACCCATATGGAAAAAATTTTTGGATATAATTGTAAATAACTGTTAATAACTGTAAATAAATGTAAATAAATGTAAATAACTGTAAATAACTGTAAAAAAGTGTTAAAAAATGTGGGAATTGAGACATAAATAACAGTTATTTACAATTATTTACAATTATTTACTGTTATTTACACTTATTTACAGTTATTAACTGTTATTTATACTTATTAACTGTTATTTACCCTTATTAACTGTTATTTACACTTATTTGCAGTTATTTATATTTATTTACAGTTATTTACATTTATTCACTTTTTTCACAATTATTTACAGTTATTTACGATTATTGATAGTTTTTTACAATTATTTGCAGTTATTTACCTTTTCGAAAATTTTCACGAATTTATTCAATAATTTTATGTATAGGCGAAAATTTTTAAAAATGTGAATAACTGTAAATAATTGTAAAAAACTATGGAAAATTGTAAATAGTTGTAAATTATTATAAATAACTGTAAATAACTGTAAAAATTTTAAATAACTGTAAATAACTATAAATAATTGTAAATAATTATTAATAACATTAAATTATTCACTAATTCAAAAATTTTTGAAAATGTAAATAACTGTAAATAATTATGAATAACTGTAAATGATTATGAATGATTGTAAATAATTATAAAAAACTGTAAATAATTGTAAATAATTGTAAATAACTGTAAATAACAGTCAAGAACAGTTAATAACTGTAAATAACTGCAAATAATAGTAATTAATAATAAATAATAGTAAATAACTGTAAATAACAGTCAAGAACAGTTAATAACTGTAAATAACTGCAAATAATAGTAATTAATAATAAATAATAGTAAATAACTGTAAATACCTATTATTTATGTCTCAATTCTCAAATTTTTTAACAGTTATTTACAATTATTTACTATTATTTACAGTTTTTCACATAAATTATTTCCATATGGGTAGTTTATTCTAATTAGATTCGTTTTCATAAAAAATTGTAATTCTACAGTAATGATAATAATTTTTGTTTCTAAATAGATTTAAAAAATTTTAAACAACTTTGATGATGAACGTTGTTTAATTATTTAATTAAACTTTTCTATTTCGAGTTGAAGCTAAAATCCAATCAAGCCTGAATATGACGGCGGTTCATTTGTTCCAAATATAGTTCATGTACATGCTTGCAAATGTTTTATGATTTAAATAGAAGATATGTTTACATCAATAATCTTTAATATGAAAATAACTGAGCAATGAAAATATTTGTGGATTGTACACGTACCAAAATCCATTTCGCATTCTTTCAAGCACAAATTAAGAGGAGGCCGTATAGTTCTGTCCTTGTCTAATCTAAATTTTCGTTATTATGACTAAATTAAATATTTTTATACAAAAGTAAAGGCAGAGCCCAATAGATTTAAGAATAAGCAGATGATTCTATTCTATGAAAATTTTATATTTTTTCATAGAATAGAATCGTCTGTTTATCCTTAAATCTATTGGGCTCTGCCCTTACTTTTGTATAAAAATATTTAGTTTACTAATTATAACGAAAATTTAGATTAGACAAGGACAGAACTATACGACCGCCTCTTAAATAGATAATTTGTTGTATATTCACAAACAGTATTTTTAGTTATCAATTAATCCTCGATTCAGTAACTAAAAATATAGCAAGTCCGATGTCAAACTCTTTTCAGTTATTTTGTTTAGCTTTTACAGATCGAGTTGAAGCTAAAACCCGATCAAATCTGGATATAAAAGCTATTCATTACGTTTCGAACTTAATAGGACAGTGTAACATCTCCGGATCACAGATTTTGCTCAAACTTGGGGAATAGTTTTCAGATGACAAAATATAGAAAAAGCTCTAGTTATAGTCACTATTTAAACACTTATAGCTCTTAAGCATCGATAGCCAGAAGCTTATGACTCTTTTTTAAATTAAAGCTGAGATCAAATCCTTTCGAAAAAGTAGTTATAGCATATCAAAATATTATTTTTTCCTAAAGTTATAGCGTAATAACGATTGCACCTAATTTCAGCTTTTATTATTAATTAATGTTCTAAAAAGAAAATTCAGGCACAATCTTTATTACGCTACAACTTTTGAAAAAAATAATATTTCGATATGCTATAACTACTTTCCTGAAAGGATTTGATCTCAGCTTTAATTTGAAAAATATTTCAAGCTTCTAGCTATCAGTGCTTAAGAGCTGTAAGTGTTTAAAAATATAGTAACTTTTTTAGTGATATTCTCTAATTGCCTGTATCTAAGGAAAAATTGATCGTTTGTGACTATAATTTTAGCTTTTTATATTTTGTCATCTGAAAACTTATCCCCAAGTTTGAATAAAATTCGTGTTCTGGAGATGTGACAATCTCCTAGTTAGTCAACGTACATACTTGAGAGTGTATTGAGCGCATATAAGACTGGTTCCCAATTTCATTTCTGCTGAGGGAAATATCATCTTAATTGGAGTCTAATCTTTTTCCAAGAAAGTTATTAAAATTATTTCAGTAGTAATAAAATTGAATTCACATACAACATTTGAGCGAATTTTATATACAAAAGTTTTTCCATGTATCTGTAAACCTGTTTTTTTTTGAAAAAATATTATTTTCATATTCTACTTAATTATTTCTTCGAATCAAACAAATGATTTCTTTAACAGTCAGGTATGATTGAATAAAACAAATAATTATTTATTTGAAACAAAGATTCATTTGATCAATTCAATGAATTCGTATGTTTACTCTCTTACTACTAAATCAAACAATGGAATGCTTGATTATATTACCAAATCCTTTGAAACAAAAACCTTTTTTTAAATCTGTCAATCAAGATTTTGTTTAAAAAAATACTGTCTTTAAATTGCCCTTAATAATTTCTTTGAATCAAACAGTCTCATTTATAGTCAAGTATGATTGCATGAAACAAATAATTATTTATTTAGAACAAATACAATTATAATTGTATGAAACAACGATTTTTGTGTTTAAAATAAAGATTTATTTGATTAATTTAAAAAATTCGTATCCTTACTTTTTTACTACTAAGCCAAAGAATTGAATACTTGATTAAATCACCAAAATCTTTGAAACAAAAAATTATTTCTTTAAAATAATAAAATTTGTTACGTTTTACGTATATTGAATAATTATTATGTGAGTATCTTGATATCACAAATGAGCTTAGTAAGTCCAAATAGTCAATTTGCGTGAAGGTAATCAATTAAATAATAAGATGGACAATTAAAATTATACTGATTGATTTATTAATACGTTAATACGAGAGAGAGATGTTTCTACTGATCTCGAGCGTGGTTTTCCTGGTCGTATGTATACCCGCCGAATTCATTGTTTTCCACTTCTCTATTCTTCTAGAAGCTTCTTTCTCATGGCTCCTTGCTGATGATTTTGTCAGCGATTTCTTTGTTAGCTTCCATGCCTAATTCGTTCATTTTCGACAGGTCCTAGCTTGCAAGCTAGTTTGCCATTGTTCTTTCTGATTGTAAGTCGTTACTAGTTGGTTTCGGACGTCTGGTTAGCGTTCATTTGCTTGATTCATTCGTGTATGGTTAATGTATTTATACTTATCTACATCTTATTATTTTCTAGAATATACCACCCGTAACACATCTTTCTCTTAGCACATTGATATATATGTATATATGTTTTTTTTCTATCATATATTTTATGTTTTGAAATTGAGAAGTTGCTTGTCTTCTTTGTACGTTTTCCTTAAATTCTTGTCCATTAATTTGATTAATTGACAGTGTGGAAGGTGATATGTACATGAATGGTAGTTGTATCATCTAATGGTGTGGCGTGCTTCCTTCTAGGTTTCTGGAGCGTGTGTATTCCTCCTAGGGTGTTCGGTTATCTGAAAGCATGCTTTTTCGATTCAATAAACGGGACCCCCCTATGGCTGGAGCCTTACAGATTAGGATGATTAATAACCCTAATACTAATAGAGTGGCTCCGGAGTATGTCGCTATTTCAGTAAGTACTGTAAATTTGATAGCAATCACGTGATATTTGCTAAATTCGTGTGCTTTAGTTATTATTTTTTGTAGATCATTTCCCACTTCGAGTGACCTTGTGGGTGTAATTCCTTCGTGGGGTATCACGTTTGAAATTTCTTTATTATTTAATAATTCATTTAATTCATTATTATGGCTAGTTCGTCCGTCCTTTAGTATAGTTGAAAAATCTAAATGAATTTCGTCAAACATATGTATGGTGATGTTCAAGGTTATTCCTGATGTTGCCACTAATTTGACCTTGTCTGTATGTGCTGTACATTCTGGTGGTAGATGTATTGTTCCCGTGCCTTCTATTTCCCATTGTTGTTTGTCTAAAAATTTACAATTCGTGATTAATTTCTCTTTCGCGTTTATAGAGAATAACAACGTATTAGGGTTGTATGTACGTGTCCAAAAGGTACTTTTTAATTTTTATAATTTGATTCTGCAGGATAACAAGTTGTTGAGTTTTTCTGCAGTAGATAGTTTAATTTCGCATGCGGTATTTTCGTCAATATTTCTTAAAGGTTCGACATTCTTGCAGGCTCGTAATTTATTAATCTTTTTACAACTGCTTACTATTTTCGAATTCATGGGGATGTAACTGATTGCATGTGCATTTAACGTGAAGTGTTGCGTGTCTAGCCATAAGTAAGTGAATAGTCACGTAGTGTTCAATTTGTCTTGTTTTATCAGTAAGGATGTTGTCTTCATTAAAGCGTGTCTGGAGTTGTCGATTAGAGGTATGCTTATATAATTTATAAGTTGTGATTCTGTCATTATTATTGAGATTTTAGATATCTTCAGGATGTCCATGATTGAGTCTGTTTTATTTGCACGGGTGCTGCTAATCCTTGAAATGATTTCTCTATCAACTTCATTGATTTTTGTAATTGATTCGCATTTATAAACTGTGGGTGTATTATACCTCTTGAAGCAAAGACTATCATGTCTGTTAAGATGTGTGTATTTATCTCGTATTGTATTACATTTTCTTTGAGTAATTGCACAGATACGGAAAAGGTGGATTGGTTCTACTCCTGTAGATTTTTCTCCTTTATTTTCATAATTGCAAATTTCAATTCCCTTGCTTCAGCATGCATTAGTCCAAATTCCTTATACACTAGCTCAGTTTGATTTGCTAGTAGGCTTGCTACCTTGTTTCTTCTGTTATTATTTTGTTCAATGAGGGTTTTGATTTCTTGTTCTGAATCTTCGTCGAGCGCTCCGAATAAAAATTTTCTTGCTTTTCCAATCCCAGAAAACCATGCTCGCTTTATTCTTTTGGAACGGGGATTTTGACCTTGTAACATCTCAATGATTTTCTCGGTGTTTTCCGTGTGTTAATTATGTGTTGTTCTAATTGTTCTAACTGCTGGTGGTATTAGCAGGATTCGTTTAGTTCGATCATCTTTTTGCAGTTTCCGCTTAAAATTTTCCAATTATTTTGTAATATGTCTCCTCTAACGCAAAATTGTTTGAGGTTTATTTGTTGAATTATTTTCCACGACGCTGTGGTAGTCGTCAGGTTTTCTAAGTTTTCGATGTATAACCCTGGATTATGCTTTATTGACGATATTCCTGGGTTGGCTATTTGTTCATTACCCCCTGTATACCTGTAATACGTTTTTCGGGTATGTTATTCCTTGGCTCACGGTTGGTTATTAACTTTATTAAATTGAAGAGACCTTAATTTATATCTGTTAACCTTTAGTTGGCTTAAGGCTATTTCATAATTAATGAGGATAACAATGTTGGTGTAATTATAATTATTAAAGTTGTTATTTGGTTTGATAGTGAATCCCTAATTGCAAAATTACAGTTTCGTTTAATTGTGATTAGATAGTTTATTTCCGAGTTATTGGCTTATAAACAATTTATGAATTATGAGAAAGTTATTATACCCTTGGCTCTGTGTTATGAATAATGTACTTTACATATTCATGTTATAATAAGTTATCGTCTCCTCAAATTCGGTATAAATAATTTAATTTGTTAATAATAATTATTGGTGAAGACTTTTATTTTTACATAATGGTAAGGTTAGTGTTTAGTTGTAAAAGTACGGCTTGGTTTGGTTTTGATAAAATGATTAGTTTCCGAGATATAGGCTTATGAACAATTGATTATTTATGTGAAAATTATTATAATATAATATTCGTATACGTGTACGTCCTTGAAACGTAAGTATGTAATCAATTTTTGGCAATCCTTGAAACTCGGTATAAATAATTCAATTTCTTAGTAATAATTATTATTAATTTTCATAGTTTATATGGGATTATAACTTTTATGCTTAGTTGCAAAATTACAGGGGGATTTGAAGGTAATTAACTTTCTTTATTCATGCCTATATATCGTATTTCATTCCTGGATTTTCGTACGTTGCATACTTGATGACACACGTATATGCCTCGTGTGATTGTGTTAGTGCCGTGTTTGTGTACTAAGCTTCTTATGCTGTTTAAGTTTGCCTATATGTGCATCTTTGATGACTTCCTTTTTTCTTTAGCGCTGCATCCGTTGATCGTAGCGAAGTTGTAAATAAGGAAATGATTTTTCATTTGAAATGGTCAAATAATTGAGAATACTTGCACCAGTTACCAGTTACAGAGCGAGTAACTGGTAAATGGTCTGACGAGTTCCTAGTTACAGAGCAAGTAACTGGTAAATGGTCCGACCATTTTCTTGCTCTGTAACTGGTAACTGGTGCGAGTATCTCAATTACTTGACTATTTCAAATGAAAAACCATTTCCTCATTTACAACTCTGCTCGTAATATAACATTATATTATATGAATATCAAAAGAGATATGTATATATATATATATATATATATATATATATATATATATATTGTGAGCACCCAGTCATATATCTCTCTATATTATTAAAAATATATCACCACTGTCGACGCTGTCTCCGTCTGAAATACGCCGCTCATTTTTGGCACTTCATTTTTTAACCTTCATTTAGCAAAAATGAAGCTAAAATTTTGCTAAAATTCAGCTAAAATTCAGCTAAAATTTAGCTAAAATCAGCTAAAAGTCAGCTAAAATTTAGATTAATTTAGCTATAATTTAGCTGAAAGCAAGCTAAAAGTCAGCAAAAAGTTACCTATAAGTTAGTTATAAGTTAGCTAAAAGTTAGCTGAAAATCAGCTGAAAATTAACTGAAATTTAGATATATTCAGCTGTAATTTAGCTAAAAGCTAGCTATATCTCTCTATATTATAAAAAGATTCTGCCGCCACCGTTACCACTGTGTGTAAGAATTCGATTTGTCCTTGGTTAGCTAGAATTTAGCTGAAATCTAACTGAAATATCGCTGAAAGTTAGCTAAAAATTAGCTGAAAGGTAGCTAAAAGTTAGCTTAAAGTTAGCTGAAGTCAGATGAAATTACATAAAAGTTAGCTACATTAAATTAAAAGTTAACTGAATTTAATGTGAAAATTAGTTAAATTCATGCAAAATTTAGATGGAAATTAGCTAAAATTCAGCTAACAGTTAGCTAAAATTTATAGTAATTTTAAGCAATTTTAGGTAAATATTGATTTGTTTTCAACTGAATTTCAGTTACATTTTAGATCTATTTATATTATATTCTCTCTATACTATTGAAAGTATATCGCCGCTGTCATCGCTGTTATCGTCAGAAATGTGCCCCTCATTTTTGGACCTACATTACAGCGTTAAATTTAGCTGGATTTAAGCTTGTAATTATCTAGGAAATAATTAAATCAAGCTATATTTGAGCTTTAAAATAACTGAAAATTAGCTAATTTCAAGCTTGTAGTCAACTTGGCAATAGCTAATTTGAAGTTTTGTGTACACTAAGAAAAAAACATAGTTTGCTCTACTACGTTTAGAAGGATGAGATTTACCAATGTACTGTTTCCCTCTTTTACTACAACAACATAGTAAATACAACTAGATTCTCGAGTAGGCATTTAGTAGCACATGGTGAATAGATCCCAACCTCAAAAGCTACACAGTTAATAGTACTTTTAATTTGCTTATTATTTAGAATTTACAAACGTTAATAGATAAAATAAGATGAATAGATAAAATAACAAAAACCGACGAGACTCAGAAAGACTTAAAAGTCTTAAGACTTTGGTTAGTATAGTTTAAAAAAAATAGTTAAAATACTTATAAAGACTTTAGTAATTCCTACTATGTTGCATCTAATAAATGCTACTAATGTAAAAGGTTAACCTGACAATATATTGACTACTAGAATAAAATGGTTGTAGTTACTAGAGACCAAAATAGAGTCAACTATGTTTTTTCTCAGTGTATAACGATATATGATAACATACAAGTTTAAGATTTATAATAGATGAAAAATAGGTAACAATATTTTTGTTACAATCAGCTAATTATCTTGTAATCGTCGTGAAGTTCAATCATATAAATAATTATTAATTTTACGATTTTAGTTAAAGTATAGGGTTGAAAATATCATTTTGAAAAAGCTGAATTGAAGTTTAATGATCAAATGATTAAATTTAAATTTTGTTTAATCAAAATCAAACACTTAAATATAGTCTTTATAAATTTAATTAAATTTTTATTTTATTTTGTAAAAATACCGACATTACAGTTTTCCAAATTTTTTATTCTTAATCCAAAAATGTTTCAAATATCTCTTTTTGCTAAATTCAATGAGTAATTGCATGCCTTAATTAATCTAATTGAATAAAAGATAATAGCTTAATAGTTAATAAGAAAAGTTAATAAAATATAAAAGAATCATAAAAGAATAAATCATAAGGGTAATGTATGTACGCTCCTAAACACACACATTCAAGTTACGTACATATATATCATATACAGAGAGCGCGCTTAGGCCTCATATTGGCTCAGCGCGTACACGAAAAGCAGGACCACGCACGCAAAAGCCAGCGGTGCCAAGCTACAAGAGAAGAGGGGACTGGAGTCCAGCGCCTATAAAAGCGGGCAAGCAGAGAGAAAGGCTCTCTCTCTCGCCTCAGCTCTACCATCGATTCTATCTTAATTTTTCAAGCACGATAAACATTGAAGAATCATCAATTTCGTTAATGATTCTTCCATGCTCGCGCGTATAATAGTATATTATTCACCTAGGGAGTAAAAACGAAAAATGTCTTAAATCGTATGTTAAATGTCACCCGAGCCGAAGGCGAGGGTGACAAACATACGATTTAAGGGATTTTTCATTTACTCCCGTGGAGAATATACGATTTTTTTACACAGGCAGCGTACAGTGGGTACCTTACTTTTTGCTGGGAGGGAGTAAAGTACCCACTGTACGCGCCCTGTGTAAAAAAAGATATTTTCACTCGGATTCAGTGTATGATTTTGTTAATAAAGAGTTGCGGCGAGCAACACCTATATCTTATCCTATCCTAAACGGTAAAGCCCCGCATACTGAGGCACTTGGTCTTCAGTATTAACGGGCATTACCCATAACAAAACTAATCCTTTATTAACACACTTCAAATAACCACATACACTACACACTGACACACTCAAGCCCGCGCCAGATGGCATAACGACTTCTCTGGTTAACGGCTTTACATTCACAAGTCTTGCATAATTGTGAGCAAAGACTCAATATAGTCGATCCTAATGGATGATCCCCTAACCATAAGTTAGTGGGACATCACAATATATATATATATATATTTCGTTGATACAAAACACACATATATATATATATATATATATATATATATATATATATATATATATATATATATAATGTTTTGTATCAACGAAAAACCAATTGTGTATATAAAAACGAGCCACAACTTTATTTTAAAAGTTTTTGAGCGCTTAGAATTCTTAAAAAAAAATTTTTTTCTATTTGTGACGTAGTTGTGACGATTTCATGAAGTTATGGAAAATTTTAAAATGTTAGCTATTGTCCCCTGTAGACATATATTTTCTATAGTGTTTACACGTTTGTGGACGTGTGTGTATCTGTGTGTACATGTTTGTACGTGTTTGTACGTGTTTGTACGTGTGTGTACGTGTGTATACGTGTTCGTACGTGTTTGTTCGTGTTTGTACGTGTTTATACGTGTTTGTACGTATATGTACGTGTCTGTACGTGTTTGTACGTTAATGTACGTGTTTTTATGTGTTTGTGCGTGTTTGTACGTGTGTGCACGTGTTTGTACGTGTGTGTGCGTGTGGGCACGTGTTTGTATGTGTTTGTACGTTTTTGTACGTCTTTGTACGTCTTTATAAGTCTGTGTACGTGTGTGGACGTGTTTGTACGAGTCTGTACGTGTATGTACGTGTTTGTATGTATGTACGCACCCGGTAAATGACAACTAGTTTAATTCGTCATTAAATACGTACATGGCTGTGAATAAGGAAATGGTTTTCCATTTGAAATGGTCAAGTAATTAAGAATACTCGCAGAAGTTAACGGTTACAAAGCAAATAACTAGTAAATGGTCTGACCAGTTACCAGTTACAGAGCAAGTAACTGGAAAATGGTCTAATCATTTACCAGTTAGAGTGCAAGTAACTGGCAAATAGTCCGACCATTTATCCGTTGCCCACCCGGTAATTGCTTGTGTTGGTCTGCAACAACCGTTGGATTTTTGTTAAGCAAGCATTAGTGATGGTTATCGCTAATAACTGTCAAGGAAATTAGGGTTAGTAAAATATAGGATCGCAAAAGTTTCCAATTACTTACCCAGTAAGTGGTAACTGGTTCGGTCATTTACCAGTTACTAGGCAGGTAACTTGAAAATGGCCGAACTAGTTTTCAGTTGCTGTGTAAGTAATTGCAAACATTGCTGTGCGAAAGCAGCTGGGAATATCTGTAAATAACTGGAAATAACTAAGAATAACTGAAAGTAACTGTTATAAAGTGTTCAGTTTGAGACAGGAATACCAGTTATTTTCAGCTGTTCCTAGTTATTTTCAGCTGTTCCTAGTTATTTTTAGTTATTTCCAGTTATTCTCAGTTTAGTTGGAAAATCATTTTAAAAATTAGTGGTTTAATAACTGTTATAACTAGTTAATATGACTGTAAATTTTAGAACTGTACAAATCGTTTCTAACTGCTTATATATTTTTCTAAATGTTTATAATTAATTAAAATTGTTTATAACTGTTCATAATAGTTTGAAAATGGTTGAATCGAGACATCGGAAGAATACTTATAGAAGAATTTTAAAGTTGTGTAAAATTGTTTATATCTGTATGAAACTATTTTAAACAATCACATACAATTATAAATTAAATCATACAATTAAAAACAATTTTACACACATTAAAAATTTTTCTAAAAATTTATAGAATATTTTTGGGATTGTATAAAATTTTTTTTAAATGTCTCTGACGGTTTATAATTGTTTGAAACTGCAGTCGAGCGTACTTAATCTGAATGATTCGATCGCGAGCTCGGGCGTCAAAATTGCAGCAGCCTTATTCTTGGCATCTTTAGCAGATTAAATGCAACATACTTGCGTCAGACTTGCAGCAGCTTTAGTGCACTAACAAAAGGATTTCTAACTGCACTGAGACTTTCAGCAGTATTGCAAAGAAATTGCATCCACATACGTACATTAGACACTGAGCAGCAGAATTAGATTGTCTTGTGCAATCAGGCGTGCTTAATCTGAATGATTTGATCACGAGCTACAAGACTATTGTACATCTTAGGTCTAAGTAGCGCAATATCAAGGCTTTATTTGTAAATTCATTCATGATTTAACTACGTACCCATACTGACAATTAAATCATCTTCCATCAGAAATTCAGGAAAAAAAATTTCGTTATACCCTGGCTGAAACTACCACTTTTGTCTTGGCTCTGAATAACAAAAGTGATATTTTTGGCCTAGGTATAGCGAAAAAGAGTATACACAGCACAGGAGATTGAATAGCGACACTATAGTAAATATTTTTTCATCCTAGGCGGACGCATTCGGGTTTTTACGTGCAGAGAGTCCTCAATCGATAAATAGGTTAAATACACGCTAGGAGCTTCTAGGCTGCAATAGCAGCCATTACTGCCTAAGAGTATAAGGCTCCTGGGTTGCATTGAGTTCATTATAACCAAGCAGCAACATTTCTCTATCGTATTTCGACTTAAATCAAAAACAAAAGAATTAATAGTACAAAACTGCAAGTTCAGTTGTATTCGGTATTCAAGCTACAGCTTGTGCTACAGAATTTTATCACTTTGAAAAATGGATATTCATAAAAAAAATAAAATTATAAAATTGCAATAATATTGTTAACTATAAATAATTTTAATAATGTTAATTTTATTATTTATTGTCGATGTTATTATTTCTTTTTAATTTTATTATTTCTTGTTTATTATTTATTGTTAATTTTCTTATTTAATATCAAAAATTAATAATTTCTAATAAAAAAGAGTACCATATAATTTTAGTTTCATGATATAAATATATAAATTATTTGTAAAAAAATATCTGCACCTAAAAACCCTCATGCGTCCTTGCCTGGGATGAAAAATTTTTTAAGCACCCTGGGCGAGCCTTCCGCGATGACGGTCTTCGGACGATATTTACATCGCGGGATAAAGCCTCGGCTGCTCGCTTCGCTCACGCGCCTCGGCTTTATTATCCCACGATGTTAATATCGTCCTCAGGTCGTAATCGCGCAAGGCTCGCCCAAGGTACATAAATAACTAATATACATATACATTATGTACATATTTGTACGTGCTATGGACTCGCTAATTCTTTGCCTCGCTTGATGTGTAATATATTATAGATGAAAAGCACTCCCTTAAACAGTATAATCTCTGGTTCGACTAGTCACTTTAAATGAAATTATAATATATTTTTCACCTAGGGAAAAAAAGTGAAGAATGTCCGAAATCGTATGTAAATTGTCACTCGAGCCAAAAGCGAAGGGGGCAAACATACGATTTAAGGCATTTTTTTACCCGTGGCGATGCTATTTTTTCTAACACGTCTGCCGTAAGTCTGCTGGACATCTGTTGCAAGTATCTGATGCAATGATCTGACTGCAGAACTCTAGTAGATTTGTGAAGCATGTTATATAAGATCTGCACGCTGATACTTGCGTCAGATTGTGCTACCAGGGATGCTTTTGTTACATCTCCCTTAACTTTTCTTAAAAGGCCATACCTTGAATCACCTATAAAAAAGTTTCAATTTTGAAAAAATTTAATATTAAAATTTATTTCTATGGTTATGTATATTCACCAACTATTTTCAATATACTCACTAAAATTTTTAGATTGATTTTGAAAACTTATAGGTTAGTATATATTCATGTGTTTACTAATGTGAAATAAAAATTTTATTTCAATGTATCAATCTCTACATCCTGCAGGTAAAATACATAAGTATATTGAGAGAAAATTCTAAAAATTACTGTTAGCATTATAACGCACTCACATGAAAACGTGCTCTTTTTTCTAGCGTTGTAGTAAATTTTATAAGGTTTCTAAAACTATTTTTAAGATAAGCAGCAAAAAATGCTAGGACATTTTTGAACTATTAGAAAACAATCTTAAAATAATTACTATGATATCATAGTAAAATTTTAAACTTTTTAGTCCCTCCAATAACACCTATAATTTTTTATTAGTTCACATAGTAATTTTTGTCATACATTCGAGAAACCCTATAACTTCTGGTCAAAATACCCCTTGCGTATGTGATCCCGACAACTAGCGATACCAGCATATTTCAAACCTAAAAATCCTGTCACTTGACGTTAAAATTTGTGTCCAACTCTCGCAAGTGGTGAGAGTTCAGTACACTTCGTATATAAGTTCGATCCATCCGACCATTACCAAAATGTGCGCGTGTTTACTAGCGACCTCTGCGGTGTTACGTTTATATTAGGTTAGATATGGTATAGGTCAGATTAATTCACAGCAATCGAATAAATATAGAAATTTTTAAAAACATAATACAATTTATTTTTATATTTTGTTACTTGTATGTTATTTTGATAATTTTGTTTATTATATATTTTATATTTAAATAAAAACTGATAAAAAATATTAATAATTAATAAAAAAAATCAAAAACTAATAATATAAATGGATGAAAAATATTATTTTGTAATATAGATTAGATAAAATCGGGTAAAAAAGGATGAAATCTAATGAAATATCCGAATTTATACTAATTTCATTCCCTTTCATTCAATTTTATTACTTATTATTGTATTTTATTTATTTTTATCCACTTTTATCCATTTTTATCTATTTTTATTATCTATTTTCATTTTTTATTACTTACGAATAGTTTTTATTCATTTTTATCATTTACACTCAATTGTCGCTATGACGAGCAGCTCGGGAATAATTTCTCTTGCTATTACAAGCGTGAGAGGGGCCCTCACCACTCAAAAAATGCTATGCTCAGAATAATGAGCGAAACGATACCGAACGAATATAAACAATAACTATATCGATTGTACGTGTGTAACCGTTTAATTTTCATTGAAAAATGATCATTTATTTGATTTATTTATTTTTAGTTTTATTCTTCTAAAAACGTTCTTTGTATGGCCCAAACCATGCTTGATTGAAGTCAAGATGTAAATCAAATTTCATGTGTGGAAAGAGCAACGCTGATAAAAGCTTGAGATATTGCTCTTGACATTTTTTTCGAAAGCAATGAAAATAGCATTTAATTTTGTTTTATAATTGTTGAATTAATTTTTTGTTTTTTTTCGTAGTTAGTTTTTTATTCTAATTATCTTTTGTCTTTTCATGTTGATACGGTCAATTTACTAATGATCATCTGAAAATTAAATTTTTTTTTAAAGCACATTAATTTGATGTTATGTAATTAAAATGTACATAAAAAAATATAAATAAAAATAAATAATTATAAACATACATATATGATAAAAAAAATATGGATATAGTAAAAGATTATATATTATTTAAATAGAACATTACACGAAATCATATATTATTTAAATAGTACATTAATGCGCGTCGATAGGGAGTGAACATCGACTCTCGTTGCGCGTATCTAAGGAGGGAGGTCGAATTTTCGAGCAGGACATGAAGAAAAATATATTGAGTAGTGGGGGCAGAAGGGGAAGCATTTTGTTCGTTTTAGCGAGACAAAAATGCTCGTTCTATCGAACGCTCGTTATAGCGAAGCTCGTTATAGCGAGAATTGAGTGTATTATCATTTTTTATTAATTATTATTTAGAATATTTTCAGCTTGGGTAGGCGATAAAATTTCTTCAATTTCACTCAATTCTATAGCTGTAATGGCATAAGATATTATTCTTACATTAAAATTTTTAATAACTATATTTGTTTTTGCTTTTAAATATTTTTAACGGGTCACGCTTTCAATTAGATGAGCTACTTGCATTTTAACTTGTAACTGGTCAGACCATTTACCAGTTACTTTCTCTGTAATTGGGAATTGATCAGACCATTTACCAGTTACTTGCTCTGTCACTGGGAATTGATCAGACCATTTACCAGTTACTTGCTCTGTAACTAGGGACTGGTCAGACCATTTACCAGTTACTTGCTTTGTAACCGTTAACTGTTGCAAGTATTTTTAATTACTTGACCATTTTAAATAAAATAACCAGTATCTTATTTACAACTCTGGTAACTGCTAAGTGGTCGAATCAGTTGGCAGTAAGCGGGCGGGTTAATGATAAATGATTCAAGCAGTTTTCAGTTACCACGTAGATAAATGGTCAATGGTCGGAGCAGTTACAGAGCAACTGGTAAACGGTTAGACCACTTAGCAGTTACAGAGAAAGTAACTGGCAAATGGTCTGATCGGTTCCCAGTTACAGAGCAAGTAACTGGTAAATGGCCCGACTATTTTCAGTTACTTACTCAGTAACTGCTAACTGGTCCAACTATTTCCAGTTACTCACCCAGTAACTACCAACTGGTCCGACCATTCCAAGTTACTTATCTTGTAACTAACAACTGGTCCGACCATTCCAAGTTACTCATCTAGTAACTACCAACTGGTCCGACCATTTCAAGTTATTCATCTAGTAACTACCAACTGGTTCGACCATTTCAAGTTACTCATCTAGTAACTACCAACTGGTCCGACCATTTACCAGTTACTCACCCAGTAAATGGTGAATGGTCCGAACATTTATCAGTTGCTTACTTGGTAACTGGAAACATTCACAACCCTATGTAGTAGCACGTGCTTTATTTTTGTGCATTTTAACCGATTTACGTAAATAGTTTCTAACTTGTGTCAATATTGTGATTTATAGTTTCATTATTGGCGGTTATTCGTATACATATTTTTGTTATTATTATACTTTTTTGTGTGTATATATTATATATACATACATATATATATATATATATGTATATATGTATATATATATGAATTTTGCTCTACTTCGTGAACTCTCGTTTGTTATTTGGGATTGTGCTGAAAACTTTCAAACTTGTTGTACCTCAAGGTAATTATTTTGTAGCATTGATTGTGTTGTTTTGTTTTTTTTTATAGTGTTACAGTTATATCTTTCTTTCTTTTATGTATTTGTTTATGTTGTGGTAAGTAGATAAGCTATGCCGCGCATTGCGCTGGAACCAGCATAGCATTTTTGGGTCACCCAAGCTGGGCTGGATTAGGGTAACCAGGGTCACCTAAGCTGGGACACGTAACCCAATAACCCAAGGTGGTTCATTCTTGTTGGCGCACCTCCTCCTTGCATTACTGGCGCACTTGTATTTCTAACGCAGCGTGAATTTCTAACGCATCGTAAATTTCTAGCGCGCCGATAAGGTAGGAAATATGCAGGGCTGCGGATATTTTTTATTTGAATATTTTATTTATTTTTAATAAATTCTAGAGCGCTACATCCATATCTACAATTTTGAATCTTAATATTATAATTTTTATATTTAATATTTGATGATTCTGTTTTCGATGAGGATTGTGTAACACTCGAATATTTTTTATCCAAATATTCTTCCCAGTTTCCATTATTTTTTCTTTTATTAGGAAGAAGCGGTTTATACTCCGAGCAATTTTGATCTGAAGAGTTATATCCTCCCATATTTGTTGAAGCCTGTCCCATTTTAAAATAAATCTAAAATCGAAAATCATCTGTTATTTATAGTTAATCACACTCCATTTTCTCAGAAATACTCACAGTGAAAAATTTTTTTATGAGTCTTACGTTGTGAAGAGCGCAACTAGCTCTGTATGCTCCATTATGATGCAGGCAAACCGTGACAAGTTTGATCTTGTCTAACGGTGGAAAACCCATTTCTGCTACATCATGAACTTTGAACTTGAAGCGTTCTAACCATGCTTTCTTGATGGAGTCCATAACCAAGACTTTACTAGCATCGTGTAATGCCTCTCTGAGTAATTTTACTACATCCGTGTAGGAAATATTTCCTGGATCCCAAGATAGTCCATGGTAATGCTATTCTAACCATATGTTTTCTCTCTTATATTTATCCGATAGTCGACGCCATGGATAAGGCTTCTCGAATAAGAGTGCAACAGGGTCGGAATCATCTTTGAGAGGAACTATAGCCAATTCTTTGAGAATGTAGTCGTTACCTGGCTGTTTGAAGCTTTGCATACCTACCAAGTACTCCATCCTGAACGAGAGACTGTTACTGACGAGTCAGCTTTTTATAATAATTCCTTTACACAAGTTTTCGTACGTTACCGCTCACGGTGCTGTACTGAACTACACGATCGTCTAAGATTAAGCAGTAAGCAGAAGTTCCGGCTTGAAAGTTACCTTTTGATTCGAATTCCAGTCGAACATCCATAGGGGCACTCTTTAACGATTCGTTTTGCTTAGAACAATCAATCACGATTAAAGGTAAGTACTCGATAAAATGTTGCTTTTTTAGCATAGGCTCGATATCTTTAAAATAGTAAGCACTTTGAAAGTTGGCGTACATATCGTATAGCATTGCGTATTGATTATGAGGGATATCTAAATTAAGATTTCCATACTGATAGTATTGAGAATCAAGAAATAGCTTTACATTACTGATATTGCAACGATCAAAGCGACTCGCGTTGATAGTTCTCTGACTTTTTCGATTCGTTTGAAAACCTAGTATTACGAATCGTGGCTTTTCCAGCTGATTGGAAGTTTTGACGGTCCAAGCATGCATAGATGTTGTAGGAAGTAGTGGATACTCGTACAACTCCCAACTACGAAAACTCATGTCGATTGGCTTATCCTTTTCAACGTGATTTAATAGTTGAATCTTGTACGAGCTTGATACTACTACGTGTGGCATGAGCCACTCTATTCTATTCAATTCAATCTTAAAATTCTCAAACACGTTAGGATGAGCAGGGTCTGATGCTGTTTGTACGACAGCGTTTACATCATTTCTCGATCTCGTTAGAATAAGCTCGTGTTTTACGTTAATCATGATTTTACGATAATCTTCAGCGAAGCCGAGAATCATAGCTAGAGGAATCGAAACATCGAAGTAACCTGCATTGTTAGTCAACTGCTGTGTTTCTTCGACATCAAGCCATCCTGCGTTTTCAATAATCAAGTTTTGACTGGGATTGAGCGAAACCCAACCTTTCATTAGAGTAGTCAAATCTACATTCTTACACTTATCGATTTCTACTGCGTTGATCTCATAACGTATTTCCTCAAACATATGACAGATGGCGTTGTTGACTAATTTAGTATTAGTTACAGCAGTTCCATCGGCTTTCACTAGTCTACCACAAATACGTAGCAAGCTGCGTGATGGTAGAAGACACAAATCTTGATGTTGAATGGCTATACGAATCTCATTGTTGTTGTTGAAGTTGGATGCTGAGTATGGTTGATGAGCACGTACCTCGTAATGCTCAATTGATTCGTCATACGTTACAACTGACTTTATGTTTAGAATTTCTTCCATTTTCTTGTAAAAAACAAAAGAATAAACAAGTTATTTTCTACCAGGGACGACACGAAGGCCGAGACTCCTTAGAAACTGTATGTTTTGCCGTGTTAACGCTTCGTCTGCTCTTGGACGATTGATGGTCGGTCTCCATCTCGATCTGCTTTTATAGCCTTTTCCAACTTTGGAATTAAATACGATTCCCATTACGATTGTTTAAAATGTAATTTGATGCTAATAATTTCTCCTCAAAAATTAACAAGTTGTCCGTCTTGATCGACTATGCGCACTTGAATGTGATCTATGCTTTTGACGACGATCGGAAGGTAAATGACCGGTGAAGAAACTTCGATGATCTTATATACTGGCGGTACTGCTGGGAAGAACTCGTGTATCGTATGCACTCGCTTACCGTTTATATACCCACCGCAGGTGATGTCACACTCTATTCGTAGAGCGTTGAACTTCAAGATGGCTACTGGTAAATCCAAACTGTGAGTGACGTCTGCTTCTAGAAGACGTTTAGCGAACCCTAATAGAGGTCCTATGGAATTTTTCGATCGAAAATCAATAGAACGATTGCATTTGATTTCGCTACGAAGAGTATTATTGTTAGGTTTTATATTGATTGAGATATTTTTGCTCACGAGCGTTTCGCTAAGATAATTCTCTATGTCCTCAATCTCGTAACTACCTGTTGATAAAGTAATTTCTTCTTTACCAACGTTGAATAGATTGCTACCCTCATCAATATTAGCTATTGAATTGAAGGTCATGATAGCAACTAAACCAAGAACATAATTTTTATCGGGAGAAAGTTCAATAGGTGGAAAATATTGAGTCTCAAGTACGGATGACGTATCCAAAAGACTTAACGTTAATGAATCTTCCATGATGACTGTTAAACTTATAATAAGTCGATATTCACACACCTATGTCTTTATATACTAAGAGCTCTGCTTAAGAATTTTAGACAAAGATGACCACAGTTGAATGTATTGAAGTCTTGATATCTTTGCGAATTGTACTTGATTTCATCGACGCTCAAGTACAACATTAAATCTAAAGGTGGCTAAAGATCTCCAAAACTATCGAAGTAGACTACGCTATTTCCTCGTTTTCGATAAGCTACCCAATGAGTTCCTGGTCCATCTGCGTCATCAAGATTAACGATGGCTGATTCACGATAATGAGGACCACTCTTTGGTAATGCATTTCGCATATATACTCCTCGGAAGTTTGGAATTTTTAAAATTCTCGCATACTTTATGATGTCAGTGTCAGTAAGAGCT
Source organism: Anastatus disparis (assembly GCA_017163975.1). Lineage (NCBI taxonomy): Eukaryota > Metazoa > Arthropoda > Insecta > Hymenoptera > Eupelmidae > Anastatus > Anastatus disparis. The sequence goes on along the minus strand of JAFFSR010000336.1, from coordinate 1,024,044 downwards.
CTCTCGGGTAACCTTACTTCGTTGATCTTTTTTTTTTTAAACCTTTACCATGGTAAGGCTTAAGAGGCGGTCGGAGCCAAATCGGTGACTTAGTTCAGTGCTTACTATAAATGCTTATAATGATTTATTTATTCATTTGCGAGGCAAAAATATAGTCATTTCCTCTAACCATGTATATAAAGAATAATTTGAATCAGTTTCAGTGAAAAAAAATATAAAATATTGTCATGAAGCGAAAAATGCCATCTAACAGTCGACGCGGTTGTGCGATAGATCTCAATTTAGCATTTTTCGCTAATATTTTATATATTCAATATTTTATATTTTTTTGTTGCTGTAACCGTTTCAAATTATTCATTATGATTATGGTTAGAGGAAATGACCATATTTTTGCCTCGCAAATGAATAAATAAATCATTATAAGCATTTATAGTAAGCACTGAACTAAGTCACCGATTTGGCTCCGACCGACTCTTAAGACGAAACCTGAGTCCACTCTTACTTGGCTATGAATAAACCCCTTTACCGAGAGCTATTTCTTCCATTTTCTTATTATATCTCTTAATCTCCTCCGATCGTAAATTGGCAGATTTAGAATCGTTGGCTGCCTTAGTTATACCAGTAGCACCGCCTGCAATACCACCAACTGCACTTAGAGCGGCAGATGGTAAGGAAAACGTTAAGATTTCTCATACCATTATTTGCTGGTTAACGGCACTACGTGCATCCTTCAATGCTAATAAAATAACTTTACGAGCACACTTGCTGGGAACTATTGATTTTGAGGCAACTTTCACTACATTATTGAATGTAATGGCTGCTCCCTTCTTCTTTCTCATACCCATGCCGAATCTAGATTTTAGTTTCATTGCTTTACTAACAGCAAAAGCAGCTGCTTTCTCTCCTATTGATGCCTTCTTTGATTGCACTCGCTGCCAAGCTTTCTCTGCCAACACTTTGTCTGCAGTGTTTCTTGCTTCCATATTCTCGCGGTTTTGCGAATAAGTTATATCGCATATTACAAGCCTTGTCAAGAAGATTGATTCCTGGGTCACCTCGAGCTAGTCGTTTAGCTAATTTTGTACGTGGTCCGCAGTACTAATATTCTGGAATATGAAGTTCGAATGGAAGACTGTTGATGACTTTATTAAGAAAACCTTGACCACGTTGTCGCTGTTTATAATGTACGATCATCACTCTATAAAGGTTAAATAAAGACTGATGCTTGTGAGAGTATATAAGGCCTCTATTTACACGAAATTGGTCACTCTTTTTTGAGATCTAATAGCATTAACATGAATTTCAAAGAACATCTGGTTAAATTTCCAATCGTGAATTTTGACTCTATAGTCGAGCTGGAAAAAAAGACAAAGAGGCATGGAGACTTACTTCCGGATAGTATTCAAGCCATATTTTGCGGGCCATCTAACTGCGGTAAAACTAATAGCCTACTCGCAATGATTACACATCCTTATGGACTAAGATTCGAGAACGTATATGTCTACTCGAAGTCTCTAAATCAACCAAAGTATAAGTATTTGAAGGAACTCCTCGAACCGATAGACGGTATACAATATTTTCCATTCAGCGAACACGAATCAGTAGTATCACCTGACGAAGCCTTACCTAATTTCATAATGGTATTCGACGACATAGCTTGTGAGAAACAGGACAATGTAAGAGCAATTTTGTGTATGGGGAGACATAAAAACGTCGACGGTTTCTATCGATCAATCTTTATGCTCATGTACCGAAACATCTTGTAAGAGACAATGTAAATTTATTAATAATTTTCCGACAAGATGATGTCAACTTGAGACATTTGTACGATGATCACGTCAATTCGGACATGACTTATGCACAATTTAAAAGCCTATGTTCACGATGTTGGACCGATGATAAGTATAGTTTCTTGATGATTGAAAAAGATAGTTCAATCAATGCTGGCAGGTATAGAAAGGGCTTTGACTGTTTTGCTATAAATATAGCACACTCTTAGTTTAATCATATCATTCCATGATCGAACGTCGAATCGACAACATAACCGACATTCGCCGAAGAAAAGATATACTGCATCAACTTATCAAAGCGAGAAATGCAGTTAATCGTTAATAAAATCTATTGAAATATGGAAAGGATACTTTCGATAAAGCAATTGGAGAAACTTTTAGACCAATAGTCGATCCTCTACAGAAACTTGTTGAGACATCTAAAAAATTTTGAAATATCGAAACCAAAAAACAAGCTACTGATGCTATGAGTGTGAATAATGACAGTATTGATGAGTCTTACGATGAACCATCTTTGGATGAAACTGTTTGACCGTATACGGATACAGAATTTGAATCAGCTCTCAGTGATGAAAATAGCGGAACGGATGATAACAAGTATATTCACAAACTCGTGAAAAATAAGACCCAGGATTTGGATAAAATTCATGGTGTTCGTAAAGAGGGTAACAAATACCTAATAGGCGACTCACCTATTTACTTTGAAGATAGTAATATAAAAGTTAAGGATGTGAAATATCCGAGAACTGATGGTTTGCTAGAGTTGATATTAGCAAAACAGCCTAATCAGAAAAACTTTAGCTCAAGTGATATGCAAAACTATCGACAGATTCTTGAAGCTACTAGTACTCACAAGAGACGTTACAGAAGTGATGAACAGATTCGTGCTCACAGAAGTAAGAAATTTGATAACATCATTGCTCCTATGTTTAAACGTGGTGGTGGACTATTACCTCGATACAAAGTTGCTAGAAGGGATATGTTGATGGATTACGTCGATTGGGATGATCCTAATAAACTTGTCGATCGATTACGATTACTCATGGCTGAGAGAGAAGCTGGAAACCCTAGTCATACAAACGAGATTTATTCAATCATCGAAAAACTGCGAGAAGCTGGCTATATATACTGAGACACAAGCGAATACTTGAACATTATCAAGATCAGTGTTGACGTATTTGGACGTAATCTTAAACGAAGCGAGGGTGGTCGAGGTCCTTTAGGTGTTGGATATAAAATCACATCTGATGGTCAGTATGACTTGGAAAATAAAAGACTTTGTAATCTCGCATCACCTAATCAACTCAATGAATCTGTAAATTTAGATACTTCTCAACGTTTTGTACGTTTGGAAGTTCGAAGATTATTAGATTCAATATCTAGTTTGAGAAGTGATCTTAATAACCTAGATAAAATTGTAGAGATGTATAGAGATAAACGATAAGAAATTTGCACAAAGCCAGACGGAAATCGAGACTATAAAAGAAGCATTATCATTGCTAGTGCAAAACAGTCAATCGATAACCATCGATGGAACAACGTCAAAGAGTGTTAGAAGAGCTCCACAAGCCAGCGTGTCGTAATTATCCGCGTTGAAAGTTTGATGTGCAAGGTTTTGACGAGACATGGCAAGCAGATCTAGTAAAAATGCAACCTTATTCTAAAGAGAATAAATGATTTAAATATATGCTTACCGTAATAGATGTATTTTCAAGGTATGCATGGGCAGTTCCTGTTAAACGAAAAACTGGACAAGATGTCGCTGATGCTATGAAATCTTTTTTACGTGAAGGTCGAGTACCAAAGAATTTACAAACAGATGAAGGCAAAGAGTTCTATAATACAAATTTTTAAAGTCTTATGAAAAGATACAAAGTTAATCTATACTCTACTTACAGCAATCTCAAAGCATCCACTTGTGAACGTTTCAATCGCACACTGAAAAATAAGATGTGGGTAGAGTTTAGTATACGTGGAAACTATAAATGACTTGATATTTTACCTAAGTTAATAATAGCTTGCAATGATAGAAAACATCGAATTATCGGTATGAAGCCGAAAGAAGTTACAGCTACTAACGAAGCAGAAGTTCTCAAACGTCTTAATAAAAAAATTATTCCAACTAAAAAGCCAAAGTTCAAAGTTGATGATAAAGTTAGAGTTAGTAACGTGAAGCAATTATTTGAGAAGGGATATACACCTAACTGGTCCACAGAGATATTTACAATAACTAAAGTGGCAGCAACTAATCCAGTAACTTATTATCTCAAAGATTATCACGATCAGCCCATCACTGGTGGCTTCTATGAGCAGGAACTCCAAAAAGTAATGTATCCCGATGTATATCTTGTAGAAAAAGTCTTGAAGAAACGAGGTAATCAAGTTTATGTAAAATGGCTTGGTTTTGATGCTTCTCACAATAGCTGGACTAATAAGTTTGATGTTTAAAAAAATAAATAAAGAGAAAGTGGTATGAGCCCCCACCTTCGCCCACACCTGTGAGGAACAACCAATAGAATCGTCATTTGTTAGTCTTATATAATGAACGAATTAACTATATAGGACTAACCCATGACTCGTTTTCCTCTCCATTGACTTTCTATTTATTTTTTTATTTTGTTTTATTTCATCCTATGGAGGGGGAGATCTGCGCAGTGCCACGGCTTAACAGCTACTTAATAGAACCCCAAACCAGCTCGAGTCACTCCTTCATCAGAATCTGCTAAGTAAACTTAGAATTCTTTATCAAAGAAATATGGATCTTGATAAATTCAACGAGGCAGCTCGTGGGCGTGTCCGTTGTGCCATTGGGAATATATTCCCTTTGAAGAAAGATCAGACTTATTATATGAGTGAGTTTAGACCAGTTAAAAAAAAGGATAATTTTAGATTGATGGTAGTTTTAGATGGCGAATGGCGCATTTTTATTCCATCTCGCGCATGCAGGAGTTTTACTTCAAGTTGAGAGAGGCCATTCAAAATTACAAGTTGTTTGTGAAGTATTTAGATGATGACAACGGAAAAGGTCTCGAGTTCTCCTTGGCTTAAGCGCTTTGAAGTTAACGGAGAGGTATACGAGTCACGAGTGCACTTCCTACTTCTCGGAGTAAGAGGTTCACAAGTGGCGATTCTTGGTTGTACCTTACAGATGGGGGCGAATGTTTGGGCTCCCATCGCTTCCTATAAAAAGCAAACACATCCTGATTCACATTCATTTCATCATGGAATAGACTCCAAGTCATACCACTCAAAATTGTTCAGAGTACACTCCTCTTGTTCCACCTGATAAAAAAGGTGAAGGATGAGAAAACAGCATGGAAAGAGTACTATGAAAAATATAAATCGCAAATTTCATCGAAAGATATAAAATATAAAAAGCTATAGAGTAGTTAACTAAGTAGATAAGAATGGGAACTATGCTTGTAAGTCCTTCGACTCCGGGACTTCCCTGAAAAATGGAATAGTCGCTGCCACTTCCTCTAAAATATGTCCACTGATATTCCTACAGATGAAGTTTGCTATGATAGAGAAATAGAGATAGCATTTTTACCGTGTGGACATTATTGCTGTTGTTATCAATGTGCCAGTAATGTTGAACAATGCATAATCTATAGAAGAGACATTGAGTTAAGAGTAAGAGTATTTACATCTTAAGCACCTCAAATAAAAAAGATTTTTCGTTTTTAGGAAGCGATGGGAGCCCTAACCAACGCAATCTACCTATGAGGTACAACCGAGAATCGTCACTTGTGAACTCCTTACTCTAATATCTAAATATTATGCATTATCAAGACTAAATTTATCCAACATTTAAATAAGTCTTCGAAAAATCATGCAATTCTATTAAAACATCTATAAATTTAATTGATAACTTTAGTCGACAATTTTGAACAAAATGGCAGAAATCTATCCATCATCGGAGAGTTATGTAAAGGTAGTTGTATATTGAGTATGATCGAATTATTATCGACTTTTCATCGACTTTCCCTCTCTTTCATCGATTCACGCTTCTCGCTCTCATCGCTTTCCGTTCTGTTTCTCATCGCTTTCATCGACTTTCTCCAACTTTAGTCGATTTTCATCGACTTTCACCGACTTTCATCGACTCTCATCGACTTTTCATCGACTTTCATTGACTTTAATCGACTTTTCATCGACTTTCATCGACACTACAGTAAAAAGAAGATAGAGAGAAAAGTGAGTAATTCAGAAAAAGCTTTAGTCGTACTGCAAAGTTTCCGTTAGGAGTCAGAGAAGCACAACTCGTAAAACTCTATAGTTAAGTTTTGCCTGAAGCAGACTCTGCCTAATTATACTCAGCTATAATAAATGATATCTCTATACATATAGGTTGAGAATCGCAGCTAACGTGAAAAGAACTTAGTTTTACAAAATTAAGGCTTTCTTAATATCACCATTTGATAATATTAAATATATTCTTTAGATATTTATGATAACATAAATTAGTTGACAATTGTGTTAACAGTGAAGCAAGATCAAATATAATATACAAATTGTAAAATTATTTGTTCAAAGAATTTTAAAAAATTTCATTTAAATTACGTACAAAAAATTTATGAATTTGAAATAATGATAGTTTTAATGATCAAAAATATTTATTATGTAATAAATTATATTCATTAAGTTGCTTCGTCGTTCTATTTATTGCTTAAAAATCATATAAAAATAGCTAACTTCTCAGAATTAATCTCTTCAAACTAAATATTTTCTATATGTATCTTATGTATATGTTTATTATGTTCATATCCATTGGGTAATCTTTAGTAAACTTTTTCATCGACTTTCATCGACTCTCAACAACTTTCATCGACTTTTCATCGACTTTCATCGACTCTCATCGACTTTTCATCACCTTTCTTACAATTTTCTAGATTTTTTTTTTATCTTAGTATTTTAAAATTATCTTATTATCTTGTAAATCATCTTGTTAAAATTGTTTTGCATGACCCATTATTTTACTATAAATACAGCTGAGTTTGTATTTCACAAACAGTATGCATGATAAGCTCAAGCTAACAACATGGCAAACTTTCTCGAAACTGAGAAATTAAGAAAGATGATTAAATATAAACTTCCAAATCGATTGGATACAAATATTTGTCGAACATTTGATTCTAATCAAGAGAAAAAAACTCTATTTACAAATGATTTAAAGATTGATGTTGCTTCGAATATTACTGATGAATTTACGCCTAATACATCTCTTCAACTTATAAAAAGTTCTAGAGGAAAAAATAAACTTCTTTTAAATGGCATTCCTTTCTATAAGGATAAAGTTATGAATAATGGTAATATACACTGGAAGTGTTATCTTTACTATTCAAAACAATGTTTAAGTCGTGCTGTAACGAAGGATATGAAACTTGTAAGTTATACATCACATAACCATACAATAACGCCTGTGCTGGAAGAAAATGCAGCAAGAAATATGATTTTTAAGGAAAAACGTGAGTTTAATGATGCTCTCAATACACATCATTCAAATGATAAACTCGCGAGAAGAGATAATATTGATTCCATTGATCAGAAAAGGTATCCAGAATCAAAAATACATGAAGATAGTTATTCTAGCTCTGATGATGAAATAGAAAATTATCAAAAGAGTAGAAACAAATTTGAAAGTTGTAAAAATAAAATTTCGTAATAACGCTTCATCACTATCAAGATGTAAAAAAGCGAAAGTCAGTTCTAACGATGTTAATAGTGATACATTATCAGATTCTTCTAATAATACTTTAGTCTAGGCGCTCAGAGGGTTTCGTATGAAGTTGGAGGTCCCACCAAGCAAGTAGGTGATTTATATGTATTTTGAGCCGCTGAATCCGAATTTGTAACTTGCTTTTCGCGCAAGTGGTCGAGTAATTTGTTATAAATAAATTAATTATTTAAATGGCTATAGTTTATAAACTACAATGGATGCAGTAATTTTCTCTGCGAAAACTTGTTCTTTAATAAAAAAACGAAAAAAAAATCGTTATTGTTGCATGTCGATTCGATAACTAGAACCAAAGATATGGCAAATATATTGCAAAAAAACATAGAGACGTAGCGCAAGCGCGGAGCGCCCTGGTAAAAAGCCTTATAACTCGACTACTAATCAATATTTTTTGGAGTTTAACATGTGTTTGGAAAATGTTAGAGTCTCAGCTTTAATGATAAATTGTTATACATCACTTTCAAGTGTTGATAAATAAGCTAGAATGATTTGAAGCAGAAAAAATTTTCAATTTTTCAGTATTTTGTTTGTTTATAACGAAATAATATAGGTTAGCGAACAAAATATTTCTATATTTTTTATATAGAATGATAGGAAATTTGATCTAGTTTGAGAATCTGTCCAGTTTTTAAATTTAAGTAAGTAAAACCTAGGATATCAGATATTTAAGCTGTAGTGCCAACTCCTTGCAATACGACATATGTGTGCAATATGGCGATCGCTTTCCTTATTAAAAATTCTTTTATTATAAGGTGAGTAATTTCATTCTTTTATAATAAAATTGATTTTAACTCTGTATTAGAAAATTAAATAAAAATTTAATAAAAAAGTATTCAGCTAAAAATAGATGACTCTAATAAATCGGAAAGTTAAAGCAAATTTTTTGAATAATATAAATTGTTGTTCTTTTTGCAATTGCAAAAAAAAGTAAATTTTTTATTATCAGAGTAGAAAAATAAATGATCATTTAAAACCCTAAATCTGCTTCATCTAAATGTATTATACATCATTAATATTATGACAAAGTATATAAAATAGAGTCAAAAGTAATTTTATTAGAAAAGAATGATATCACTTACCTTATAACAAAAGAATTTTTAATAAGGAAAGCGATCGCTATATTGCACACATATGTCGTATTGCAAGGAGTTGGTGCTACAGCTTAAATTTGCGGTATCTCAGGTTCTACTTACTCAAATTTAAAAAACCGGACAGATTTCTAAGCAAGATGAAATTTCCTATCATTTTATATCAGAAATATAGAAATATTTTGTTCGCTAACCTATATTATTTCGTTATAAACAAACAAAATTCTAAAAAATTGAAAATTTTTTCTGCTTTAAATCATTCTAGCTTATTTATCAACATTTGAAAGTGATATATAACAATTTATCATTAAAGCTGAGACTCTGAAATTTTTTAAACACATGTTGAACTTTAAAAAATATCAATTAGTAGTCGAGTTATAAGGTTTTCTACCAGGGCGTTCCGCGCTTGCACTACGTCTCCATGTTTTTTTGCAATATATTTGCCATATCTCTGGTTCTCATTATCGAATCGACATGCAATAATAACGATTTTTTTTCTTTTGTTTTTATTAAAGAACAAGTTTTCGCGGAGAAAATTACTACATCTATTGTAGTTCATAAACTATAGCTATTCAAACAATTAATGTGTTTATAACAAATTACTCGATCACTTGCGTGAAAAGCAAGTTGCAAATTCAGATTCAGTGGCTCAAAATACACATAAATCACCCACTTGCTTGGTGGGACCTCTAACTTCATACGAAACCCTCTGGGCGCCTAGACTACTTTTTTTGAACTCGAAAATGCTAATTTTGGAAACCGTAAACCAAAATCTAACATTAAAAATTTACCAGTATATGAATTGAAAAAAGCTAAAGTAAGTTCCATAGATTCCTGCGATGATACATCATCAGATTATTCAAGTAATGATGAATTTCATTCTACATACACACGGAGAAAGTTTTGCCTCAATAAAGATGATGCGCGTCGCACTAAAAAAAGTGATGCCTTTTTGCACCGTGAATCACGAATAATGCTTCGCATTTCATAATTCATGCATCACTTTTTGTAGTGCATAAGCGCCGAAACACAATGCACGAGGAGGCGGCGCACTGTATTTCGTCGCCTACGGTGGCGCCGCATCGAAAAACTTGATGCATGTTCGATATTTATCGTGCATGCGAGCCACTTCGTGGAGCATTTTAAAAACGCACTATCTTTTATGATGTGAAACTTTCTCGGTGCATAAGATGGGATGATCCCAATGTATTAGTTGATCGTCTTCGTATTCTTACATCTTTAATTAATAAAAGTCTTTATACTTACAAAAAGATAAATTTTATAATTAGTGAACTACGAGATGCTGGTTATATATATATTAAGTTAAATTAGAATGATATAAAATTCATTTCAAATGAATATCATCAGTTGAAGAGCTTTTGAAGATAAAAAAAAATCATCGATATAGAATCAAAAGTTTCTTTGCTTTCTGAACGTCCGTCCGCAATTGAGATAGAGAGAATATTTCCTAGTTGGAACCTCTGCTTAGATCTTGTCCAATCAGATAGTCAGCGCCATCAGTTATAACGTTTGAAAACTTGTGTGAGTGGGAAAATCATTATAAAAAGGCTGACCCTTTAGTAAAAGGCTCATTTAGGATGAGGTATTTGGTGGGTGTACAAGGCAAATAGCCAGACTCAAAGACTTGGCTATAACTCCTTTTAAAAATGATTCCAACTCTGTCGTAGTTAGGGAAATCTTATCCTTGACATCTACAAGAGAGAAAACAGTAGTATATTTATATAAATAGACAGAGTGGTAAAGAAAGAGATCTTGTCACATCCATCCCAGCAGCAGAAAATCTTTTTCGTTCAACCTTCCCGAGCCATTATAGAAGAGACATATTCGTTTTCCAAGCTATCGAGCGAAGGAGTGATTTCTTTAAGCGAAGCTGCTTGTATATGTACAAGTATCCCCACTCTTCTACCATTGATTCCCACCCATTTCTTCTATTACTAATGTTGAAAAGTATCCCCATCATGGGTCGATAATGTAGATCACTGGTAGTATTATGCACGACTTATAATTTTTATTCATTGCAAATAAATTGTTTAAATTGTTTTTTATTTCAAATTGAATAAATTTTCAATTTGAAATGATATTTAAAAATTTTTAAAGTGAAAAAAAGTTGACTTGAGTTGGGATCGAACCCACGACCCTCTGGTCGAGAGGCAGGTACTTATACCACTTGACCACGGAGTCTTCGTATTTGTTAATTTCGAAAACTTGTATATCAATAGTTTATCGAATACAATCTTATTTTTATTTGAATATTGAATAAATTTTTAAATCATTATTAATTATTATTATTAATTATTTATTATAAAAAAAAATTTCACTAAAAATTTTATTTTAAAAGAATTTTAATAATAAATTAATATAAATAAATTACGGATCTAACATTACACAATTATCGAATATTAAATATAATTATAATCTTAAAAATAGTAGATAGGCCCGTATCGCATGCCACTGCGGGCTTTTTCATAAAATTATAATATAAAAATTATAATATGATAATTATAATATAATAATTATAATATTAAAAATATAATATTTAAAATATAAGATAGGCTGCTATCGCATAGCGCTCACATTCGCGTGAGCCAGAAATACCTCATAGTATTACTGGTCCAGAACAGACATAGCATTACTGGACCAGTGGTCCAAAACCCTTATAGCATTAGTGGACCAGTGGTCCAGAACCCTCATAGCTTATCTACTGTAGTATATGTATGTGATTTGTACATAATTTGGCGCATATCCATATTATGTATATGTGTATGTATTATGTTCTACCTAACAATATTGTAAAACATAATTGTAGTTGTAAATTTGTGTTTTAATTGTAATTAAAATGTGTTTAGTCCTTGAAGAAGTTTTAGATAAGGAGAATCGTAATGATGAGCAGAATATCTGAAAAAAATGTCTGTGTGAGGTCATTTCTGTTACAATTTCAGTTAAGTTTTGTATACTGATTACTCGTTTTATATAAGGTTTTCCTATATCTCTTTCTTGCTTTCTCATAGAGAACCCATTGTATCGATAATAAAATTATTTTCCTATTTTTTCACTAATTTGTGCATATTTGTACTCAGGGAGTCGAAAAAAATGGTTTTTAGAAAATCTCTGTATGTATGTATGTATGTATGTATGTATGTATGTATGTATGTATGTATGTGTGTGTGTGTGTATGTGTATTCATTTACCCAATAGGACCTCGAAGACTACTCGATGGATATGCTTCAAATTTTTCATACAATTTATTTTTTTGTCCAACTCGTGCGGAAAATATTTAAAATTGGTTTTTTTAGCGTTGTTTTAATTTCAGAGCCATTTTAAAAATTAAAAAAAATTTTCTATTTTTAATTATTTTTTTAATTTTACGCAAACTACTAGATGAATTCGCTCTAAAATTTGCATGGAAATTATTTGTGATTGCCAAAAAAAGAAAAACTTTTAGAAACTAAGTTTTCTAGCCTAGTTTTAATTGTAGAGCATTTTGAAATGTTGGCGCCGGTGTTTGAGTGAATATCCCCACCTTTTATTTGGATGGTGGAAGCTCCTTCTCTGAGGTCCATATTGAGGTTAGGTTTTTGGATTCTTGCAATTGGATGCGATGGAGACTTGCCGGGGCGTGCAAATTATGGTTGTGCATTCAGGTCAAGTTCTTCACCGCATTAAATGCTGCAACCAGGAGCTGGTTAACACGGATGCGTGAATCGGATCTCTACAGAACTGACGCCTGGTAGTCGGCATGCGGGACCTCTCTGTTCCATAAGAATATTTTATTGTCTGCATCCCTTCTTGAGGAACACGGCATTCTGTACGAGATTATCGTACAGCCACTGGGTGCACTCATTTATTCGAGTCACTTGGTATTCCATCAGGTGTTGAACACACATGTCAACTTGGCTGAGACTGTGAATGTCGGCAGTTCCTCCTGGAATGTGGTGGGGCTGAGTTTTAATTCTTGTAGTCGCGGGGGTGTTGCGGTTACTTCGGTGCCTTGTGACATTGGAACTTATAAAGTTTCGAAGTCATGGCCAGCGCGCTTTGTTCAGTGTTCTGTGGTTGATTGTTCATATGTGGCCTGCACCAAGGCTATAGCAGCGTTTCACACCAAACTGCATTCCGGTAAGGGAATGTTTATGTGCTCCACGTGTGGGTCCTGCTATGCAGCCCAGGTCACCCTTGACAGTCATGTTGAAGATTCATACAAGAAAAAGTGTTCTGTTTGTAAGAAGTGTTTTGTGCAGCGACAGTGTGAGCGCTCTTATTCCAGATGCTTTAAGTGCGGGATGTCTCTGAGCGCCCGGGGTTTTGGCCATCACGTGGACAGTTGCAAGGGCACACTTTAGTGGCTCAATAGTGTATGGTTTACGAACTTTTGTTAAAGTGTATATTTTGTAACTACGTTAGTATTTATTTATAGTATGTGTATATAAGCTACTGTAATATGTATATTTAAGTGAATATCTAAGAACTTTATTCTAATGTTTATATGATGTTTAATGTTGTTATATGATGATATTTCGACTGCGCACTTTTATTTAATTTATTGACTTACTATTACAGTATTATTATCTCTATTATGTTTTATGACTGTGATATCATACTGTACTTTTTTAATTTTATATATACAAGGCTATTTCAAGTATTTTATGTATTTTAACTTTATTTGTAATTTTACGCGCTCTTTTTGTAATTATAATACAAAATAAAACAATATCTAATCTAATTTTAAAAACCCTATGTTTTCTAGTGTGCTTTTTCGAATGGTGGTGGTTAAAAGTTGCTTCAAAAAAGGTTAACCATCGATGATTCAAGTTTAAACCAAAAAAATGCAAAATTTTCGATTCGATTTTTTTAAATCGAAGTTTTGATCTCTTTACGGCTCTCTTACATACAAAAATCTCACATCAATCGTGTTCTCGAAGCTTGAATTTAAATATAATTGACAGCCGATGTCGATTTGATCAATTATTCATTGCAAAATAGCGCCTGAACTGGAGAATTTTTCTTTGAAAGTTCATGAATTTTTTTCTCGAAAACAATTCATTCCACTCAAATATTTCTAAGAACAAAAAGTGCTTAGAATTAGTGAAATAATACTTCAGAATTTTTTCAGTTTCGAGCAAAGTTTTTGATTTTCAAAAATGGATTATATGCAAAATTTCAAAAATTGCTTGAATTGCTCCGAAAAATTTCAGGTGTATTATTCAGTAGCTCCTAAGACGTTTTTGTTCTTAAAAATATTTGCGTAAAATGAGTCGTTTTCGAAAAAAAAGTTATTGAAATTTACAAGAAATAAACTTTGTACAAAACGTTTTTAGCCATTATATAATATGAATGTTGTCTGATTCTCCCCACGGGGAGATAGACGTTATCGAGAATCTTGTTTTTTTTTCAGTTTTTCATTATTTTTTTGTTGTTTTTTTTCAGTTTTTTATTTTTTTTTTTAAAGTTTTTTAATATTTTTTTGTATTTTTTTGAATTTTTTAAATTGTTGTTTTGTTTTTTGTTTTTAATTTATTTGTTTTAATGTTTTTAAAACGATTTTTGTTTTTTATTCATTTTTATAGTTTTACATTGTTTTTTTTATGAATGATTTATATTAGAACAATGAGAACAGAAATACACATCGCAATTCGAACAAAACTGTTTAGTTCTGACGAAACATTTTTAACTGCAATATTTATATAATTTATGAGTCGTAAGTACGTGATCTTGTTTCTTTTTTGAAAGATGATCTCGAAAAATAACTATAGCAAAGTCTCCTGTACCAACTTTCTGATCAGATTTGTTACATGTATTATGTAAAACAACGGCGTTAGTGATTGCTGACTGTATCAATCGCACAAAAATTGTCCATGTCCATTTTTTAACCTCGCTATCGGAAGTAATCTATTGCAATATTGATCATGCACGTCTACACCTCTCATAAATTTGTTGTAATTAGTGAAGGCATTTTGATATTGTAAGTAAATCTTCTTTTTTTCGACCTTACTATAATGTCTCACAGTTGATAGCGGGGTGACTCCAGCAGCAGTAGAGAGAATTGACACAGGCTTTTAATCAACCACCGTGATGAAGTTCATTTTACTGCCTTTTTCGTGCTTTGCGATGTAGGTACCTTTATCAGTTTTCTATCTATTTCAATTTTTCCAGAAACTCTATTCACTCTGAACGTACCAATTTCTCTAATGCCGATTTCCTTCAGGTGTACTACTAAATTAGGACTAGTAAAAAGGTTGTCAAAGTAAATATGATATCGAGCTAATTTTCTAGTATGAGTATTTATAAGTTAGGGTTAAAATATTAAAAATTGAATTTTACTTATTAAATATAAATAGCAAAATTATTCTAATTTTTTTTTTAATACAAAAAATATTATACTTACAATAAAAATAACTTTATGGCATTCTATATATAAGAATTGATTAACTAAAAAGTGTTTTATAAACTCATAATCAATAATAATTTACTTATTTTGTATTCAATTTAACATGAAATAAGAACCACAAACGCAAAAATTTTTTTGAATGTTTGACTACATTTTTTTTGGATACATTTTTAATTAATTGAACTAAATTAATTTTGGATATAACATGATTGTAATAATAATACATTTTGAAAAAGAAAATAAATTCATCTTTTGATGATCACAATACAACGCCAAAGTAAGAATATAATTAAAAATTTTTTTTACAAATGATAATAAAACTGAACATATTAAAAATAACTTGTATTTAAAATTTAACTTGTAAAATTTTGGATCGTTTATTAAACTTTTTTTTTAAAATTAATGATTTTTATGATCACCTTTTCACTTATTTTCTGATTATACTCCCTTCCTGTACTAGTTGGGCTAGTTTATAAAATTTTTCTTTCATAATTTTGAATTCCCAATAAGCTGGGTTTTTGTCACAGCACCCGTATGATATCGGGGCTATTCATCGTGACACCGTGGCTTTTTCGAAGAAGTTGTTACCCTTGTGTTTATAGCAATGGTACTTGAAATATTCTCTAATATTCCTAATTATCACTATTTTTTTAAATATAATTCAAACAATTCTTCGCAAGCCTCGTAAAAATACGAGATTATAATTTCGATAATATTTGTCAATGCAATAAGTACTAAACACTTTGGTTCCATTTTTATTCTGTGTGCTGGTTTGTTGGTTGCGGTTATTTGTTCTGATGTCTAAACAGCACTAAATTATTTGTCTAAGTCAGGAGCATTGTTACTTGAGATCTGCATGTCAGCAGTTTACTACCTGTGCGGTCTCTTCTTCTCGCGATTTTATGTATTTTTAACTGTTATGTATGTTTGTTATATTTTTAATCAAAATACGTATTTTTTTTGACTTGCCTAAATAAGATTTTTTGTTTTCGACAAGATGTTTCTTTTTGATTTTTTCTTTGAAAAGGATTTATAAATTTTTTATTGCAATTTTTTGTTGAAATTTTGGTTTACCCTTTTTTTGTTTTATGCAATTAAGGTAAATTACTAGCGGGTGATTTTTGCTCTATGGGTGACCATCAATTAGGGCCCAATTCAAGTACCGATATTTTTGGATAGTGGGATATACTTGTTTTGCTGGTTCAAGTATTGGTACGTCCTAATAGTCTATAACTTTATTCCTAATTATTTGTGCAGCTAAATTTAATGGTTTTTCTATCAATATTTTATTCTACATAATTCCATTTTTACTTGTCTTATTTCAATTGATATTTATCTTTATACATATATATATATAAATATATATATATATACAGGGTGGGCCAAAAGTACCGTAACGGCGAAATAACTCTGCGGGATTGTATTGTGGGAAAAAAAGCTTAAAATAAAAGATAGAGGATATTTTCTTGTATATTCGACGGTGATAATGACCATGACCTTGACCATAATCTTGAATGTCATTTCAAGGTCAAGTTAATTTCTTTAAATGGGAACCCATAATTTTCATTTCTTATAGAATTTTCATTATAATTTTTTTTTAAATTTACATAGTTTTTTTCATAAGTATTATTTGTTTTTCTAACTTTATATTCATAGTTTTCTCAGTTGGCTTATTCTTTTGTCCACTGGAATTTTTTTGCTAATTTTGTGGTCATTTGATTTTAATGTCATATATTTTTTCGCTTACATATATACTTTAATTACTAAAATGATATAAAAGAGTGGTTGGTTATGGTGTTTGCTTGTTCATGTATTAGAATCTTTGTGTGATAGTTATTTCGCATTTGTCGTTTTTCTTAAGGCGGTAATCGTCTATCCTCAGTCTTTGACTAACCATTGTCTTGAGTGTTACACGTGCATTTTTATTATAAATCTTTATCATTATGGCGTCATCTTCGGGCTATGGTGGTGGTCGTCGTTCTCGTGGACACGGTTTCGTGCTATGTGGTTTGCCTAGCATTTCGCTAGGGCAACGTTTACTCAATCCCATAAATGAGCCGCGCAATCTTGGTGTGCGTGGTGATGTTGGTGTTCAACCTGACGAGTAGATGTTGCGGGTTGATGCCGAGATTCGTGAACCTGGCTTACGGAGGCCAAGAGGCTATGGTTGCAGAGATCACCGAGGGAGAGGCGTCTCTCGCAGTGTTGGTGTAGGCCCTTCAGCTATTGATCCAGTTTCTTTGGGACCTGATACTACGTCCGAGGAGTCTTCCGCTTCAGCGGCAGATACTGCTCTTCCTCCTAGGAGGCGACAAGTAAGTTTTCTTATATTCTTTTTTTTGTTTTGCTTTTATTTCTTTTTTCATAATAATTTTTTTGTTTGTCTTAGGCTCGTTGTTTCAGACGTGCACCTTGAACTTTATCTTCTTTTATTTTCTGGTTGCAGACCGGTAAATTTCCTGTTCTTGAAGAGGTGTGTTTTTTTGTTTATTATGCCTTTTGTTTTTAAGTTAATCACGTTTTTTTTTATTCCGTCATTTTTTTTCTAGCTTTGGCCTACGGATGCTAATGCTAAAAGGGGTCATCCTAACGGCTTTGCTGCTTGGAGATCTGGGTCTGCTGATACAGGCAGGTCTCGTTCTGTGCAGAAAATTTTTGTTTCTTTCTTTTTAATTACATAATTATTATACTTGTTATAAGATAATAATTCTTCTATCCAGAATCCTGAACGTCTACCTTCATTTCGCCGTATTGTTTGAATGATGAAACCCGAGGTTCATGTGCGAGAACCTGTTGAGGCTCTCCCTGAGTCACCTTGTGGTTCCAGTCCATCTTCTGATAGCTCCATCGTCGAGGTGCCTCCTGTAGTTAAACAGGCTGTTGCTGCCATTGGCGCTGCTGCACTAGAAGCTTTTCCCGTTTATGACGTAGTAATTCTGCCAGACGTTCAAGAACGCTATGCACGGGCTCTGCTAAACTTGTTCACCTGCCTGATCTGCGGTGATCCCATGGTATCCAGGGTATTGGCTTGTAACTATGGTCATTGTTATTGCCAAACTTGTGCTCGGCGAGTTATTGTCTGCGCTTTTTGTCGGGATCGTATTGTTAATAGCCAGGTGAGAGTTCTGACTTATATGTCATGTGAACTGTCGTTTTTCTGTCGCCATACAGAACGGGGCTGTCATTTGTTTATTGAAGCTGATGCGTGATAGGAGCACGTAAATGTGTACACTCATTGTCTACCGCCGCCGAGTCAGATGCTAGCGTCACCGTTGTATCGTCTTATATAATTTGACACTTATTTCCAACCATTTTTCTTTACTATGTATAATATATTACAAAATTGTATAATATATGAATTAAATTTACCTAATTCGTTTTCTTCATATATCCCTTTTATAATTACTTATTATGTGCTTAAGATTGTGTTTTATTTCTTCATTATTATATATTTCTGTTTTGTTAAAATAATTTTTTTTTGAAGGATACGAGTTTATTGTATATATTTATATATCTCCCTATATTATATAGTTATATAAAAAAAAACCTCCTCATCTACCCCTCATTTTTCCTCCCCCTCTTTTGTATGCTTAAAACATCACAATCCAACCCTCAAAATAACGTAAAAATCTGTCTAGAAATGATCTTTTTTGAAAAAAAAAGACACCCCTCTACTACCCAAGTCACCCCTCTTGCTAGCCCTCGTACGTCACTCACCCTCCCCTCAGATAATTTAGCTAAATTTACCTTATTTTATCAATGTATTTGTTATTCATTCTCTATACCACCATCACTCTTCCCACTACTACCCCATCACTCCTACTCCTCATTTTTTTTCTCCTCCAAAAAAATCAAAAGTCACCCCTCAAAATAACGTAAGAATGTCTCTTGAAATGTCTTTTAAAAAAAAAAAAAAAAGATTCCCCCCTCTACCCCAGTCACCCCTCTCCTACCCAAGTCCACCCCTCGGTCCACAAATCACCCCCTCGCTCTACAAGTCACCCCTTATAACCCCTCGTGTCCCCAATACACTATTCATAATCATTTAGTGTTTGTTTTTATATCGTTAATTAAATATTTAAATTTTACCAATATTTTTTTAAAAAACATTCTTGTTTGATGACTTTAATACTTTGGAGACCAAATTTGGTTATAAAAAATATTGGTATTTAATTACCTTAAATATATTGATTCTTCATTTTATTTTTAAACGTCAATTATTTATTTGAAATATAAACTATTAAGAAAAAAGTTTTTTAATTTATATTTATAAAATACTTGCTTAAGGTTATATAATGAAATATATATATTTAATACATAGTTCATAATATTATAGATTGTTAATATAATTATTTTTTAACCATCAACTAATAACTACGTTCTTTAGACAACTTTCCACACCACCCATACTGAGACAAAAAAAAATAAAAAACTTCTACTTTTAACTTTTAAGCTTACTTTTTTTTGGGTCCAAGCTGTATTTGCCTAAAAGTAAAGCACATTTTACTTTGTCTTGATTGTCTTGGTCAGAAAAACTTATTAAAAAATTTCCTACATCTAAAAGATTCTTCTTTCAGGTTAGCTTAAATTTGTTTTCTTGTTGTCTTGAGTTTATCTTGTGAAAGTCTTAAATAGAAGTTTTTATTTTTTTTATCAGTTTAACGAGGTATTGTCAATGGCGCTTTGGGTTTTTTTTTTTTTGTTTATAAAGAAAAGTTAAACAATAAAAGTGGTACCCTTCGCCAGTAGCCCTAGATAACCACTTTTAAAATAATATAAATTACAAAAATTTTATCACATTTCTTTAAATGTCAAAAGTAAAAATGTTATTGTAAATTTTTTATTAATTAAAAAGATAAAAATTATAATAATTATTAATGCATTTATTTATAAAAAAGTAGAAATAAAAATTATATTGTTAATGTAAAATTTTATCTTTTATACTCTTTGTACAAATAAATAAAGTTATATAATTTTTATTTTATTTTTCTCTAATATTTTCAATATTTTAAGGAATATATTTATATCCTTTTTCGTTTGTTTATATTTAAACAGTTATAATATAAATTATATAACGAATTATGAATTTTTTATATAAAGAGTGTGATATTAATTTTTTAATATTTAAATAAACAATTTAATTTAATTTGATTCTTTAAAAAACGATTTTATATAAATTTATAATATATTTTTAATATATTCATTTTAAAATTATAACTCTAGTTATTATGATTTTCTTACCTATTTTATTATTTCTCATATATATTTAAATTAATCTCAAATAAAATAAATCATAATTAATTAATTTATAAAGAAATATTGAATCATAAGTATTTTAAATTTTAATGATATATTATTTTAAAATATAATATTAAAAAATAAACTTACTATAAACTAATTATAATATGATATCAAAAAATATACTTATCTTAAATTACAAAATATAATAATATTATATTACTAATCTGAAGGCTAAAAAGAAATAAGTAAATTTTTATTTTGTTTTTCATTTATTTAAAAAGAATATATTAAAAATTAAAAAAATAACCTCATTTAGAAACATTTCGTTTCCATTAATTAAATTGACAATATCCATTTTTGTTTATTTAAAACTTTTTTATTTTCAATTTCTCCAATTTTTAAAATGAATGAATTTTCTATTAATTAATAATATATATAATATATACATATATAATATATACATATATATAATATATACATATATATAATATATACATATATATAATATATACATATATATAATATATACATATATATAATATATACATATATATATTTATAAATTTACTAAATATAAATATAAATTTATAATACCTAATTCTTGCAAATCTCCAATAATTTCCAATTTTTCGCCTTTTTCTATTTTTAATATATTATCGTCTGTAGAATTTATTACAATTTCTAATTTGTAATGACCATCAGTTATATTAGAATAATATTTTGTACTATTCTTATCTTTTTAAATAAATTTATTTCTCAAAAATCCTTCAATTTCTAAAAAATTTTTATGAAACGTATATAATATATATCATAAGTTTATTAATTGAACAATATACTTATTAATCCTTTTTTTATCAGAATTTTATTGAAATTGATTTTTTCTGGATTTAAATTTTTCATGTCAATTTCTCCAAGCGATGTTATTGATGAATAATGGTATAAAGTTAATTCATAAGGCATATTTCCATGATTAAAGCGCGTAGCACTTTTCACAGACACATTTTTTATTAATATGTTCTAAAAATACATATTTATTTTAGATGAATATTTTTAAATATTTCAACAATAATATAAATATAATTAGTATTTTACATCATGAAGCTTCAGATCATTTTTAAATTTACATATATTGTCATTAAATATGTTACATTGAATTAATACACCATTATTATTATTCACAATAAATTTTAATAAAGAAAATTCTTTATCGGTTTGTTTATTTAAAAAATGTTCTTCGTCTATAATTTCTTTAATATAAGCTACAAGTGATCTAAAATTAAATTTATTTTAATTATTAATTTTTTTTTAAGAATGATTATAATAATTTTAATTGATTGTAAATATTACGTAGATTTATCTCCAATTTTTTTTTTTTTTTTAAATCAGATTTGTTAGCAAAATATAATGCTCATATCAATACTGAACTTTGTATGTCAATACAAAGTATAAAATATATTTATGATTATATTTATAAAGGTGTAGATAAAGCTTACTGTAAAATAAAACAAGATAAAAATGAAGAAAATAATAATGATGATGTTTATGATGAAATAACTCAATACATAGATGGAAGATATTTAAGTCCAATGGAGGCCGCATGGAGATTACAAGCATTTCCACTATGCGGTAGAAGTCATACAGTAATAAGATTAAATATCCATACAGAAAATCAACAACAAATAATTTTTGATGAAAATAATATACATTCAGCATTAAACAAATGCGGAACAACATTGACTGCATGGTTTAAATTGAATAAGAAAGATGATTTTGCTAAAAAAATTGAATATGTTAATATCCCACAATATTATATTTTTAATTCTAAGACTAAATCTTGGATTGAAAGATCAAAACTTAGAAAAAATATAGCCATTGATAGATTAAATGTAGTATCACCAAAAGATAGTGAACGTTTTTTTTTTTAAATTAATATTAAACAGGGCAAAAGGTCCAACATCTTTTAAAGATTTACGAACTTAGGAAAATGTAACTTATAATACTTATAAAGAAACTGCTCTTGCAATGAATTTAATAGAACACGAAAAACAAATTTATTATATTTTTGAAGAAGCATGCCATGTTATGTTACCAGTACAATTACGTAAATTTTTTACATGTTTTTTATTATGTGTAAATATTATAAACTTTAATTTTTTTAATATTAAAAATATATTTATATTTCTTACATACTAATAAAACATTTGTTTTTTCAGATATAACTTAATAAAACAAAAAATAAAAACATACTTTAAATTTTCTATATAAAAAAATTAATATAAAATAAAAAAGAAAATAAAAACAAACTTCAAATATTTTATAAAAAAAAAATAATAACAAAGTTATTTAAAGTACAATTTAATTAATACTAATAATAATTGAATCATTATAAAATGGAATGGGATCCAGTTTCAAATGAATACATTGTTGTAAAAAACTTACAACATTAAGAAGAATTAGATGATTTAAATAACAAAATAAACGAATTTGAACGGTTTCAAGAGCAATACGAAGAATATATGGAAAATTTGAATGAAAATACAGATTTATCTAGATTAAATAATGTAATTAATAACTATATCAGTATTGAAAATAAAAAACTTCATTTTGAAAATTGGAACAACGTAACATATTATTATAAATATATGACAAATAAAATTATTCAATATAAGTTAGAAATACGTGATCCAATAATGGAATATTATATCACAACTCATAATACAATATATTATAAATATTTATTACGTATTGCTAATATAATTTTTTTTATATTATAAAATATAATATAAAATATATTTAAGTAAAAAATCAATAATAAATATATCTTTTATAATAACAGAAAATTAATCAAATATATTAAAACAGTAATTTAACATATATTTCATACATCAAAAAAACTTAATTGCATTAAGATATATTTAAAAAAAATAAATGAAATTTAATAAAATACTCACTTTATAATTTTATTTATGACGCACATGGATTAGTAATTAATTGAATTAATATTATTATAATTATGATACAGGCATGAAACATTAAATAAATCAAATAAAATCCTATTATAACTTATACATTTTAAATTGAATTTAAATATAATAAAATGTTTAAAGAATAAATAAAAAATTATTTTATGAAACAAAAAAAAATTAATAAAATTCATATCATTATGTATTATATTATATTGATTTTTTTAATTAATGAATAATAATAAAAATTATTTATTATTAAATAAATAATCGATAATTTAAAAAAAAAAACAAGCATAAAAATACATTCTGTTAATTTTGTAAAAATTATTTTAATATATCTTTTTTAATACTAGCAAAAAAGTCAAGGATATTAAAAAACAATATAGATATATATTTTTTACATCCAAAAGACTTAAAAATAAAATTAAGATATATTAAAAATAAAATCAAAATAATTAATAAATAAGGAAAAATTATATTATTCATTTTTATCATTTTATTTATGAAATATATTAATTAATAATATTATGATTATCATAATGATATTGAAATTTATTGTAAAATATATACTTTGAATAAAACTAATATTTAAAAAGAAGGAAATGTATTAATTTCGAGTATATAAATTAAAGATACTAAATGTTATAAAAAAAATAATAATAATTAATATTCAAATATAAGAAATAATTGGAAAATTTTTATAATAATAATATTAAAAAACATAGAATTCAATCAAGTATTAAATTTTAAATTAAGAATAATTATAATAAAAAAAATTTCTTTTTTATATTATTGTAAGACATGTTACAATAATATTTAATTGAAAAATATCAAGTTATAATAATTATTCTAATAAATAGATTCAAACAAAGATATAAAAGAAATAAATATTAATTGAACAATCGTTATATAACAATAATATAATAACGAATTGTACAAATTATAAAATGACTTTTAAAACTTTGTTTGAATATATAATACTGATGGTGGAGGATGGATTGTAAATAGAGTCTATGGTATAAGGAGGAAGGAATATAGATTCTCATGGTTGTGTAGGGCTATAGGCGAAGGTAACCATGGTTTTATTTTGAATAATTTTATAAAAAAAGGAATAATTTTATTTAATTTTAACATGTCTTAAAATAACTTAAAATTATTATAATTGATTTTATATAATTATTAAAAATAAAACAAAAAAAAACTAACACGCCATAATACCATACATTTTTTATTATTCAATTTATATTATGAATTATTAAATGTAAGGTATTATTGACAGTACCTCTTCGGGTGGTGTGGAAATCTGTCTGAGCAAATATATAATTAATATTAATTTTTTTAATACTTTTGGTCAGTACAATTTTCATTATTGGCTGACATAATGTAAATATAAACGGGGGTTGGCGAGCAGCGCGAGCAGGGGGAACCCCCCCTAGTATATATATACATATATATATATATATATAAAAATTTTTCTTTGCTTACTATAGTTACTTATTTATATAATATGTAACTTATAGATATTTACTGCAATATGTGTCTTATATGATTTTAATTAATTTTATTTTAATTTCTAAACTCATTTATATATGTAATTTATTTTGTAATCAAATGAATCTATTTTTATGACCTATATGCAATCTTTTGAGTGCGTGTGACGCCCTATTGACGTCTGAGGGCTACGGATTAAATTTCTTTGTAGCATATTGTTAACAATATATTTGTTTGGTTTAGTTATATGTGCGTTGCCTAAATGAATTGCATGTAGGTATATGCATAGGTAGTTTTTCTTTTTCTCCCTTTTTTTGCACGGCGTTTGAGGGCTGCGAAAAAATTGTTTCTTTGCCTCCTATTTTTGCTTACTATAGCAAAAAATTTTGTGTTTATTTCTAATATAGAATTATAGATAATGATTTATACGTATATGTATATGAGGATATCCGTGAAACTTTTAACAAATTTCTGAAAACAGTAAATTTAAGAGCACACCTCCCATTTTTTTGTATAATGTTCGTTATGAACTACAAAACCATAATCAAAGGTGTTGCAGCTCAAATCTAAGACGTTATCAAAGTTACAGGGACATTAGTGTCCAAATAAGGTCAAAAAAATTTTTAACTTTCAAAAATCCTAAAAAAATTTTAAATACACGTTTTTACATTTGAAGTCATTTGACGACGCTAGGCTCTTAAAACCTATCGTAAGAGCCGATTTTTAGCCCTTTCTTTTTTAAATTCTAACTCCAAGCCGAATTGACGTAGCGAGCCGTCATTGATCTTAAAACGTTGGTCAAACCTTCAATTTTTTGATAAAAATATATTCATAAGCCAAAAATTGGATTTTCGTACAGCTACTGCACCAATTATGAAACGCGTTTTCAGCCAATTTTTGGAGTATCTTTAAACGGCTGTAGCTCACTCGCTTATTTTTCCTCGTAATTTTAGCAAATTAATAAGACCAAATAATTTGGCAGTGTCTTGAAACTAAAGATTTTAGTAAGTGGCGCCAAATTTAGAGGGTCATAAGGGCCATAAGGGCCAAGTCACGGTTGGTTTTAAAATTTTGGTCCCTTTATGAAAAATAAATAATTTGCTAAAATTACGAGGAAAAATAAGCGGGTGAGCTACAGCCGTTTGAAGATACTCCAAAAAGTGGCTAAAAACGCGTTTCATAATTGGTGCAGTAGCTGTACGAAAATCCAATTTTTGGCTTATGAATATATTTTTATCAAAAAAATTGAAGGTTCGACCAACGTTTTAAGACCAATGACGGCTCGCTACGTCGATTCGGCTTAGAATTAGAATTTAAAAGAGAAAGAGCTAAAGATCGGCTCTTACGGTAGGTTTTAAGCGCCTAGCGTCGTCAAATGACTTCAAATGTAAAAAATAATAATTTTTTCGAAATCTGTGCAAAATTTTACGTCAAAAAACCTGTATTTAAAATTTTTTTTGGATTTTTGAAAGTTTAAAATTTTTTTGACCTTTTTTGGACACTAATGTCCCTGTAACTTTGATAACGTCTTAGATTTGAGCTGCAACACCTTTGATTATTGTTTTGTGGTTAATAACGAACATTATACTAGAAAATCGGAGAGGTGCTCCTAAATTTACTGTTTTTAGAAATTTGTTAAAAGTTTCACGGATATCCTCATATGTGTGTTTATTAATGGTTATGGATTAATCATTTATTGTTGTGTTGTTAAGTAAATTTTTTTTCTAAGATATTGTTTGTTGTGGAATTTTATAACTATGTTTTAGTAAGTCTATAAGAACAACCCGTGTTTGATCGCCTTTTTGTATTTTAGCGTTGTGTGTTTCATGACCAATTTCTATTATTTCACACGGTCCTATATATTCCTTATCCATTTTTCCGTGCTTTGGTTTTTTCATTACATAAACCATTTCGCCTTCTTTGAAATTTTTTATGTGTTGTTTTTTATCGTAATAAAATTTTGACTGATATTTGGATTGGACTGAATTCATTGCTTTTAAGGTCCTAAGTTGCGCAAGCGAATTGGCTGTATCAGCTAAATATTCGATTTACGTAAGCAGGTGTTCTCTTGACGGAAAACTTGAAGGTGTTCGAGCTCTCTGGCTGAATACTACTTTGTATGGTGACTATTTTAGATCTTTGTGCACAGTGATGTTATAAGAATGCTGTGCTAGCGGGAGTAGTTCGTCCCATTCCGTAGTATTTTCTACGTACATTTTAATATACTCATTCAGCGTATGGTGTATTCTTTTTATACCGTCATTAGACTGCGGGTGATATGCTGTAGTTGCAAATTTATTTATCCTCAATATTTTTACGAATTCGTTTAAAAGATCATTTATGAAACGCGCCCTTTAGTCAGGAATTACGGTTATGGGTGACATGAAATAACGTATGAAATATTCTATTAATGCTCGCGCGGTTTCTTTAGCCGTAACTTGTTTTGTCGGTACCAGTACGCAGAATTTACTAAATGTGTCTTTAATTATTAAAATATACTGGTTTTCAATTTTAGTAGGTTCTCTGGGACTAACGAAATCTATGGATATTTTCGCGAAGGGTCTAGATGGTGTGTCAGTTATGAGCATCGGCAGACAGGTTTTTACGCGTACAAGTTTGTCTGTTTGGCAGTCTGGACATCCTCGTACATACTGTCTTACGTCAGCTTGCATGTTTCTCCAGTAGTATTCATGTGCAAGGCGGTCGTATGTTTTAGTCATTTCTTTATGTCCGCCTATCGCTGACTCATGATATTCTTTTATTAGCCTGTAACAGTCTTCCACTCGCGGTGTAGGAAAATTATTTTTGAAGAATACTGCTATTAATTCTTTTGCTTTAAAACTTCTATTAAATTCTTTTCTTCCAAAAAAATAATTTCATTCACTTTATGACATTATGGCTAAGTCTCTAATAATTCCCACGGTTTGTATTTCGTATTTAATTAATAAGGCCTAAGGGTTTTAATACATCTTTTTATGTCGGGTTTCACGGGCTCGTCATCAATATGATTCTTAATAATGATATCAAATAATTTTATATTTTTCACTTTGCTTAATATTATTTCTCCCACTTCTATAGACATGCTTAATAACTCGTCTTC
The DNA here is from genome assembly GCA_017163975.1 of Anastatus disparis. Taxonomy (NCBI): domain Eukaryota; kingdom Metazoa; phylum Arthropoda; class Insecta; order Hymenoptera; family Eupelmidae; genus Anastatus; species Anastatus disparis. The sequence continues at coordinate 996,225 of JAFFSR010000336.1, read as the reverse complement.
GTTAATGTATCGCCTTTCGATAAGGGCTTCCAAAATTTCTGTTTCTAGACATATGTCAGCTGATAAGAGGTATATTAAATTATCCTTACATGCAAAGGGTTGTTCTTCTAAACTTTGTACCGCAGAAAAAAGTTGAATTTCGTTAAGCGTTTGATTCCAAGGCAGCGTGCAATTTTGCGGCCTTGCTTCTGCTGTCATGTAGCGATTTAATGCTGATTATCTTTGTGATGATGTATTTTCCGGATTTGCTTCTGTTTGCGGTACCCTTAAGTATGAGCTTGATTTGCCTATAGGTTCTTCACCTGTAGGATCTTTCGGGTTTTCCACGTTCATTCCTTCCGTTATAATCTCTTGAATTTCTTTCGGAAAATACGGTGTGAAGTGTCGCCCAACTAGATCCAAATGTATCCAATCATTATCGTCGTTGTTTTTACATTGACAGTATGTTATCTGAATATTGTCCTTGTGATAATGCAAACACATGTTTTTAGAAAATTCTTTGGAAAAAGTGTAAACGCAATCTATGTCTGCAAACGCGGTGTCAGATGAGAGTATTTGACATGCTTTTGCTGGTTCTCCGCAGTCCTTGAGGTGAGGGCTGTACAATAATCTGTCTCTTAATTGTCTAGCAAATACGACGATATCGTCTAAATATACGTATAATTCTAATTTTTGTAATCCTGTGGTTACACCGTCGATTAAAGCTTGAAATGTTGCAGGTGCATTCTTAAGGCCCATTCCTAAGCGGGTATATTCATAATGTCCGTAAGGACCTACAAAATACCATGCTCGTGCAGCTAGAGCGGCCTCGCTACGCTCGGCCTCTCGGCATGCACTCGCCAAAAATGATACGTTTTGCGGCCTTGACGCATAATATACTATTTTTATTGATACAATGCTTTCTCTATGAGAAAGCAATACGTACAAAATTTTAATATGAGTTACCTACTCATCGCTCCTACGGCCCCAATACAAAATTTAAATTTATGATATTGCAAAAGTTGAATTAAACTAATAATTTAAGTAATAATAATGATATCAATAAAAATTTATCGTTTTTATTTTACGAATTATCATACGTGGAGTGTAAAGCAACGGGTGGAAGGAAGTACTTTTTAAAAAAATTTTTTGGTGATAAGGAATTCCTCTGTGGTAACTTTCATAATATTTCTCTTAATCATTTGCCGCTAAACAGAAAATCGTAGCTGTTCCTTTTCGCGAGATATAGTTATTTTCGTATATGTATTATACATTTATATATCATACATTTGTTAACATTATTAATTTATTAAAATAATTGATACAAATTGAATAAAATGAATAGCTTAAAAATAAGTCAACAAAAACTTACAATATTAATTAAATATAGGTCAATAAAGTTAACTACACTGCTTTATTTCATAATATTTTTGTTCTTACAATTTTTTTCTCTTACAAATTTTTTTTATTTATTTTTTTTTCTTAAATTTTTTTTATTAAAAAAAATTTTTTTTTTTTATATTTGGAAATATAAACAACAGCTAGCTCACTAAAATATTTATGAAAAAAAATTATTATATTATTAAAATAAAACATTATAAAAAAAATTTTTAATAATATAATTATTAAAAAAAATATTATATTATTAAATTATTATTATATCATTATATTTATTTATAAACAGTAGATTTTCTTACAAGGAGATAAAATGAAACTTCCGCACTTACGTGTTATGACGGTCGAGGATGACACCTTGACCGTCATAAACACGTACATGAAGGGGTTTCATTTAATCTCCATGTAAGAAATAATGCTTTTCTCTATCCCTAGGCGAAACCCCGTCACATAAATTAACAATTAATCATTTGCTTTTTTTTGTTTTAGCGTGTGTATGTGTTGTTCATTGCTGCCGCCCAGAATTTGTCACGCGAGTGTAACGAGCGCGACTGGCTGGCTGCAACAGCAATGAAAAACACATGCACAAGCCTAAATCACGAGAGAAAAAAAATACAAAAATAGACGCGCACAAGAATCCTCTTTTATGAACGAGAAAGAGAGAGAGAGAAACACATAAAAACACACGCACAAACCTCTTTTATTTTTTTATATAAGTTAAAATGAGAAAAAAGAGTGTGTATACTTTTCATAACACTACACTCTTTATAATATAAGATTTTAAAGTTTAGTATCATATTTTATTAGAATACAATTCGTTTTAATTTATAAACGCAACGTGCATATCGTCAATTTTTTTTTGTCACGAGAGAGACAAAGACAGAATACAATCGTAAACACGAGCCTACGGCTTTTAGCAACAGTTTTGATTAGGTCGAGTCTATGTTTCTCCTCGAAAGATATTTTAACGTGAAGCACGGAAGGCGCCGACAGGAGGCGTGTGAGTCGTTTCAACTGTAGGGACCCTCTAGAAAGGGACTGGAAACCTCGTTCTGTGTTTTCTATTGGTTGTTATAAACAAGAGATCTAAACCGGAAACTACACAAGAAAGTAATATGCTAGAAAGAGACAGTAAATATTCCCCACGAAGACGACCCGTGATGTTTTCTATAAGCACTTTATCCGCGTCTTTCCGGCTTAGATCAGTATGGAGGCAACATTTTCTTGTTCCTTCCTAGAGGGTCCCTATTCAACTGTAGCTAAAAGTGCTACTTTTTATAGTGTAAGGGCTCGGCAGAACCGCGTAATTTCGTTCAAGGGATAGAGAAAAATATTTATTTATTATATTCAACAGTTAGCTCACTAAAATATTTATTTTCAAAAGTTATAGTGTTCACAAATGTGTATTATATGAGTTCGACGATTTTATTAAAAAATAGCAGTATCTCGCGAAAAGAAACAGTTACGATTTTCTGTTCAGCGGAAAATAATTGAGAAAAATATTACAAAAATTATCGTGGAAGAATTTCTTATCACCTAAAAATTTTGTTGAAAAGTACTTTCTGCCATCCGTTTAGATTTTTTAATTGTTGATTTTGAAGAGTACACATGTGATGCGACGGATTTATGACACTTGTGCTATAAAACAGTATGCGATACTTGAGGCCTAAATGGCCCATTAGCCGGCGTGATCATCAATACGTGATTAACGTGATTATTCCCGAGCAAAACGAGGGCGATAACTTCATGTCGTGCAATAATGGGCCACTCAAGGCACATGTATTGTAATATACTATTGATATAAATATCAGAAGATACATATATTTTTCATCAATAGGAAATCAACTGTATATATAAAAACGTGCCACAATGTTATTTTAAATGTTTTTGAGCGTTTCAAATTCTGAAGATTAAAATTTTTTTCTAGCTGTAACGTAGTTGTGACGTTTTTATGAAGTTAATGGTAATTTTGAAATGTTAGCTATTGTCTCCTGTAGATATATATCGACGGTGACTACGAAAATAATCACAGCTGTGTAATTGACTTAAAAAAAAACATCTCCAAAAGTGCCGCATAAAAAAAAACATTTTCAAAAGTGTGGCTAAAAAAAACACATCTCCAAAAGTGCGGCAAAAAAAAACACATCTTCAAAAGTGTGGCGAAGAAGAAGACATCTTCAAAAGTGCGGCAAAATAAACACACCTTGAAAACACGGTAAAAATTTTCAAGCAAGTGTTTTTTTCGCCGCACATTTGGAGATGTGTTTGTACATATTTGTAAGTATTTGTACGTGTTTGTACGTGGTTGTACGTAATTGTACATATTTGTACGTGTTTTTACATGTTTTTACGTGTGCATGCGTGGTCTCACGTGTTTGTACGTGTTAATAAGTGTGTAAGTGTTTGTATGTGTGTGTACGTTTTTTTACGCGTGTGTACTTGATTGTACGTGTGTGTAAGTTTTTTTACGTACTTGTAAGTGTTCGTACGTGTCTTTAGATGTGTGTACGTGTCTGTCGTTTTCACACCGCACTTTTGAGGATGTGGTTTTTTCGCTACACTTTTGGAGATGTCTTTTTTCGCGGCACAATTCCGGTGTGTTTTTACGTGTTGTTACATGTGTGTACGAGTCTGTCTTTTTTCGCCATACTTTTAAATATGTTTTTTTCGCCACACTTTTGAAGATATGTCTTTTTTTGCGGCTCTTTTCATCTGTGTTCGTTTTCGTAGTCACCCTTGATATATTTTTCATAGTGTTTTTACGTGTGTGTACCTGTTTATACGTGAGTGTACGTGTTTATACCTGTTTGTACGTGCGTGTGCGTGTGTGTAAATGTGTGTACGTGTGTGAACGAGTGTACGTTTTTGTATATGTTTGTACATGTGTGTACGTGTTTGTATGTGTTTTACGTGATTGTTCGTGTGTGTACATAATTGTATGCTGCGACGATTCCAAAATCGCGCTAGACATAGTACCTGCACTTAGCTGCTACGAAGCGCTACTCCCGCAATGGAAATAGCGAGCTCCGTAGCATATATAAAGCGAACCGCTGAGCCAGTATCAAGTCTTCTCCCCTTTCTCTGTGTAAGAGTGGGATCGCTTGTCACAGTGGGAGAGATCCTTACCTATACTCCTCTCTTTAGCTACGTAAGGGTGGGATTGCGCAACGTAGCCTCCGATCTCTCTATCAGTGTAAGGGTAAGATTGCTCGACACTGACTCCTGACCATTACCTCCACCTTCTCGGTCGGGGTACGTCCTCCGCTAGTTGATGCAAGTATGCTTAACTTTTACATTCCCTCCATGTCTATGTCGAGACTTACAGGTACGTGATTATTATTTGTCTCCCAGCGAACTATGCCATCTTGACCAGCTAATAATAGATCGCAAACAAGGAGGAAAAGAAGACAACCAGAAGTATGTCACTTCGTTAGCTACTCCAATGCGGTGACGTGAAAACTTAACGCCTGAACAACAGGTAGAAAACATTTTTAATAATATAAAAGCGGTCCTACGCCTGCATATTCGAAGATCAGATTTCGCCACGGTCGAACAGCTAATACAACGATTCGAGGAAATAGAATAGGTGAAAAATAAAATCTTGGAAACGCAACCACCTCCGAAACATGTCCATCCAAACTCCTTCATCGTGACATTTAATACCAAACGGTACTCTCTATCTGAAAACTGTTGAAAATGCAAGAAGGAAGGGCACAGTTGCTACGACTGTACAAAGAAAGGACAACTATTCTGCTCATTTTGCGGGAAAGGTGGCACCATGACCATAAACTGCAAGTGTAGGGGGCGGAAAACTCAAGACGGGTCGGCCGGCAACAAGGCACCGTCCGACCCACAGCCTGCCTTGTGCTCATCTTCTTAACGAAAATCGGTTTTTTATTTATTATAGTGTGGGTGATAAGTCACTGAGAGCCTTAGTATATCCAGGGTCAATAAAATTTTTCGCTAGACCAGAAATCGTTGACCACTGCATTAAAAAGGGTTGGACAATCGGCCAAGACCATTGCATAATAGGTCTAGCAAACGGAACAGAGACACGGTCTAGCCAAGCTATTTCCGGTGTACTTACCGCCGGATATTTAGACATTTTCTAGATGCTGGCTCGACTTTTTCAGTGCTATTTTTGGCCAAAAATGCTCAAAGACGGCGTGACCTACGTCAAAAGATGTACTTATTGCCAAAAGCACAAAGTACTTCAGAACAAGCCACCGGGTTTTATGCACGCAACGCCAGTGAATTCACCTTGGGAGATGGTGTCCATCGATCTCATTGGCCTTCTACCCAGGTCAAAAGACCAGAACACGCAGTTATTGGTCATGTAAGATCGTTTTTCTAAATGATTTGAATTCTGCCCTTTACGCAGAGCTACGGCCAAAACGGTCGTTAAAGCGTTAAAAGAACAAATAATTCTCCACCTCGGCTGCCCTACTACAGTCGTAAGTGATGACAGCGTGCAATTTAAGGTAGTTCTATTGGTTTTTACTTTTTTATAGAATTTTTTGAAATTAAATATGTTGTAAATTAAGATTTACGCTTTACAATGGTATTTCGCTTTAGGTGGATATCCACCTTCATCTTTTAAATATTTTAGTTTAAACTTTGCTGAATTCAACATGAGAGTATATGGGCAAAGCGCTTGAAACGTAACATTTTATAAGATTGTGTGAAAACTTTTCTATAGATTTCAAAGAAATAAAAATTTATTATACTTCAGATCTCAAGGATTAAAATGGTACCTTGTAGATTATAGAAATCAACCCTCAATTCCGAAATGAGAGGAAAATCATATTCTTACTCTATATTAATTTACACGTAGACATGCTGTCTTACGATTTGCATTGTGAATACTTACAGAATCTGCGCACAAACATGTTTTTGAATTATTGTGCAAAAACAGAACTCAACCAATTTCTTTTTCGTATAGTGTGAATTTGTAAGAAACACATTACTTCAAAATGAGAACCACTGGATCAATAGAACTACCTTAAGGGCCACGAAATGGCCACCTTCTTAGAAAACTACGGGATTAAATCAAGATTTACGCCGCAATCCAACCCTGTAGAGAGAGTGAATCGAATCAACGATTATAGAGGTATAAATAACAGCTCCACCACACGCTCCACTTATTTGTTCGATAGTCGCCCGACAAGTTACAGTTAACATGGACGATCTTTTCATCAGTGTACGGGTGATATTGCCAGATTGACTTCTAGACTGACTTCTAGTTTCTATTTTCACCATCTCTGGTCGGGGTAGACTCCTCTTTTAGTTTCTGACCAGTATCTCCTTTCTCTTCTCCACTCATGGCTTAGAGGGTTATCTTCCTAAATTTTTCGGTATTACCTTACCTAGCTCCAATACCGGCCACGCTCTAACTCCGTGTTAACTACCGTTGGTGAAGTAGTTCGCGAACTTACCCGCCAAGTCATATTGTTGCGTAATTATTAATTTTTTTTTATAAATAAATAGAAAAAAAAATATTTCAAGTTAAAACGAGAATTGACGTGTTTAAACTTAATCGCCAGTCCGCAGTATCCATCCTGCTTCCACCCTTTAAAATTGTCACTTAGCATGTAAGATTGGGTTATCATTACAGTTTTGATTATTTATATTTAACTATTTTCTTTAGTAAATATTAAATTACAATTAATTTCTTTTATTTGATTTTTTATTATAACTTTTTTAAATATTATTTTTATTATAATAATTTTTCAATTCTTTAAAGTAAGATGAGCTTTAGTTCAGTATGCAAGTTAATTTGAACTTCGGCCTCTAAGAACCAACGATCTACAGCGCCCTCTAAAAGTCTGACACCAACGACATCAAGGTCTGACCAAGGCAAAAAGACCAAACTTTACAACATGTTTGTACGTATGTGCGCGTGTTTTCACGTATCTGTACGCATTAGCACGTTTGTGTACGTGCTTGTACGTGTTTGTACAAGTTTTACATATTTGTACGAGTGTGTTCGTATTTGTATGCGTGTTTACATGTTTGGACGAGTTGAAGCGCGTGAGTACTTGATTGTACCTGTTTATACGTGTTTGTACGTGTGTACGTGTTTATACAAGTCTACGTGTTTATACGTGTGTACGTGTTTATACGTGTGTACGTATTTGAACGTGTGTATACGTGTTTTTATGTGTTTCTACAAGTGCATGCGTGTATGTACATGTGTACGTGTGTATGTTTGTGCATGTGTACGTGTGTGTACGTGTGTTTACGTGTTTGTACCTGTGTGTACGCGTATCTAGGTACTTGTACTTGTTTGGACGTCTTTGTACATGTTTGTAAGTGAGTGTACGTGTGTGTACGTGTTTGTACGTGTGTGTACGTGCTTGCACGCGTGTGTACTTAAAAGTACGTGTTCGTACGTGTGTGTACGTGTTGCTACGTATTTGTACGTATTTGTACGTGTTCCAGCGAGTGCTAGCATGTTATACGTGTTTGTACTTGTGTGTTCGCGTATTTAGGTATTTGTACGTGTTTGTGCATGTGTGTATGTGTTATAAGCGTACGTACTTCTTTGTACGTCTTTCTACGTGTGTGTGCGTATTTGTACGCGTGTACGTGTTTGTACGCGTGCGTACTTCATTGTACGTGTCCGTCCGCATGTGTACGCGATTTTACGTATTTGTACGTGTTCGTACGTGTTATAACATGTGTGTACGTGTCTGTACGTGTCTGTACGTGCTTGTTCATTATAGTGCGTGTGTGTACGTGTTAGTACTTTCGTGTACGTGTTTTAACGAGTGCGTGCGTGTTAGTACGTGTTTGTACGTATTTGTACAAAGAGTAGCTGGATAAGTACGTAAAAATGGCCTGTCCTTCGATTTTTTTAGAATTTGGCCTATTTATTTATCATTTAAAAAAACTCCGATTCTGAAAGTTAGAGCTCGCTAGACTCAAAATTGGCTTCCTAACCTCAAAAAATCTGATTTTCAGTTTTTTAAGCATATCTCTGCGAATTTTTAACCGATTTGGGTGATTCGAAATCGAGAATAAAGGGAATCATAATGCGCACATAAGCTTATTATTTTTAGAGGTTTTTGAAACCAAAACATAACCTGAAAATGGGTTTGAAAATTTCTAAGTTGCGTAGAAAAAAAAATATTGTTTGGATTTTTTTTAAGTTCACCTCAAAGTCTTTTTTTTATTCGAATTTAGTACCATAAATTGTTTCAGATTTTTTAAAAGGGTGGAAAGTAGTTAAAATGATAGAAAACTTAAATTTCCACTCATTATTGGGATTTTTAGAGTATTTAAATAATTTCAAAGTACAATTTATGATGAAAAATAAGTTTAGCAACCCAAGATACCCTTCAATTTGAGTTTTTAGTTACATTTTTCCACAATATATTGCTCAAATGTCGAAAACTAACCTCAAAAAACTCGTTTTGATATTGCATACGACGTTAAAACTAACGTTATCTCGGTAATGATCCAAGGTGTTGACTTAGTATTTATTGAAAACATCATTTTCTCTTAAAAAATGCTATATTATTCATGACATAAAAACTCACATTTTCCATATTTGACACAGTGCTTTTGATGTTAAGCTAAACACTAACCTTTAAAATAAGTTATCTACAAACAAATTCGTTAAAATATAATGGTTAGTCACGTTTCTGTTGAATAAGTGAGAGTATATGCGCGAAAAAAATTAAATAAAAAACGCTGTCAACTGCCTTAGCGCAGTGCTTTAGAGTTCTTCAAGTTCAAGTAATTAGACTTTATTTTTTTAAATGTAATTCTAATATAAAAAATGATTTAAAGTTTCATAATTAAATTTGGCATTAAAAAATAATAATATAATGAAAAAAAAGCTTATTTGATAAATGAAAAAGCAAATCAATAGATTGTGCAAATTTTGGAACATACGCATCAAGTACTTCACGTAAAATAAAAAAAAGGAAAAAAAATCAAAATTATTTTAATTCTTTACTTATAAAAATTATTCAATGACAATTAATTAGTTTATTAAAAAAAGTAAAATCATTTGAAAATTTCAAAAACACTTATGTCGATATAGTTATTTTTTTGTTCTGGAAATAAAATATTGAGAATATTTAATTTTCAGTCATATGCAGTAGGCTAGAACCACTAAACATATCGTCGGGTTGGCGGAAAAACATCATAACCCAGCTAAACTCTTAAAAACGTAACATCTTGGTTTTGTTCACGAAAAGGTTCTAATTCAACTTACAAGGAGAGTGCATTGCATTTAGGTTTTAAATTTTCTTCTAGCCTTGGGATCTTTTTCCTTACATAAAATCATAAAAAAAGCCGCGTCTATTCAGTTCAACGCTCGATTTTTTCCGAGTTATGAGCAGTTTTGTCTGTTTTGTTAAAAAAATTGCATCTGCTTTATAATTTTACAGTTTCCGAACTACTTATCCTAGAAGATTTTTACTGATTGCATATTAAAGTTAAGATTAAAACCTTTTGAAAAAAAAAATGTGTCCAAAAAGCTCCAGGTGTTAAAAACTTATAAAGTGATTAGAATTGAAATGAATTTCTGACTAAAATATTGCATTTATTTTTTATGCATTTTTTGAGCTAAATATTTGCGCTATTTTTATTCGCCCATAACTTTTTAACAACTTGAGCTTTTTGGTCACGTTTTTTTTAATCAAAAGGTTTTAATCTCAACTTTAATACGCAATCAGTAAAAACCTTCTAGAGTATGTAGTTCGAAAACTGTAAAATTATAAAGCAGATGCAATTTTGAACAAAACAGACAAAACTGCTCATAACTCGGAAAAAATCGAGCGTTGGACCGAATGAACGCGGCTTTTTTCATGATGTTATGTAAGAAAAAAATTCCCAAAGCTAGAAGAAAATCCAAGACCCAAATGCAATGCCCTCTCCTTGTTAGCGCTAAAAAAAGTAGTAATTATAAATAAACGTTATAACTCCTATGTTTAAGCATAAAAGTTATAACGTTTTTATGGCCGAACCCGAGTTACAATTTTTTCATACACTAATTAGGAGAGTGTCACACCTCCGGATCACGGATTTTGCTCAAACTTCGGGATAAGTTTTCAGATGAAAAAAGCTAAAGTTATAGTCATAAATACTCAATATTTCCCTAGCTACAGGCAATTAAAGAAAATCACTAAAAAAGTTACTAGATTTTTAAATGCATATAGTTCTTAAGCGTTGATAGCTACAAGCTTGAAACTTTTTTTAAATCAAAGCTGAGCTTAAATCCTTTCGAAACAGTAGTTACAGCATATCAAAATATTATTTTTTCCCAAAGTTAGAGCGTAATAAGGATTGGACCTTATTTCAGCTTTTATTATTAATTAATGTTTTTAAAAGAAAAATCAGGTCCAATGTTTATCACGCTCTAACTTTGAGAAAAAATAATATTTTGACATGCTGTAACTACTGTTTCGAAAGGATTTGAGCTCAGCTTTGATTTAAAAAAAGTTTCAAGCTTGTAGCTATCGACGCTAAAGAACTATATGCATTTGAAAATCTAGTAACTTTTTTAGTGATTTTCTTTAATTGCCTGTAACTAGGGAAATATTGAGTATTTATGACTATAACTTCAGCTTTTTTCATATTTTATCATCTGAAAACTTATCCCGAAGTTTGAGCAAAATCCGTGATCCGGAGGTGTGACACTCTCCTAGTAAGTTGAATTACAACTTCTTAGTTGCCAAAGCCAAGTTGTTACGTTTTTGAGCTTGGCTGAATTACGATCTTTTTCCTTCCACCCGACGATACGCTCAACTACACCCTACGACAACACCGCCTTTGTTTCTTCTTGTTCCTTATGGTTATGGTTTATGCATGTTTAGCTGTCATGACCTTTAACTGTTTTGATTGTAGTCAAAAAAATTTATATTAATAGAACATACAACGATATTACAAATAATATTAAATATTATTTGTAATATCGTTGTATGTATTAAATATTATTTGTAATATCAAATTTTGTATTAATAGAACTTACAGCGATATTACAAACAATATTAAATATTATTTGTAATATCGTTGAATGTATTAAATAATATTTAATATTATTTATAATATCGTTGTATGTTCTATGACTACAAATTTTATTGACCACAATCAAAACTAATTAATTGTCATTAAATAATTTTTATAAGTAAAGAATTAAAATAATTTTGATTTTTTCTACTCGATGCATATGTTCCAAAATTTGCACAATCTATTGATTTGCTTTTTCATTTATTAAATGAGCTTATTTCATTATATTATTATTATTTTTTAATGCCAAATTTAATTATGAAACTTTATTAAGATGAGCTTTATACAAATATTATGAAATATTACTGGTAAATCATTTTTTATAGTAGAATTACATTTTAAAAAATAAAGTCTAATTACTCGAACTTAAAGAACTCTAAAGCACTGCGCTAAGGCAGTTGACAGCGTTTTTTATTTAATTTTTCTCGCGCATATACTCTCACTTATTCAACAGAAACGTGACTAACCATTATATTTTAACGAATTTGTTTGTAGATAACTTATTTTAAAGGTTAGTGTTTAGCTTAACATCAAAAGCACTGTGTCAAATATGGAAAATGTGAGTTTTTATGTCATGAATAATATAGCATTTTTTAAGAGAAAATGATGTTTTCAATAAATATTAAGTCAACACCTTGGATCATTACCGAGATAACGTTAGTTTTTACGTCGTATGCAATATCAAAACGAGTTTTTTGAGGTTAGTTTTCGACATTTGAGCAATATATTGTGGAAAAATGTAACTAAAAACTCAAATTGAAGGGTATCTTGGGTTGCTAAACTTATTTTTCATCATAAATTGTACTTTGAAATTATTTAAATACTCTAAAAATCCCAAAAATGAGTGGAAATTTAAGTTTTCTATCATTTTAACTACTTTCCACCCTTTTAAAAAATCTGAAACAATTTATGGTACTAAATTCGAATAAAAAAAAGACTTTGAGGTGAACTTAAAAAAAATCCAAATAATACTTTTTTTTCTACGAAACTTAGAAATTTTCAAACCCATTTTTAGGTTATGTTTGGGTTTCAAAAACCTCTAAAAATAATAAGCTTATGTGTGCATTATGATTCCCTTTATTCTCGATTTCGAATCACCCAAATCGGTTAAAAATTCGCAGACATATGCTTAAAAAGCTGAAAATCAGATTTTTTGAGGTTAGGAAGCCAATTTTGAGTCTAGAAAGCTCTAACTTCTAGAATCGGAGTTTTTTAACATGATAAATGAATAGGCTAAATTCTAAAAAAATCGAAGGACAGGCCATTTTAACGTACTTATCCAGCTATACTCTTTCTACGAGGTCGTACGTATGTGTACGTGTTTGTACATATGTGTACGTTTTTGTACGTGTGTGTACGTATTTATTCGTGGGTACACGTGTTTGTTCAGGTGTGTACGTGTTTTTACGTGTTCGTACGTGTTTGTACCTGTGCGTACGCCTATCGAGGTATTCGTACGTTTTTAGACGTGCTTGTACGCGTGTACACGTGTTTGTACATTTTCGTACGTGTTTGTACGCGTGTGCACGTGTTTTTACGTTTTTAAACATGATTGTACGTACGTGTACGCGTGTATATGTATTTTTAAGTGTTTGTACGTGTTTGTACATCTTCATAAGTGTGTGTACGTGTTAGTACATGTGTGCATGTTCCTGTACGTGTCTTTACGTGTTTGTACGTGTGTATACGTGTTTGTATGTGTGTACACGTGTTTGTACGTTTGTTTACGAGTTCGTGCGTAGTTGGACGTGTTTTTACGTATTTATACACGTTTGTACGTGTTTGTACGTATTCGTGCGTGTTCGTGAATTTTTCTATAAGTGCGTGCATGTAAGTATGTGTTTGTACGTGTTTGTACACGAGTATACGCATATGTACGTATTTGTACGCATATTTACGTTTTTGTACGTATTTATACATATTAATACGTGTGTGTACGTGTTTGTACGTGTGTGTGCGTGTGTGTACGTGTATGTACGTGTGTGTACGTGATTGTACATGTGAGTACGTGTTAGTACGCGTGCTCACGTGTTTGTGAGTGTTTTCACGTGTTTGTATCTGAGTGTACGCGTACCTAGGTATTTGTACGTTTTTAAACGTGTTTGTACGTATTTGTACGTATTGTTACGAGTTAAGTAAATTTTCCTATAAGTGCGTGCGTGCAAGTATGTGTTTAAGCGAGTTCTTAAGTTTGTTTACATGTTTGTACGTAAGCGTACTTGTTAATACGTATTAGTACGTGTTTGCATGTGTTTCAGCAAGTTTGTGCGTGTAAGTACGTGTCTGTACGCGTGTGTACGCGTATGTACATTTTTGAACGTATTTATACGTTTTTGCACGTGTGTGTTCGTGTTTGCACGTGTGTTTGTAAGTGAGTTTGTACGTGTGTGCACGTATTTGTACGTGTGTGCACGTATTTGTACGTGTGTGTACGTGTATGTACGTGTGTGTACGTATTTGTACGGGTTTTTACGTATTTGTACGGGTTTTTACGTTTTTGTACGTGTTTGAACGTGCTTCTATAATTGCGTCCAAGTTAGTACGTGTTTGAACGTGCTTCTATAATTGCGTCCAAGTTAGTACGTGTTTGTACGTGTTTGTATATGTTTGTACGTTTTTTTACGTGTGTGCCCTGTATGTGTTAGTACTCATTTGTACGGGTTTGAAAGTGTTTGCACGTGTACGCAAGTGTGTACGTGTTTGTTCGTGTCCACGTGTATGCACGTGTGTATACGTGTTCGCAAATTTGTATACGTGTGTGTACGTGTTTTCACGCATCTGTACGTATTTTTGTGTGTCTGTACGTTTCTGTACTTTTCTGTACGTGCTCGTACGTGTATGCACCTTTTTGTGTTAACTGTTAGAACTGCATTTATCAATTTGTAAAAAGTAATTCATTAAACTTTATCTGATAAATATAATTTATTATTTTTATGAATTGTTGATTGTTATTGTAACTTATTTTTGTAATTTGGAACGTTGTTTTTTCAGAATAGTTATCCAAGAATAAAAGAATATATATATATAAATGTTGAATTGAACTTATCTTTATTTTTTCTCCTTAACCTTTAGAACAATAATTTTAGGCAAAGCGTAGCCTTAGACGGTAAGTATGAAATTGAGCTCGTGAGCTAAAGATTTGAGTTTTTATACTATGGTAAAAGACAGTTGCATTCTTTTGTATGTATGATATTATAGCTACTTTTATAATTTCAGGGAAAAAATCGATTGAATTTTGCATGTGATGCAGTTTAGAGTTTGATCGCTTCTTGTGCGTTACATTCTCGTGTGTCGCATTCTCGCGAATGTACAACGTTATTGCTTGCTTTCGCAGTCTTGAGGTAGAAGACTTTACATATGATGGGTTAGGAGTTCAATCACTCTTGAGTATAATGTGCAAGATAAATATGAATATGAATGTGCTATGAATGTTTGTCTTTGTCTACACGCCCTTCCTTAATATTTCTCATCCCAAAAATTATAGTTAATTGTTAAATGATGAAGGGTTCAGGAGAGTTTTATGTGTAAAAGAAGAAGATACTGAAGGTCGTATTGAAAAATCGTTCGCAACGGGGGTAATGTTGGCACAATGGTTGTAAGTTCTGTAGGTTTGAGTCGTTTAGTGTGATAAGAGCAAAAATTATTCAATCTTGCCCAAAAATAAGAAATGATTATTATTATTACTTCGTGTATGTTTAACTTATACCCGATAAAGATAGTAATTTTAGAGAGAGCTACATATCCCTAATAATAAAGATAATCTATGGTCGTTGAAATAATAGAATGATTTTGTCTTTGTAATGTTAGTCTTTTTTTTTGTATCTGTTTTAGGTTGTAAGCATGGCTTTTCAGGCTACCGAGATCATGTTCTGAAAATGACAATAAAGGAGGTGTTATATCCAAGTTAACTTTATATAGTTTACTAAGTGTAAAGTTTTAAAGTGTGGTTGTATATATAGTAGAGTCATGCAAAGTACGTAAATAATATACAGTATTTGATATGAAACATTTATCATCAAGCTTTACAATACTATCTTGTGATATCGTTATATCTTTCTTATAATTTTTACAAAATACGCTGAATAACATTTCTTTTATAGGTATAATATAAAATTTATCATTTTCTATACGTTTTACAAAATCATAAGTTAAAGAGAAATAATGTTCTTTACATTTGCTCGTGACATTTAATAATATTTTATCGCAGGTGGATAATGAGTCTATTAGCCTAGGTAAAATTTGTAGTTTACATATTTTTGCATTGCCGAGTTGATTACAATCATTTATACTTGATAAGGTCGTATATTTTGACATATCATAGGTTGTTAGTACATATTGATCGGTTATGTCTAATATTACCGTGTTTCCAAAACGTCTTTCGATAGGTAAAGGTTTATATTTAAGGATTTTGTACAGGTGATTGTGGATAATGAGATATTTAGTAACTATTACGAGTCCGTCTGTCTTAATGTATGATGTAAACGTCATAACTTGTAATATTGAAAAATAGTTTTTCATTGTCAGTGTTATTAACATATCGTATTGCTGCTTTTTAAATAAATTTTGTAGACTATTTATTAAAATTTCAGGTTTTAATAATGCATGTGATAATATTCCATTTCTTGCTATATTTATAGAATTGAATAAAACTGTTGTGTAGGCCTCGTACTCCTTTAGCAATGCATCAATTTCTTACAGACTAAGCAACACAATTTGGTTGCCTTGATGATTCTTAAGCATTGTTGATATTCCAAGACTCCAGTTTATTAATTTATCTACATTTTATTTAAATATATCGAATTCTTTTGTAAATGAATCGAAGGTCTCTTTCATATACAATGTATGATTTTTAATTGCTACTAGCGAGTCGTCTGTATGTTTATATAGCTTGTCTATTTCTCAATCTATAGAATCGGTATCATCAGAATTTAAGGTACCAAATAAGAATTTGCTGTCTGTTCCGACAAAATTGAATAATTCTCTCTTCTTTATGTCACGCTCTGAATGTAAAAATAAAGATAATCTTGCGAATAGTTCATTTAGACGTTTTTCTTGATGCTTTATCGAATCTTTTGCAGTACAGTAAACATTATTGCATACTTCATCAATTTTTATTAATCTATTTTGCATGTCTATTTTATTTTGTAAAAGGGCTGTAAGATTTATGTAATTAACAATAGTCCAAGTATCTTCGAACACATAAGCAGTTCCGTAATTTTTCTATAATACTGGTATATTAGCTGGTGTAATATCTACGTCTGCTTTGCAGTGATGAAATGTATCAATTAACAGGACTGTTACTATGATTATCGCGTTCATCTGTAACACAGAAGGGATTCGAGATAAGCGTGATTTCATTAAAATGTCGCCTGAGAATTTTAGTTTTAAATAAAAGCTGGACGGTATGACTTCCATTATTGACTGTCAGAATTGTTGCTGGCTTTATAAATCCATGCGATGTTCTAAAATTGACCCTATCCCCTGGTTGTGGGTTGATTCTTGAAGTTTGTCTGTTATCCACTGTGTTTTTATTTATTTCCTTTTGTCTTTATATATTTTCTCTTGCTTCTTTTGTTTCCTTTGTATTTTCTTCCAGTCGCTTATTTAGTGAATTTGACTTGTCATGGTTCCAATTTCCTTTAGGTGAGATTCGTCCAAAGAATAATTTATAAGGTATATATTTTGTGGTAGGGTATATTGTTATATTATAAGCAGTAATGAT
The DNA here is from genome assembly GCA_017163975.1 of Anastatus disparis. Taxonomy (NCBI): domain Eukaryota; kingdom Metazoa; phylum Arthropoda; class Insecta; order Hymenoptera; family Eupelmidae; genus Anastatus; species Anastatus disparis. The sequence continues at coordinate 979,109 of JAFFSR010000336.1, read as the reverse complement.
TGAGTAAAAGCTTTTATTGTTCGAGACTGCTCCAATTCTTCTTTTCTTCAAGGTCCCTATAAGGCTTTCTACTCTACTATTTGATTGTAGATGTAATGGAGTTGTTGGTATATATTCTATTTTATGTTTTTCCAATAAATTTTGAAATGTCCTCGATGTAAACGTAGCTGCATCGTCACTTATTATTTTCTTTGGTATTCCCTATTGACTCATTAAATCTTGCATAGATTGCGTGGTTTGATCTAGATTTTTCAATTGATAAACATTAGTATGTCGTGAAAGCGCTTCTATAATAAAAAGCAATTTTCTTCCTTTTTCTTTAGCATGATCTATATACCATAATTCGTTGATTTCTTTTGGCGCGTTTATGATAGTGTCTGGAGTCTTAAAGCTGTTATTAAAATTTCTTTCCGCACAATATTCGCAAATATCGATCCAATTTCTAACCTATTCTGCTTTAGTTTCCCAGCAATATTTACACAGCTGAAACATAGTTTCATCATAAGCCTAATGAGCTTCGCTATGGGTTCTAGCTATTAATGTTTTCCTAGTCTTTTTACAATCCACATGAGTCTGTGCTAGACTCTTGATTCCGATTCTTTTTGGAAAACGAGCAAGTTTTGATAATAAATCTTGAGCTGAAGCGTCGTCAAAATTTCTTAATTCTATAATTTCTCCTTTATAATTAGGGTAATGACTGCGTAAATAATTTATTGGTGATCGTATTAATTCTTCATTTGGAGTTAGTATAATGTCTTCTTTATATGCTTGTTTTATTTCTATCTTTCCATATTTAGGTTCCTTTTCTGTCCGGAAGTATACAAGTGTTATCTTTATACCTCTTTTGGCTGCTATAGTTTTTAAATGATTTGTAGCATCGAAGAATTTCTTTCTGTTAAAACCTCTGAGTTCCAATATTTGTCTCTCTGTGTATTTAGACAGTATTTCTTTTAAAACTTGTTTTATGTCTTGATTATCAGTATTGTTATATATTATATCACCTTCTATAGCATTAACGTACTTAATTCGTAAATTTTCTCTTTTTGCAACAAATGCTTGGCTAAGAGCATCGGCGTTAGTATTCAACTTGCCCTTCATATATTCCACGATAGGTTGGGAGTCTGTGATTTTTAACAAAAATTTAAAAATTCTGGATCCGATTTCTGGTGATTTTGATTTTATGAGACCTGCTAATGATGCATAATCTGTTATTAAAATAAAAGGTTTTCCATATAAAAAATGCCTCAAATGTCGCATTGCCTATACTGCTGCTAATAATTTCTTTTCGGTGATTGAATGATTCTTTTTGGCTTGATTGAATGTTCTTGAAGGATAGGCGCATAGTAAATTTTTTCCTTTCTTGTAATCAACTTAACTGAGAATCGCACCAAGTCCTTTGTTACTTGCATCTGTTGTTAGTATGAACACCTCTTCCAAATTAGGATATTTTAATACAGGCGATGATGTTAATTTCTCCTTTAATATTTCAGAAGCCTTTTTGCATTTATCATCAAAGTTAAAAGTGATATTTTTACTCATTTATTTGATAGAAAGGTTGTTTATTATTTCTTATACTCTCTAATTTATTTGGGTTAGGATATACTCCTTTCTCTGTGATGAGATGTCCTAAATATTCTAGTTCTGGTTTTACATACTCGCATCTAATGGATTGCAGTTTCAAGCATGCAATTCTAAGTCGATGAAATAAAATCTGTAAGTTCTTCAAATTTTCTCCAAAGGTTTTTAAGTGTACTATAATGTCATCTAAATATACGAAACATATAGTGCCTATTAATCTTTGTGATTTTAAATTATAGTTTCAAGTTGTGTTGTGTATTTATTTGATTTTCTGAAGTCTATTATGACTCTTTATTTTAGTATTCCTGAAGCATCCATTTTCTTTGGAATACCCTGAACGGGTAATATGAAAGGCGAATTTGGCTTTGTTATAATACCTTTAATTTCAAATTTTTCCATTTGTCTGTCTATTTCCTTATGTTACGATGGTGGGTGTCGACATAATTTTGAAACAACTGGTTGATTTATTGTTAAATCTATTCAGTGATATTCTTTGGTCATATTCTTCAGTGATGGTGCATCATCTCCTTCTAGTTGAAAGATATCATTATATTCTTCAACTAATGTTTGTATTGCTAATGTCTGTTTTCTCGATAAATGTGATGTACGCGTATTGTCTATAATAAGTTTGTCACGATGATACTTTTCTGTCATGAATGTTTGTTTATTGAATACTTGTTTCTGTAGAAAAATTGTTTCGTAAATATTTCGTTTCTGTTCTTGAAATTCTTCTATCTTTATCTCAGTATTTATTTTTATTCCTTTTTCCGATTCATTAACGATGTTGAGCGTTGCAGCTTTATTTTGTACCGTATATTTTGCTGGTGTTATTATATCTTTTGGATCGGTTATTATGTATTCTTCATTTGGTAAATCTATATCTATTTTTATAAGATTGACTTCTTGATTTACATAAACAGGTTTTTCATTAAACATGAATTCTAAAGGGTTATTCTTGGCATCGAAAATTCTTATGTTTTGTTTTTCCGTATCTATCAATGCTTTATAATGTTGTAGCCAAACTCGGCCCAACAGCCCATCAGCATCGAGGGGTATTTTATTGCTTAAAATGTGATATATAAAGTCTCTTCCAGAAACACTCAATTTGCATTTACCCAGCATTGAGAGATTTCCGTTAACTATTTGTATTGTTTGTCTTTCTCCTGGTCGCTATTTTATAGGATTGCAAGTATTAAGATCCAATACTTTGTCTCTAATGGATGTTATACCTGCTCCTGTGACAACTAGGAATTTCAATAATTTTCCTCCTGTTCCTGAGGGTCGCATCCAAAGATGCCAGTGTTTTCCATCTGTTGCTAAGATTGCATCTTGCAATCCTGATCTTTTCAATAATTCTGACGGTCGGGTGGGGTCTCCGACCATGGTGCCGAATCCTCTAGATACGTTTTGCTTTTTAAGGCATTGAGGCGAAAATTTACTCTTTGCACATTTTGATGTTTGAAACAATGTTCTTTGTCATGGCCGTATGTATTATAATGAGAGCATGTAGGTTTAATTTCCCTTTTATCCGATCGATAATTTTCTTGTCGATCACACAAAAAACTTCTATCACGTGTGTAATTTTTATAGGAAGTCGAACGTTTATCACGATTCCTTGAGTCATATCTAGAATGGCTTCTACCTCATGAATAATTTTTATATTTATCTCTTCTAGATCTCTCATCATGCTTGTTGTGACTTCTGTTTCGAAGTTCTTTATCTTCTTTCCAGAGTTTTCCTTCGAATAAAGCTTGTTGGTAGGCGATAGGTAGAGTGTGTGGTCGGTTTTGTTAAACAGCTGAGTGCAAGCCTTCTGGATACAATCCTTTTATGAATTTTGAAATTGCGTTTTTATTTTCATAACTTCTATGCATGTCTCTGAAATCATCATTTAAGCCATCTATTGAAATCTGTATACGTCGATTTATATTATTATATCTTTGAATGTAGTCTGCTACCTTTTCATTTGTTCTCTGCTGCATAGAATTACGCATTTCGGCTAACTGGTCATACTCAAGTTCCAATTTTCCAAAATGTGTATTTAAACATTCTATAAGTTGCACGGCTGTAGTGACTTAATTTCTCTCAACCACTTCTTATGCTTCATCTTTTGATTTAACGGCTATTACTTTGCGTATAAGCGCTGATATTTCTCGCTCAGATCTAAGTTGTCTAGATGCGCAAATAATTTGATTAATAAATGCACTAACATCTGTTCATCCGTCATACTCCCGTTTTTCTATTGAAAGTTCGCGTATTAATAGGTGATGTTCCCTCGTTAATCCTGGAAGCACATTTAATCTAGGGTTGTTGTCTCTAACTGTAGGTGGTCCACTTGGGAGCGGTGGTGGATTTTTTTCTGTCATTTAAGTTGTTAAAATTTGTAATTGTTCCGTCAACAAAATCAATTGTTTTTCTAAAGCATCTGCTCTTTCCTCTTGTTGTTGTAATTCCTGCACTACACTCTGTTCTTTTTGACTACATTGTGTTATATCTTCATTGGATCTAAATTTCTTTAATAAACTATCCATTTTGCTGGGTTTTAATTCTATTTTTTATTAATATAGTCCGTCAGTAGTATCGTAAAAATTATTACATACGTCAGAGAGGGATGTAGGTGATCGTGCGGTATTTTCCGATCTTATGCTATCGTTATTGTCTTTACGATAATCACAATACATACGCAGGTGAAGTTCCTATGTATCAACCTCTCAAGCGTGGGTGGGCATGCACACACCTTGCTATCAAGCTTCGGCTTGAGACGTTGTATGTCTTATAAATAGAATGTTACAGAAAGTTAGACACGTCCTTATTTTTGGGCTCGTCCCACTGTGCGCTTGAAATTATTGCACGACTTACTTGAAGGTTTTTAAAAGATTATGTTTTTGAAGATCTGGTTGGCTGCGTCTCTTTTAACCGCTGGCGGTGCAGAAGTCCTCTTTTATTGTAGAGATGATCCTCTTTTTATTCCTGGGGATGCAAATGTAGCTCGATGAACCCTTTAACTAGAGTTAGTCAACTCCTGAGAGTGTGGGCTATTGTCACCAGATTAAAGATAAGTTTTCTTGATTTCTTAAACTCTCCGTTTTCTTTTGAGAGAAGATGTCCTGAGATATCGGAGTTCTGTTTAATTGTCTTTTATCACTTGGCTTCTTTTAATTCTTAAACTTCTCCGTTTTCTTCAGAGAAAAAATATTCTAAGAGATCAGAGTTTTGTTTACTCACTTTTTATCACTTAGCTTCACTATCCTCTTAAGCCGCCACCAATTAATGTTAACCGTTGCAACTGAATTTATTAATTTGTAAAGTTTAATTTATTGAACTTTATTTAATAAACTTGATTAATTATTTTTATGAATTTTTAATTGTTATTGTAACTTATTTTTGTAATTTAGGACATTGGTTCTTTGGGATAGGTATCCAAGAATAAAATAATATGTGTATATATATATATATATATATATATATATATATATATATATATATATGTATATACATATGGGACATTTCACACTAACTGGAAGAGCAAAAAAATAGAAATCTTTGAAACTCTAAGACTATATTCTGTTTACTATTCAAAATATGTGAAAGAATTTTCAAGGATCTAGATTGAAAGTGTCAAGAACTATAAATCCTTATAATTTGAAAATTTTTCAAAATTCAAGTGTCAATTTTATAATTTTTTTTTCTGGAAATCCTGATGTTTTAGAGAGAAATTCGAAAGAATACTTTTTGTCGTAAATAAAGAGGAGAGTTAGCATGATTTTTCACAGATCTAAGTTTTGAAGTTTCCTATTGGTTCTTATATGTATTACATACTAATTGAAATTACTCATTGTTTGCCACTTCAGAAATTGCTTTTCGAGGACTTATTTTCTTCCATTTTACATAAACTTTAAAAAAAATTTTTGATCATGTAAGTCATAGCCATCAATAAGGAGTTATGACAGTTTATAATATATATTTTCATGTATGATTTATTTTCATATTGAATATAAACGTATATTTTCATGTATGATTTATTTTCCTATATATATATATATATATATATATATATATATATATATATATATATATATATATATATATATATATATAAAAGTTGAATTGAACTAATCTTTATTTCTCCTTCTTAACATTTAATACAATAATTTTAGGCAAAGCGCAGCCTTAGACGCTAAGTATGAAATTAAGCTTGCGAGCTAAAGACTCTTGGGTTTTTATACTAAGGTAAAAGAAGGTTGCATTTTTTCGTATATATGATATTATTGCTAAATTTATAATATCGGGAAAAAATTGATTGAATTTCGCATGTGATGCAGTTTAGAATTCGATCGCCTCTTCTGCGTGCCATTCTCATGTGTCACATTTTCGCAAATGAATAACGTTATTGTTTGCTATCGCAGTCTCGAGGTAGACGACTTGACATATGATGCTTACGGAGTTCAATCACTCTTGAGTATAATGTGCAAGATAAATATAAGTATGAATGTGCTATGAATATTTGTCTTTGTTTACACTTGTACATGTTTTTCCGTCCGTGTACGTGTTTGCACGTGTTTCAACAGGTGCGTGCGTGTTAGTACGTGAATACGTGTTTATACGCGTGTTTACGTGTTTGTATGTGTTTGTACGTGTTTGTATGTGTTTGTACGTGTTTTTTCGTTAATGTGTGTCTGTATGTGCTTATACATGTTTTTACGTGAGTATACGTTTTGGTACGTATTTGTATGTGTGTGTACGTGTTTTTACCTATTGGTACGTGTTCGCACGTGTGTACGTGTTTGTACGTGTTCGTACATGTTTTAAATGTTTGTACGGGTTTGTACAAGTTTTATATTATTTTACGTGTATTTACGCATGTGTCCGTGTCAGTATATATTTTAACGTGTGTCTACGTGTCTGAACATGTCTGTACGTGCTTGTAAATGTTTGTACGCAAGTGTTCATGCGTGTTTTCACGTGTGTATACGTGTCTGTACATATCTGTACGTTTTTGTACATGTTTGCGCGTAGTTGCAAGCGTCTGTACTCGATTGTACGTATTTGTACGTGTATGTACGTTTTAGTATGTGTGCGTACGTGTGTGTGCGTGCTTATACGTGTTTGTACGTATTTGTACGGGTTTGTACGTATTTGTATGAGTTCGTATGTTGCTGTACGTGTTTGTACTTATTTGTTCGTTTTCAAAAGTGTGTGCACGTGTATGTAAGCGTGTGTACATGCCTGTACCGTACGTGTGTACGTGTGTGCTTGTGTGTGTACGTGTGTACACGTCCATGTACGTTTCTGTATGTGTCTGTACTTGTTCGTACGTGTTGGGAAGTGTGTGCGCGTGTATGTAAGTTTGTGTACGTGTTTGTACGTGTTTGTTTGTGTTTGTACATGTTTGTCAATATGTGTACGTGTGTATACGTATAGTACGTAATTAAAATTAATTTTAAATGAGAATATTCAACATCTTCAGGAGAAATAATACTTTATCTTCCTATGAGATTATGTTTTATTGGACGAGTACGTTTAATCCAAATTTTATCTTTAATAAATACATAATATTTTGGAATATAAACATATTTTAATTCTCTTGCATATTTATTTTCCATGTCGAGTTCAAACTTAGTCTTTACTGTAGTCTTCAAGTTATCTAAAGCTTTTGATTCTTCGTTGTCTTTAAAAATTATTTTTTGTTGATTTGAATTAAGAGCAGCGAATCTCATAACTGTATGATTCCTTTAACATAGTGGAAATTTACGTAACCTTCAAACAGCTTCCATAGGGCTGAGATATCTACCATTAATAAATTGTTTCATTTCATCGTATGTTTCTTCTTGATTTTTAATTTGATTAACTTTTTCTAATTTACAAATAGCTCTATCTTCTCCTTTATGGAGATAACTATAGACATATTTTATGCTTTGAATCGTAGTACAAAATTCACAATTAATATGAGCTCTATATTTTTATAATTAATAACTATTATATGGTACTACCATAGAATTGTCAACAAAAATAATTTTACTACTATTTTGAATCTTGTAACAATAGTATTGCAATTTATATTATTTGCGCTTCTATATTGAGAATAACCACTTTTTTGAAAAATGGTTTTATTTCTGAAAATCTTGGAAAAATTCTTTTTACAAATATTTTTAACTTTTGAATGTCGCGTTAAGAGGAGGTCGGAACCATTTGCCGCTTGGTAGCGCTGCAGGTGAGAGAAAAATGTATAATAATTTTTACACAGCGATTTACAATTTACCGAAACAATAATATACCTCTAATGTTATCAATAACTCTAGCCATATATATGTAGAATAATTATTGATGCTAATCTTGTTTGAAAAGTCTAAAATATTTTTGTAAAGCGAGAAATGCTGCGCGTGATAGAGCCGATGTAAACATGTGTATTTTTTTCAGTGCGACAGAGAAAGTAATACTAAAGAATGATGAATACATATGCTCACGTCGCGCTGTATTTTTCGCTTTACAAAAATATTTTAGACTTTTCAAACAAGATTAGCATCAATAATTATTCTACATATGTATGGCTAGAGTTATTGATAACATTAGAGGTATATTATTGTTTCGGTAAATTGTAAATCGCTGTGTAGAAATTATTATACATTTTTCTCTCACCTGACCGCAGTGCCCCGATGCGGCAAATAGTGTGACCTCACTTATATTATATTTATAATATAAAGAATTAAAAGAGAATTCGAGAGATAATAAGTAAGAAAAAAGAATAAAATAAAAGATAAGTAGCAATAATCTAATTCTCTCTTGAATTCGAATCATCGCGTTAAAAGTCTATCTCTATCTTGTGCGTCGGCGCGACGTAGCAATTAGGAAGTGTATCAGCGCGCGAGATAGATATTAATAAGGATATGTGTACGCGCTTAGATGTGCGCCGATACACGCCTATAAAGTGACGTACGCTAGCACACATCTAAGCGCACCTGTAATAGTATAATGTAAGATATGTAAATGTATCCCTTCTACTTAATAGTAGGAGAGGATTGCGGCCGCGGCGGCTTGATCGACGCTTAAGCAGATCGAAGCCGAATCTTTGTACGGCACTCTCTAGCCAGCTCTCTTCCAATAAAGTTTAACTAAAAATTAATAAGTTGTAATATAGTGTTCTTGTATTCGTTTGTTCTGCAGGTCCGCGAGGAGTTGGATAAACACCAACTCCGTATCGGTAGCAGTAACAACGAAATAACTTATTAAATTTAAAATCAAAGTTTAATTATTAATAAAAATTGCATTTAATAAGTACATTCACTTGTATTATTTTTCGTGAATGTTTATTAAAGTAGTTTAACTTAAGTTTATATTTCTTTGTCTGTTTATTACTAGTGAATCAATTGTGTTAATATAAAGAATTACTTTAAGTGTTAGTTTCATTGAATTGGAGAAAATGCTATTACAAGACTGTGAGTCTTTGGAGTTTTTGGCTTATAAGAGGCCCTTAAATATACTAACAACTAACATACAAGCAAAGAGATCCCGAACTTTGTGCTATCTTTTACAGTGTTAGGGTGGTGAGAGGTTACAATTTGGCGGCCTCCGTACTCGAACAACTCACGCGTGAGTTTGAGATTTCATGTAATATAATGTTTTTTTATCAAGCCAACCTGTACAAACGTTACAATTTGGCGTTCTCCGTATTATAACAACTCACGCAAGAGTTTAAACTTCATAAAAATGTAATACAATGAAAAATAGCGAATTTTCTTTTCTCTTGCGTATAAAGTTGATGTTAAGAAGCCAAAATGGCGGATATCTAGAAATGCGCGTATAAAAATAAATGCTAGATAATTCTTTTTCACGCGAAAATTAGCATTAAGATCAGACTTATATTTAATTTAATATTATTATTGGTTAAAATTAGAGGTAAAAAATCCTTGTTTTTGTAAAAAAAAAAGAAAAGAATAAAACCAAGTAATGGTTAGAATAAAAGTCTGCGATTTTATAAAAGAATCACTAAAAAAACAAAATAATTATAATGAGAGATGTTGTCTATTAAAGGAAAAAGTAGAAAGTACATTATTGCGTAATATTAAGAATAATCATAAAAATGAATTTATCATAATAAACAAAAAAGAATTAGAAAATATATTAATAACAGTTAAAAATCAAATTGAACAACAAAATAAAAATATAGAATTCATTAAAATTAAAAGAGAAAAGTTAGAAAATAATTTAGATTATTTAAGTATAGATGCAAACAAAGGAAAAGAAAATGAGAAAAAAATAATAAATTGTTCGAAAGAACTAAAACATAGATTTAATCACAATATGTTACTCATGGTAGAGCATATTCATGAGTTGGAAGAAGAAATAAATTTCTTATATGAAAAGATATCGAAATAATTAAAAATAAATCATAAAAAATAATAGAAAATACAAAAAAAAGTTTAAAAATTTAAAGAAAAATAAAAGAAAAAAAGAAAGAAAGGCTTAAATAAAGCACAAAAAATCATAAAAAACAATGAAATTGGTTGAGAAATAATTAAAATTAAAAGAAATATAATTCTGAAATATTATTTTCATTACATGCTAAAATTTTCACGACATAAAAGTCGACAAATTCCAAACCAATTTCAATGTTTGTGTAGCAAAATAATATAAGGTAGTAAGATTAAAAGCAAAAGGTAAACAAAGGATAAATAGCTATACTGTGTTAAATTGATTTGAAGTATTAGATTGAAATAAAATTTTGATACAACATTTAAAATAAAATTTAAATATATGAAAATGAACAGTGGTGCGCAACCTAAAATTTTGTAGCGAATATAAGGGTTCTCAACTTGAAGCAATAAAATTTTCGCATGAGTTTTCAATTTTTAAATTATAATAAATGGTAATCTTAATTATGAAAGCTAATTAAATTATTAATCAATTGTTTAAGTTGTACGATTTTTTAATCGCATTAATATGGGTTGTGTAGCAATGACTCGTTTCATATTTTGAAATAACAATTAGAAAAGCTAAATCAATTTAAAATATTACAATAAAATATATGAGTATATTGTAGGATTTGCGTATAAGTGAAAAAAAATTATACAGTAGCATCTTACAATAAATACAGATAATCGGAAATATAATAAAGATGAAAGCGCAATACTTGATTGTGAATGATCTTGTATAAATTATTTAAATTATCATATAATTGTGTAATCTTTGTAAAAATTAAATTAATTTATTTATTAATTTAATTAAAAATCATATTTTGAATATTTATTTAATTTAAAATAGACAAACTGCTATATATAATTATAGATCTTTTGAATAATAAATTAGTTAATTGAATTTCTTCTATTAATAAATAAAGCGTAATATTTATATTTGCGTGCGTTAAATACATTAAGCTTCAAGATGCCGAACAAAAGAAGAAGATCGGATATTATTATGAAAGAAATTGAAGAAAGTACGGAAACAGAAGAGACACGACAACTAATACCCATGAAATTAAGAGAATGGATGCAAACTGTAACAGATGAATTAAAAACCCTATCTGATCAAAATAATACTTTGGAAAACTCATTAAATAATTCTGGAGATTGGGATAGATTAATGCAAATTGATCTAAACAAAGATGAGATTAAAAACTTAACAATAAAGGATCAATTAGAGGTTCTCACAGATGCTTATAAGAAATTACGAAATAAAAACAATAATCTCAGCAGTTCTTTCGAAAAATATAAAGAGGAATTGAAAATAGAAAATGATAAACTTAGAGAAGAAAAAAAAAGACTTAGAAAGGAAAATGAAAGATTAATAGAAGAAGTTCAGAATAATTTAACTCAAAAAATTAATGAAACAACACAAGAACATGAAGAGAAAATAGATGAATTAAAGGTTATAATAGATAAAAGGAGTGCAAATGCACAGAGTAATGAGCCAAATCAAAGTAAAATTAATATACCTCTTCTGAAGTACGAAGGTTCTAGTACAGAAAGACTAATGAAATTTATTAATGAACTTGAAAATTATGTATCACTAAAAGGCCTAAATGATAGAGAGTCTTTACAACTTCTACAAACCGTATAACAAAAAGACGCAAACGAATGGTGGTATGTGTACCAAGATGATGTTCAAACTTTTCAAGGCTTTAAAAATTTGTTTATTGATCGGTATTGGAACGAAAATGTACAACGTACAACTAGTAGAAAAGTAGAATTCGATCAATTCTATGAAAACACGAAATTGAGCCGAGTAAATTATGCTACTCAGATGTATGGATTTGTCAAAGAACTTCAGTTAAATTACTCAGAAGAAGAATTAACAATAAAAATTAGTAAACATTTCGACAGAAATGTAAAACAGGCAGTTTAATTTGCTCAAAAGAAAGATAAAAATACTTCGTTTGAAATTCTAACGGATTTAGATAACGATGACAAAATCCAAGAACGAAGAATACAAATGAAAACATCACATCAAATAAATCAAAACAATAAACAAGGTGATGGATTTAACAATCATGAAAGGTCTAAGACAAACACAAGTAATTACAATTATTATAAACAAAATTAAAATCAAAACAATAATAAACAACAAGTAACAAATTGCAGCAACAATTGTAAATAGAAATAACAAGGAAAAAACAAGATATGAAAAATTTAATCCACCAGTGGACAACGAAACAATAAAGAAAAGTCATGAAGAAATGGATATATTAAATATAAATTTTGAAGAAAATAAAAATAATGGAAATCAGGAAAACTAGATGGAGTTGCCTCTCATATTAAAATAGATGGGGTTAGAAACGCAACGAACTCTAGCACCCCAAAAAGACAAAAAATTCAAAATTCAAAAAATAATTACGCCAACCTAGGAAGGCTGAAATAAGGCCAATTAAAACCTCTAAAAGGTAAAATTATAAAAAATAAAATTAATAAAACTATAAATGAAAAATACAAGAGAATTAAAAAACAAAAAATGTTAAATACAAAAAGTATAGAAACATATTTAATGGATCTTAATATAAGAGATTACATATCAAAATATGATATTCAAAAGATGTTGAAAGTGGTGATTGGGGGAGCAATGCATGAAAAAATACAATTGAAAAATACTAAAAATGACGAATATGTCAAAATCGAAATAGATGAGTATACTCATAAGCAAATAAAAGAATCACATGAGAGCAAAGACTCAAATACATGTGCATTCATTAAAAAAGAAAATTATAAAACACATGAACTCGCAAAAGACGAGGATCATGGAAAAATTAATAAAAGTGATAATATATCACAAAAACTAGAAATCAAACAAATAGATTTGATTTCTAAAGAAAATAAAGTATCTAGTAATGCATCTGTCTACTTGCCAGCACATAAACATTGGATAAAAAATATTGATATAAACTCATTTAAGAAAGTATTAAAATATAAATTAAGAAACAATTTCGATAAACCTAGGCTGTGCATGAATGGAAATGAAATTGAAATAAAAAATGAAATTATAAAACCTCAAGAACAAATATATGAAAACTTAAATGAAACATTAACAAAATATTATGGCCACAAAGGACCAAAAAAGAAATCATCAATAAAGAACTCCAGTTCAAAAGAAACAAGGAAATGCTTATATGCATTAATTATAAAAAATTGGGAAAGCACCATAGAAGCTGCATACTCAAGAATGAAAAAGGACCCCTTAATATATGGGATAAATACGTATAGGTAAAAGAAGAACCTGAATCAAAGTGGATCAATAGATCATTAGTTTAATTATAAATTTTTTTTTAAATATTAATGTAATTTTAAGAAATTATAAGATAGCGTAAAATGTATAAATATTATAAACTTAATTATCATTAAGAGGCATAATCATTGTACACTGATGTAAAAAATATAATAAATTGCACAGTGATTATTTGTAACCAAAAGAGAAATGTAATTATTAATTAAAGTATTATGATACAGTGCAAATTATTTTATTTTGGGGGGCAAATACGCATACAATGAGATGCATTTATAAGTTATAAAACGTGAGGAGGAAATATAAAAATAAAAATGTTTTAAATTACAAAGAAATGGAAAAATAATGTAGATTTAAGTCGCGCGCAGGAATATGCAACTAAAAAGCATTTCCGTTTCCGAAAACTGAAATTAAATTAAGATTTTTAATAGTTAGATAAGAAAGTAGTCAAAAGTTTTTTTCGGGGGGCAAATCGTGACCTCACTTATATTATATTTATAATATAAAGAATTGAAAGAGAATTTGAGAGAGAATAAGTAAGAAAAAAGAATAAAATAAAAGATAAGTAGCAATAATCTTATTCTTTCTTGAATTCGAATCATTACGTTAAAAGTCTATCTCTATCTTGTGCGTCGGCGCGATGTAGCAATTAGAAAGTATATCAGCGCGCGAGATGGATATGAATAAGAATATATGTACGCGCTTAGATGTGCGCCGATACACGCCTATAAAGTAACGTACGCTAGCACACATCTAAGCGCACCGCGAGGAGTTGGATAAACCAACTCCGTACCTGCAGCAGTAACAACGAAATAACTTATTAAATTTAAAATCAAAGTTTAATTATTAATAAAAATTGCATTTAATAAGTACATTCACTTGTATTATTTTTCGTGAATGTTTATTAAAGTAGTTTAACTTAAGTTTATATTTCTTTGTCTGTTTATTACTAGTGAATCAATTGTGTTAATATAAAGAATTACTTTAAGTGTTAGTTTAATTGAAGTGGAGAAAATGCTCTTACAAGACTGTGAGTCTTTGGAGTTTTTGGCTTATAAGAGGCCCTTAAATATACTAACAACTAACATACAAGCAAAGAGACCCCGGACTAGTTGCAGCATGACGTCTGCGCTAAGAACGGGTCTAGTTTAAAATAACCTTTCTCCCTTATCCTTTTCCTTGTATATGAGCACTTTGTGCTATCTTTCACAGAGTCAGGGTGGTGAGAGGTTACAATAGTCTCGACCGCCTCCTAAAATATCTTTTCTATTTTTATTAATCCTAATTTGATAACATTATATCTTATTTTTTTATATGTTGATGTTTTCTATTAGACTTTTTTCGTATTCACAAAGATAAAAATTAGATTTATTATGTCCTACTCTTCTATTAAATCTTTTCCACATTCATAAATATATAAATTTGACTTATTATGAACTTTCGAATGTCGCCTTAAACAATCTATTCTTTTTAATTTTTGATACATCATCGACAATTTAATTAATTCTTATTCTATAATAATAATAATTAACAAAATAAATTATTTATCTTATAACCTTATATCCATGTTTTCTATTAAACTTTTTCCGTATTCACAAATATAAAAATTAGATTAATTGTAAACTTTTGAATGTTGACGTTAAACTATCTTCTTTTCCAATTCTATTTCTATAATAATAATACTTATCAAAATGCATATCCTTTTTCCCCATATCTTTTATTCTTATATGTTGTACTCTTCTATTAAACATTTTCTGTATTCATGAATATATAAATTTGATTTATTATGAACTTTTAAATATCGCCTTAGATTATTTTTTGATCCTCAGGGCGCAAAATTCGATTTTCTATGCTTGTCAAGCGGGCGCAAATGTACTATTTTGCACCCGCTTGACAATCATAGAAATCGAATTTTTCACCCTTTGGATGAAAAAACAATATGTGTACCACGGGCGCAAGAGGATTCGCGGCCCTCGTGCGAATTTAGGGCCCTCGCTTTGCTCTGGCGCTCATTCACACTTTGGCCGGGATCCCGTATTTTGCACCCTTGGTACACAATGTACTATTTTCTTTTCAACTTTTCATACATTATTAACAAGTATCATCATAACCCTTAAATATAGTATCAAATCATTTTATATAATAAACTTAAAATTTTATTATTATTAAATATTAAATT
Source organism: Anastatus disparis (assembly GCA_017163975.1). Lineage (NCBI taxonomy): Eukaryota > Metazoa > Arthropoda > Insecta > Hymenoptera > Eupelmidae > Anastatus > Anastatus disparis. Next base: position 963,646 of record JAFFSR010000336.1, on the reverse strand, counting down.
CTTATATCATTTAAAATTCATAATTTATTTTTATATTTATATTTCCATATATTCTAAATGGTTATTTTATATTTTATAATTATACTACAAATTCTATAATAATGGTACTCATAAAAATGAAATACATATTCTTTCAATGTGTTAAAAAATACATTTTAGTCTCAAATTGAAAATTGAATGATGACAGTGATGTTCGGGGGATTGGCGAGCGAAGCGAGCGGGAAGGATTGTCTCTAGTATATATATATATATATATATATATATATATATATATATATATATATATATATATATATATATATATATATATGAGAAATACTAAACTGTTGCTAGAAACAATGCGCTTGATCCTTACATATGTAGATATAGAAGCAATGCATCTTATATTTGTTCCTATTCTATTTTTTGCGTGTAATGGGCCTAAAGACAAATCGGAATTGTGGAAATCTTAACAAAGAATATAAATGCTTACATAGAGGCGTACTTTTAGGCTCAAATTCATAGACTTAACTTAAGTAATGATTGTTACTTAAACCTCATTCCGTCTTTGCCTCTCTCATAACAATATAAAAAGACAGATGATACAACCGTTACTTGAGTGACGTTTAAAAATATTTTTTGGCATGTAACGGGCATAATTTGCATGTTAATACATCGAATAGTAGCTTTGTAAGTCTAAAGAGATGACGTAAGTCTAATAAGCTTAACTGACAGCAACGCTGTCAAGTAGTTATGCAACAATTTCAGAATTATTTGATTTTTCGAATTGTTTCGTAACGGCATCCAAGTATTCTTAAAGTTATCATACACATTTTTAATATATTTTCTCTCGTAGGATCCAATGGAGCCTTTTTTTCTAAAAATAATTTGTTGAGTGCTAAAGACCAATAACCGCCAAAAAACTCTGAAACTAATGTTTTTATTAAGTTTTCCGCCATGGCTCTATGCCGTAATCGAATTTTTAATAAATATAAACTTTGTTTGTCTTTAAAAAATACAAATTATAGGCCCAGAAAATTACTTGTAGCCGGTCTCTGAGCAAAGCTATGGTGATTTTATTATTTATCTATTTGTTTTAGGTTAGAAAAACTGCTTTCTAGGATTCGCAAAAAATCATAGTAAAAGAGAATGTTAAGACCTGTTTGTGTGATTTTTGCGAAATCAATATCATATATTCTCGCGGTCAAAAAAAATATTATGTATAATAAGTAGTTTTATGGTTATGTTGAGGTTAGAGTATAAGTTCGTAAACTATAAATATTGCAAAACCTAATTTTAATTACTATAAAAACCAGGAAAATTATTAGTTTTAAAATTTTGGAGAGTGGGCATTTTACTCATCTTAACGGGGGGCGGGGGTTACTTTTTCATAGGTTTTATTTAAAATTAAGAAGAATAAATTCTTTAAAAATTATAAATTCAAAATGGTTTTTTAAAATAAAAGTAATAGTGATAGAGATTGATAGACTTTTATGAGTCCTTTAATTTTCGTGATGAAATGCTGTATCTTTAAATGTCGGACCGTTGTTGAGTAAAATAGTATATTGACCTCAGAAGGAAAAATGGTCATTTAATAGCTTCTGTTTGCTATCTTCGCATTCGGTTCAAGTATCTATGAGTTGACCAATGCTTTTTCACCCTTGGTTAATAATATAATATTCTTTGTATTTTGTTTATTTACTTTTATGAATGAATGTCTATCAAAAGAATAATCTTTATTGCCTTAATAAGAGGTGGGTATATATGATCTTTTTTGTAGACTTAATTATCGAAGAGATATTAGCGTATCTAATTTTTAAAGGTTTTTAGGTTAGAGCGATATAATAGGATACATGATTTATACATAGTAACCGACAATGCAGTTTTCCAAATTTTTATATTTTATTCAAAAATTTTTCAGAATATCTTTATATGAGGCTTTTTATTAGTAAAAATTGAAAAATTGTTCGGAATATCTCTATATAAGGCATTTTATTAATAAAAATAAAAAAACTATAATTTAGAGATATTTTTAAAACTTTTGGAAAAACTGTAATGTCGGTATTTTACATTCCTTCAAAGCAACATATAAAGATAACATAAAAATAAATTTTTTTGTTTGGAAAGTTTAATATCTTTACATTCCACCTCATCTATATACCAATTATACAGATTTTTAATGATTAAGGTAGCACAATCTTTTTTCACTAAGAACTACATGGATCAAATTAAAATGTTAAAGATGCATTCTATGCCTGGAGTTAACGCTCATTAAAAATAATAATTTTGTAACATTTGAGAGAATAAAGATCTTTATATGAAAAAAAGCGAAAGTTTATATAAAGTTCAAGTTTTGCTCAACTTTATCTAAACGTGGCCAATGAGACTATGCCAAACTTGATATATTAAATTTTTATGTTTGGCAAAAGCTCAGAGGAAGTTTAGGAGAAGATTTGTAAAAGTTAGCGAAACCTTTAAAGAAGTTAGGGAAAGTATAAATAATCTCCTTTTTTGGAGTGAATTGGTTTAAAGTTTGGGAAAAGTTTATCGGAAAAGTTATTTGAGTTGGCTGAACTTTGGTCAAAGTTTAAGATAAGTTAGTAACATTGGCTGAACTTTTAGATTAGTTGATCAATCTTTGACCGAAGTTTCAGTTAAGTTGGTGGAACCTTGGCCAAAGTTTCAAATAAACTGGTCATACACTGACCAACTTGCCACTCAAAGAAAAATTCTATCGTAAAAATTATTATTTGTCTCCGTGCATTTTATTTTTATTGACTTCGAGATACATGAAATACAATTTTTATAAATGATTAAATATATGAAAACGTTATACAAGTTAAAAGATAAAATTTTATTAAATAAAGCAAGTTGGGCTAAAAGTTGATGAGAAAATGATTCGGAAAGATGATGTTTGAATCCTCAGGATCTTCCTGAAGAAAATCATCATATCGTCGTCAGGTATGAGTGGATCATCCTAATGGTCGTTGGAAGTTTATCTATCAAGAAAATTATAAGCCAGAATAGAGTAAAAAATTGCTTTACACCTTAAAAATTTTATTCTATATGAAATAAGGATATATATATATATGCATAAAATAAGTAATAAAAATTAAAGTTTTTTTAAACTAATAAATATAACATTCTGATTAATTAGGCTATCAAGTTTTTCTCTTAAGAGCAGGCCAAACTATCTGTCCTTATCTAATAGTGTTTTTAAACAACTAAATAAAGTTTTCAAAATTTTTTTTTAATTCATAAAATTTAAAATTTAACGTGAGAAATAATTTTAGATAATTTCAGTTTCATAATTAGTTCATTGCAAAAAATTTAAATTAGGTTTAAAACGTTTGCCTGATGACAAAGATGAATAAAACTCTTTAAAAGTTAACTCGTAATTTTACGTAAAATTAACCTATAATATTATTAAATTATTAACTTTACCTCATTTTACGTTCTGCTTAAAATAATAGGTACTATTTATTGGCCTTCTGATGAAAAATTCACCTCTTCAGGAAGCGAAAATGCAGTCTCGTAAATTTATATTTCCATGAATTCGAAAATTTTTAAAAATCTTAAAGTATCTTACATTCAGAATTTTTATAAAAGAATTTCCTGGTCGTAACCTCTTGTACATTTTCATTTTATCTAAAAGGAGAAAGATTTCACAAAGCTAATTTTTATAGTAACAGCATCAAATGAAAAAAAGGTTAATTCTTGCGAGAGTTGATGTGTATACAATTTTATATATAAAACATAAAAATAAAGTTTTTTACTTATCTAAAAATTATTCCTGATACTGGATCTTTATTAAATGTTTCGTAAATAAATTAAAAAGTTTTTGAAAAATTCACATCAAACTTGTATTAGACTTATTGAATTTACTTGAATTTATTTAACGCTGATTTGTTGTTAGCGAACTACTATTAATCAATTATTTTTGTTGACGTTTATGAATATATTCAAGTTAATTGAATCGAAAAATTCTTGATGATAGATATGTTCAGTATTAATTGGTTAACAACAAATAATTAAATAAATTCAAGTCAATTCAATAAGTCTAATGTAATGTGAATTTTTTCAAAAAGTTTTTAATTTATCTACAAAATATTTAATCCAAATCCAATACCAGGAATAATTTTTAGATAAGTAAAAAACTTTATTGTTTTTATGTTTTATATATAAAATTGTATACACATCAACTTACACAAAAATTAACCTTTTTTTCATTTGATACTATACTATAAGAATTAGCTTTGTGAAATCTTTCTTCTTTCAGGTGAAGTAAAAATATACAAGAGGTTACGATGAAGAAATTGTTTTGTGAAACTTCTAAATGTAAGATACTTCCAGATTTTTAAAAATTTTCGAATTCGTTGAAATATAAATTTACAAGGCTGCATTTTCGCTTCCTGAAGAGATAAATTCTGCATCGCGAGGCCAAGAAATAGTAAGCAAAACGTGAAATGTGGTAAAGTTAATATTTGAATAATATTATAGGTTAATTTTACGTAAAATTACGAGTAAACTTTAAAAGAGTTCTATTTAACTTCGTCATCAGGCAAACGTTTAAAACCTGATTTAAATTATTGCCAATCAATTAATTATAAAACTGTAATTTTTTAAATAATTATTTATCATGTTAAATTTTAAATTTTATAATTAAAAAAAAAATGTTAAAAACTTTATTTAATCGTTAACAACTTAAGGAGATGTAAAACGGACACTACACCTGTACTCGTAAATATTAACTTTCTTTCCATTTTATTGTTGAATTTCTAGAAAAGAAATGCATTAGCTTTTAATATGTGCCATGACGACTATTAAGTTAAATTTTCAAAAAAATTTCACTCACTAGTTTTTAAAATATTTAAATTTCTGTTACAAAATCGAAAAATTTTAATAAACAATATTGAAACTCATAATTCTCAATAACTAAGGAATGAATTCATTTGAAAATTTAACTGAATAATTTTTATGGTACATATTATAATCCAAAGCATTTTTTTACCAAAAATTTTGCAAATAAATGGAAAGATAGCTAATATTTATGAGCACAGGTGTAGTGTCAATTTTACATCTCCTTAATAATATTCACGAGTTTACTTTTTCTATACGTACTGTAAATCAATATTGTCAACATAAGATATCATGGTTTATTTACAATTCTAACAATAAAGAATTTGAATCTTGAACCTTATTATGTAATTTTTGTCTTTTTATAAATTAACTACAGAACTTAATAACTTAATCAATACGAATGTTATGTTTACGAGGTTAAAAAAAGTTTAATTTTTATTACTTACAAGGAGAGCACCCCACCTCCGGGTAACGGATTCGGCTGAAACTGCAGGATATGATTTTTTGATGAAAAAAATGAACCCGTGTTTTTTCTTTTCGCCGAATAGGCTCCCTAGACAAGGATATAGACATTTTTTTTAAATATGGTGAATAAAAGCCTTTATAAGAACTTAAATAACCAAAGAACTAAGACTCTTACAAAAAAATGTATAAAAAATAAAATGAAGCACGAATTGAATGCTTTAATTTAAGCTTTATTGCATTAAAAGAGCTTTCGTTGTTCGAAAGTTATTCTTAATTAAATATTACCACATATTTACTTAATATTTTTAACATATAAAATATGATCAATTTTTCACGTTATTTCATTAACATATTTTAATTGCCTATAACTTTTGAACCACTAAAGATTTTTTAATGCAACAAAGCTTAAATTAAAGCTTACAATTCGCGCTTCATTTTATTTTCCATGCATTTTTTGTAAGAGTCTTAGTTCTTTGGTTATTTAAGTTCTTATAAAGGCTCTTATTCACCATATTTAAAAAAAATGCCTATATCCTTGTCTAGGGAGCCTATTCGACGAAAAGAAAAAACACGGGTTCATTTTTTTTCATCAAAAAATCATATCCTGCAGTTTCAGCCGAATCCGTTTCCCGGAGGTGGGGTGCACTCCTTGTTAGTTTATGCATATTCTTTTTATTTTATATAGAATAAAATTTTTAAGGTGTGAAGCAATTTTTTTACTGTATTCTGGCTTATAATTTTCTTGATTTATTTCTATCTAGATAAACTTCCAACGACCCTTAGGATGATCCACTCATACCTGACAACGATATGATGATTTTCTTGAGGAAGATCCTGAGGATTCAAATACTATCTTGCCGAATCATTTTCTCATGACTTTCAGCCCAACTTGCTTTAATTAATAAAATTTTATCTTTTAACTTGTAAACCATTTTCATATATTTAATAATTTATAAAAATTGTATTTTATGTATCTTGAAGTCAATAAAAATAATAATAATTTTTATTTAAAAAATTCTTATTTTAGATAGTAGCCGTGGGATATACTTTTCTTTGTAGAATAATTACTATTTGAATAGAAAAATTTAGAATAAATATAGAAATTCAAAATTTTTTCTATTTGAAGTAGCAATTTTTACTATTTTAAATAGTGATTTTTATGCAAAGTATGCCCCACGTTTACTATGGCAAATAGTAATTTTTACGATAGAATTTTTCTCTGAGCGGCAAGTTGGTCAGTATCCAACCAGTTCATCTGTAACTTTGGCCAAGGTTTTATCAACTTAAATGAAACTTTGGTCAAAGTTTGACCATCTTACCTAAAACTTTAGCCAAGGTTTGACAAACTTAACTGAAATTTTGGCCAAAGTTTGACCACCTTATCTAAAATTTAAGGCATGGTTTGACCAACTTATCTTAAATTTTGATCAAAGCTTTATAAACTCATTTTAAAGTTCAGCCAACTCAAATAACTTTTCCGATAAACTTTTTCCAAACTTTAAACCAATCCACTCCAAAAAAGGAGATTATTTATACTTTCCCTAACTTCTTTAAAGTTTTCGCTAACTTTTACAAATCTTCTCCTAAACTTCCTCTGAGCTTTTGCCAAACATAAAAATTTAATATATCAAGTCTGGCATAGTCTTATTCGCCACATTTAGATAAAGTTGAGCAAAACTTTAACTTTATATAAACTTTCGTCAAACTAAATTTTTTTTACGCGGGGAGCAAAATCAAATAACAGTATGGTAATGAAGATAAAAACATGCTTCAAACACAATTATTTTGCGATTGGATACATATATGCATCCATGACTACGTGGCATGTTTAATGATTTTGTATTGCAATGAATCCTTAAAAATGTTTACAAAATGTCTTCCCTACAATTTTTAGCTACAGTTATCTAAATTTTTATCAAATATTGACAAAATAGATCATTTTAGTGCAAATAAAGATAAGCTTTGGGAAAACGGATTGTGGAAAAGGTTTTTTCTACGTTTTCAAATTAATAATAAATTAAACGATAGAAGCCTAACGCCAATCTCTCAAGTTAGAAGAGGTCTATGTATGAAAAAAACTAGATTTATCATAAAAAATAGACTATATACTCTAAAGATAAATATTATTCATTAGGCTGTCAATGACTGTAGTAATGAAATCAGTCTATCACAGCCATTGGCAGCTCCATTGCCTTGCACACGACTTGCGTATAGATTCTCATCTTTCAAGGAAGTCGCTAGCGACAGGTCTGCTTAAACAAGGCTCCCAAGTGACACTGACTTTGCCAAAACAGCACGTACGCGACTTACTGAAATAGTAAGTCCTGTTGTTGCCATAATCATCCCTATTTACATTTTAAAATTTATATTTGATTGAGTTCTTGTGTATGTGACTCTTTCTTGCATCCTCATTTAAATTCTTAAAATTTCCAGTTTTTGATTAGAAAAATTAAGTTTTTGAAGTTAATACTTCTTTTAGCGCGCCTCGAAAATTTGCTGGGGATAAAAATCTAAGTTGTCGTCACGTTACATTTGAATATGTGTTGTGTACGTGTGACCCTATCTGTGCGCGCACACACAACTGAGTTATAAGAATATGAGAGAGAGGGAACACTATACTATACCAAGCAATGTATATTCAAGCCTGATTTGAGAAAAAGAGAGAGAGAGAGAGAGTATAGCAAGCGAATACACAAGCTAAGCATATAGGAGGGGAGAGAGAAGGCACATCGGCATATCAGCGTACAAATCGTTGAGTATATGCTGTTTGGGTATTAGGTTACCACATGAGCGTTTAGTATGTATGAAGCGCGCACTCATACGTAGATACATCTTTAAAGGCCACTCAATGATTTTTATTCTAATGCGTTAATTATTAAAAACTTTCTGTATGTTTGTATTATGTATGTATTATGTATACATGAGCGCTATATATATATACTAGGGGGCAAGCGCGCCAACTCCCATTTTGCTTTTATAATTTTAAAAAAATATCCAGAAATTTGAAATTTTTTTAATAACTTTTATTCAAAATACAAAATGATTTTAATTGTTTAAAAGTTTTCTTAGGGTAAATCTTCAATGATCTTTTAATGAATCTAATCATCTGTGAAGTCCTGGTTTTATACCAGGATAGAATTAATATTTAAATGTTGTATGTTATGAGGGCAACGTGTATATATTTTATTATAATATTAAATGAAGAACAAAGTTAGTAATTTATTTATAAACGTTTTATCAAATGTTAGTCTGGTGGTAGAAAGACACTACAAATTTCAATTGATTTGAATCGCTGTCACGATTAAATATACTTGAATTTTGAAAGAAATATACAGAAAAATAATTGTAATAATTTCACCATGATTTAGCCAAGTATATAAATTTAGCTTAATTTAGTTATTTCCTAGCTAATTACAAGCTTAAATCTAGCTAAATTTAACGCCGTAATATAGGTCTAAAAGTGAGGGGCACATTTTTGACAATGACAGCGATGACAGCGGCGATATACTTTCAATAGTATAGAGAGAATATACTTTAAGCTATATTTTAGCTAATTTATATCTAAATTTTGCATAAATTTAGCTAACTTTTGATTAAATGTAGCTAACTTTTAGCTAATTTTTTGCTAACTTCTAGCTAATTCTTAGCTAACTTCTATCTAATTTTTAGCTAATTTCTATCCAACTTTTAGCTAACTTTTAGCTAACTTTGAGCTAGTTTTTAGCTAACTTTTGGCTTGATTTCAGCTATATATTAGCTAAATTCTAGCTAACCAAGGACAAATCGAATTCTTGTACACAGTGACAGCAACAAAATCTTTTTATAATATACTCGGGGGCAAGCGCGCCAACCCCCATCTTGCTTTTGTAACTTTAAAAAAATATCCAAGAATTTGCAATTTTTTCAATAACTTTTATTTAAAATACTAAATAATTTTAATTATTCAAAAGTTTTCTTCAAGTAAATCTTCAATGATCTTTTAATGAATCTAATTATCTGTGAAGTCCTGGCTTTATACCAGGACAGAATTAGTAATTAAATGGTGTGTTATGAGGGCTACGTGTATATCTTTTATTATATTATTAAATAAAGAATAAAGTTAGTAATTGTTTTCTAAACGTTTTATCAAATGTTAGTCTAGTGGTAGAAAGCCTCTAAATTTAACGCTGTAATGTAGGTCCAAAAATGAAGGGCATATTTTTGACGATGACAGCGACGACAGCGGCGATATACTTTCAATAGTATAGAGAGAATATAATATAAATAGATCTAAAATGCAGCTAAAATTCTGCTGAAATCAAACCAAAATTTACCTGAAATTACTTAAAATTAATATAAATTTTAGCTAACTTCTAGTTTATTTCTAGCGCGCCAACCCCCATCTTGCTTTTATAATGTAAAAAAACTATCCAAGAATTTACTTTTTTTCAATAACTTTTATTTAAAATACTAAATTATTTAGATTATTCAAAATTCTTCTTTAGGTAAATCTTCAATGATCTTTTAATGAATCTAATCATCCACACAATTTTCTAAAAATACATTTGCAGAAAAAATAACTATTATTTTTATACGTAGATTATTAAGTAGAAAAAACGCCTACGTTGACTATAACATAATTATTTGAAACATAGTCTATGAATATATTAATCAAACATTGTTTTTTCTGGTTATTTATATCGATGTTTTAATGTTTTCCATTAAAAAATTTTTTTTTATCGATGTTTCAATGTAAACACTATTAAATTTGTTTGCCTTTAGATAAATATATTAAAATAATTTGTTTTTATAACAAAATTAATAATCCATGTTAATTATGTCATAAAATTTTCAAACATCAAAAACATTATTTGAAGGGATTTAATAAGGTATATGATTTATACATAGCTGCCGACATTGCAGTTTTCCAAATTTTTAATCTTACTCAAGGACTTATGGAGTTAGATTTTTAGCTGAAATTCAGCTAAATTTAACTTAACTTTAGCTAAAAGTCAGCTGGAATTAATGTAATTTTAGCTAAAAAATAGCTAATTTTAACCTAATTATAGCTCAATTTTGGCTAAAAATTAACAAAATTTATGTTAATTTCAGCTAAAATTAAGTTAAATTTATCTAAATTTTAGCTGAAATCAATGTAATTTCAGCTGACTTTTAGCTAAAATTAAATTAAATTCAGCTGAATTCCAGCTAATAATCTAGCTATATAAGTCCTTAAGTAGTTCTTAAACACAGCGGCAGCGGTAGCAACAGCGGTGGCGGCGAAATCTTTTTATAATATAAAGAAATAGATATATATATATATATATAGCGCTCCTTTAATTAGTATTGTCTCTGATAGTCGCACAACAAATATAAAAACTAATAAAATTAGATACAAAATACTAAGTTTTTTCATTTTTTTTCAAATTAATGATTAGGAAATGATTCAAACGAACACCGAAAGAATTTTCAAAAATCTAATATTCATAACAGATGTTTTTTCTGTTACGAGACTTTTCAATGAAGTTACAAGTGATCGTTCAATAAAGTTACAAATGATATATTGTTAAGCATGTAAACAATCAAATTCAAATCAAAATTATTCAAATAATTCAAATATTTTTTTTTCAAATTTCTTCAAAAAACTAAAATTTATTTCTAGGAAAATGATGATAATATATATAATAATATGTCAAACGTAATTGTTAATCAAATTTTTACTTTTGATGTTTCAATTGTTTATAACTTTATCATAAAGTATCAAAACAAAAAAATCAGAGTTAAATTTTTAATTTTTTTAAATTCTCTAATAATTATACAATTAAAAATTTTTTTCATTTGAAATTTTTACAAATTTTCAAAGAGGATAAAAATAGAATAAGTTTTTATTACTTTATTTGCTTTTTTTAGTGTGACAAGTAAAACCAGAGATAATACTATTTGAATAAGCGCTTTTTATCTAAATTTTTTTTTTGAATTCCTAACGGTCTGAGGTTAGTTGTCAGTAGGGGAACGTCAGAAAATTGCGAATTAGTTTACAAATAAAAGCCATGTCATTACGCTGCTTTGACTTAAAGTGTAGAATAATTTTACGGATATTTGCCGACATTGATTAATTAAAATTGCTGGTAGATATACTAAAGCTAAATTCTAATATTTTAATATGCTTACAGTAAAAATATTAATTTTCAAATAATTTATATTTAGTGCTCGATTCAAAGTTTCAAGAAAAACATCGACTTAACTGTAGTTTAGAGCTGCAATTATAATTCACATAGGAACTGTGCATTTTTCGAATAATTTTAAAAAACTATGGGAAAAAATATTAATTATATTTTTGGCTATTATTAAGTTAAGTTTTAAATTTGCATAAAAAAGATTATTATAATATGCGATTTCATAATGAATATAATAATTCTCATAAATAATTAAAAAATTTTAATAAATTAATTGTTTTTATATTTATTATTATTATATGCTTATTATTTGAACCATTTTTGTATGCTTCGAAGTAGCTTAGTAAGTTGCGAATGTATTTAGGGGGCCTTCTCTTTATACAGAACTACCATTATTCTACTTCATGAGTTGATATTTCGTTGCGGGTATTCATATTTATTCAATATAAAACATATTTCTGAACAAAGCATGACGAAAAATTGTTCATTTTATGAGAAACAAGACTGTCACTAAACCAAAGGAAGTATTAACTTCTGTCGGCCAGTCCCCATGACTGCCACACATAGTTTTTTTTATTTTTTTTAAAGTCAATATATGAGGATATTTTTCTCTATGTAATAAACTTTTTCAATATGATGATATAAGATTGATTCTTACCCGGTTCCTGTTTAACAAATTACATCAGGATATACCATAGGATACACCATACAGAAATCTTTGACTACCGATGGATGGTCAGCTACTTTTGTGACCAATAATTAACCAATACCCAATGAGGTTGGATTTTCGGGAGTCGCGGTATAAATGGCACATATACTAATTTTCTTCCGGAAAAAAAGTCAGAGATGCGTAGCCCGAATTCGAACCCTCGCCCTCCAAAAATAAAAAAAATTCATATACGCACTGTACATTTTTTTCATATTTTTAAAAAACTATGAAAAAAAATAGTTATATTTTTGGCTATTATCAAGTTGAGTTTGAACCCTTAACTGGCACTGTTGGTACTAATATACGTAGGTGGCACTATGGGGTATTTAATACCCCAAGGTACTCAAGCGAGTCTCACTCAGCCGGTACTTAATATTATTGTACAAAAAAATTTTCTAACGTTACTTAGAGTATGTTTTTTAAAGTCAAACTGTTTTTATACTCATTTGTTTAAATTAAGTTAATAAAAAAAAATGTTGAAAAAAATTTTTTTTAAAAAGATTTTTCCATTAAAAAAATCATAACTCGTGTACTTTTAATATTTTAAGCTAAAAATTTATGTGTACAAGCTTAAGATAATATAGTTTACGAAAAAAATTACTGTGACATTGATACTGTAAAAATAGGTATTTATTTTGCATAATGAAACCACGATTTTTGAGTAAAATTTAACACCTTACATTCTCTATTCAAATCATTTTATTTTTATTGAAATGAAAAACAAACATGTTTGAAATGGACTCAAAGAAGGTTTGGGGTAAATTTTACCCACGGTGCCAGTTAAGGGTTGAATTTGCATAAATAAAAAAGATCATCAAAATATGCAATTCCCATATTGAATATAATAATTATCATCAATGAAAGTTTATTCTATTTTTATCCTTTTTAAAAATTTGTAAAAATTTCAAATTAAAAAAATTTTTTAATTGTATAATTTTTAATAATTACAAAAAAATTTAAACGGGAATGAAGAGAATTTAAAAAAATAAAAAATTTAACTCTGATTTTTTTGTTTTGATACTTTATAATAAAAGTATAAGCAATTGAAACATCAAAAGTGAAAATTTGATAAACAATTACATTTGACATGTTATTATCTGTATTGTCATCATTTTCCTAGAAATAAATTTTAGTTTTCTGAAGAAATTTGAAAAAAAATGTAGCAGTCGTAGGACTGGCCGACAGAAGTGATGACTTTAATTATTGTAGGTTGAAATTGAAGCGTCTGACAACAAAAATTGCTAAGTCCATTTTTTTAGAAAATTGAGTTATTAAGTAATTTTTATTTTTTAGCCTTTTTTCTAATATATTTATTAATAAAATTTAAAAGAAATTAAAAAAAAAATTTTTTTCTGTATGTTAAGAAACTGCTACAAATAAAAAAAGCGCTAAGTCCATTGAACTTGCTTATCAAAAATGGTCAAGTCCAATTTTAATTTTAAGAATAAAGTATAAGCGTATTTTTATGAATATTGTCACGGTATTCTACCGTGTTGGAATCTTGCGCGCTTAGGTAAAATTAAATGACACGCGCTCAGTCATATACCTCGTCTAAGTTACGTCAAGAAGCACGTAACTCGATGAGCAGCGCGCGCAAGAGGAGCAAGAAAGCCACGAGGCGCATCAGAACATTTCCGGTGGTTCGTTAGCGCACACCTTGGCTGATATATTCCTGCTCTGTGCAGCAGACTTGTTTCAACGGCCTACAAGCGCGCACCATAGTCTGATCTCTTGGCTTGATTCGAATTTTTATTCGACTAATTCGCTGGTGTAGTGCCGTACATAGTTTTGTGTAAGAAAAAGGGAAAAGGAGATCGCTGTTATAAAAAGACACGCGCATCATCTTCAGGCTGGGTTAAATTCAACTTGGCTGTCTTCGACGAGTCACTGCGACCTGGAAATCACATTTAGGTTTGGCTGCATTTATGAGTCACAGCGATCAGGCGCAGCATTTATTACTTTCGTTGGCCAACGTCGGTTGATTCTTGCAACACTGGATAAGAAGCCTCTACGCGTTATCGTAAGTTGTTTGTAAGATTTTGTTAACCGGAAGTTTCTTGCCTCGAAGAAACTTCTGGTCTTGAAAGAAAAGCGTGCGTTCGAGCGTACGATACATTTTAGTTCGCGTCGCGTCCTTCCCTATTGCTAGCTCTTCCTAGAGAATATTTTCTTACTGTAATTAAAACATTATTATATTAGTTAATTATCTTCATTCAATCATTCACGTATCAATTCTTAATTCTGTATTTTTTTGTTATTATTCTTAATAACCTTATATTAAACGTAAAGTCTTGATTTTATCTATTGCAAGTGAATATTATATATAAAGCCTGTACCTGTTGCTTACTCCGACGCCTCCGCGGTTCTTATTTATTATTATAGCAAAATATATATATTTTTTATATAAAGTATTTAATCGGTTTAACTAGGTGAGTTGAACCTCATAAAAATAAGGAGAACTGCGCTAGCGGCATCGCGTCTCTCAGGTAAGAGAGAGGGAGAGAGAGAGAGGGAGAGAGAGAGAGAGAGAGAGAGAGAGAGAGAGAGAGAGAGAGAGAGAGAGAGAGAGAGAGAGAGAGGAGAGAGAGAGAGAGAGAGAGAGAGAGAGAGAGAGAGAGAGAGAGAGAGAGGAAGAGAGAGGGAGAGAGAGAGAGAGAGAGAGAGAGAGAGATATTGATTGATTGATTGATTGATTGATTGATTGATTGATTGATTGATTGATTGATTGATTGATTGATTGATTCATATTTATTACAGATCATGGGGTTCAACCCCGTATGACCCAAAAGTAATACATAATGTTGATTACAGAATAACATAAAATGCAAATATATCAAGCAAGAACAATAGTAATAAATTTGATTATATTCAATTGAGATTTCTCTCTCTGTGATAAAAGTACAATTAAAAATTATGATTTAAAAGTATAAGTTTGTTACACTTTATTAAAACTGCACTTATCTGATCAACAAGTTACACAATGATTAAACCGTTGGAGGTCTAAAGAACAGTGCTTTAATTGGTGCACAAGAATCAAAGGACGAAACAAGAACAGAAGACAACTTATGAACTAACATATCAACAGAAGAAGAGGCAGTGCCCAAAGATGAAACACAGCTCTCGTGTGAGTAATTTGAAAGAGAAGATGAAATCATACTGTTTAAAGTTAGAAGGTTAATATTAGCAAAATTACGAGAATTGATTATTTTAATTGCAGCCTGAGGCTTAAAAGCCTTAAAAGTGATAGTAATCAGATCGTGACCTGCTATGAAAGGAGATGATGTTTTACTGTAAGAAACCAAAGAATTTTCGTCATTTAAAATGAAGAGATCAATCCAGGTATGAGAAATATGATCAGTTGTAAGGGTATGGTGAGTAGGTTCGGAAGGTACGAAGTAAAGGGCAAGTGATTCAATCATTGAGCGGAAAGAGTCTGCGCTAAAATTTTTAGCCAACAAATTGATATTGAAATCACCAGTGATGACAATGTTTTTGTACGATGGTAATAACTCAGATAATGAGTTAAAGAAATCCTCAGGAAAAAGGCCCTTTGGCCTCAGATATACTACCGCAAAAATGAGTTTCTCAGCACCTAGAGAGATTTCGGCTATGATATACTCAGCTGTATTATCGAAAACGGCATTTGATTGAGAAAGTATGCTGACTTTGAGAAAATCTCGCACATAGAAGCCAACTCCACCGCCAATTTTACCCACTCTATCTAACCTAAAGAAATTATAGTGATCAATAGAGATAATAGAAGAATCATCATACTCGGTTGAGAACGTCTCTGTAACAGCAAATATATCCGGTTGATTAGAAGTAATATGATGTTCTATAAGGGAGAAATGAGTTTTGAGCCGATTAACATTAGCATGAGAAATTTGTATATTTTGAAAAAATTGTAGGCCACTTTTTGGCACAGAGATAGCAGGAGAGTTTGAATTTATTACGTTATTAGATAAAGTATGAGAAAAAACGTTATTAAGACTATTTGATGAGTTTGCAATAAAAGAAGGGTTATTAGTCACACAAGAGCCAAGCAAACCCTATTTTTTGTTTTTATTTGGTGTTAGCCTCGACAAGTGAGCCTCATCCAAAATTGGAATCAGCTCAGCCTCCTTATGGGGACGCATGCAGACTCTTAAGTTTCGAACAATAGGACGCATATAGTTTAACTCCTTGTATACCGCATTCGCCTTAACTAATAACTCGAAGACCGGTTTGGGCCAAATAGGACGAGTAAAGATCTTCGAAGAACCTTTTATACCAAAAAGTTTCGAAACAGTAAAATCTCTCATCTTAGCAAAGTTTGACACTATAGTATCTCTAATTGCATCAGATGTGAAGCGCCCAACGATTGCTCGAAATTTATCCTTTTGAGAAGGTTCAGGCTCATCCGTTTTCATAGGAACAGCAGGAAGCCATTCACGAGAATCGATGAGCATCGTGCAAGCCTGCTCTAACCCGATTGCTCTCAAGATAGTATTGATTATCTCGTTATCACTTATTGATAGAGTTGATGGAATACCCGAGAACAAAACTTCATACGTATCAGACATTAACGGGTCAGCAGGTGCAGAAGTTGTTGCAGAACAGGTAGCAATGTGCTCATCAAGCCGGTCAGAAAGCAAATCTTGACGCTTTTCAACATCCGATAGAGATTGCTTAATCTCACGAATGTCATTGCGCAGCGAACCCACTTCACCAACAAGTTGAGTAGTCAGTAGTAACAGCTTGTCCGTTTTCTCCATCTGAGCCGCGAATTTTAAGTCATTGTCAGACTTAAAATTAGCAAGCCACTCACTGTCCGACATGTTAACGGGCCCTGGTTGAGAAATCGCAAGAAGACTCGATGCAGTAGCACTGGGCTCAGGAGCCAATAAGTGAGGACTAGAGGAAGCAACAAGTTTAGGCTTAACGCCCACCGGTGTACTACTCTCAATAGAGGATTGGGAGGAGCTTGACTCCGACCGGCACCGTCGCCTTAGTAACGGTTCAAGTGGGTGGAGTGCACCCCTTTTTTGAGAACCCTGATTGGGCAATGAATCTAATAATGGCCCTGGGAGGCAGAAAGTAATTTATTAGGGGAAACCACACCCGAAGCACTACTCGCGGAGACAATTCTTGTGGTTTTGCGCTTTTCGCAACAAGCAAGAATATTATTAGGTCGAAACCAAGAATTATCACGGCAAAGCAAGTGATAAATTGCTGAACAATTAATGCAAAGACGCGAAGAGTCGGTGCGAAGGATAGCTGCTTCACAGAGAGAACAAATTACCATACTCGATAAAACGCAGCAAAGAGACAGGCCGTGTACAGAGAGTCACCTTCCAGTTAAAACTCAAAGTATAAATGCTAAACAGACAGTACTCACAATCGGTAACGTTGAAGTACAGCAACAGTCGATGATGTAGAGAACAGCGCTCCTATGGTAACGGTTACAGCGCACCTGGTTTCAGAGGCAGTTACTAGCTGAAGACTTATTGAAACTAACCTCAAAATTGATGGATGGTCCTAACCTCAAAATGTCGGCACCGCAAGATAATTTTAGATGTTTTAATGTTGCAGAGCTCACCAAAAGTGCAGTCTATTAGGACAATCGATGCTCTGCAAAATGCGCTTGCAGTTACCTGAAACAAGACGCCCGAAGGCAGCAGAAGCAGAGTACAAGGCCAAAAAGTAATAGGAGCTAAACAGAACACAAGTTGATATACTCACAGAGAGAGAGAGAGAGAGAGAGAGAGAGAGAGAGAGAGAGAGAGAGAGAGAGAGAGAGAGGAGGGAGAGGGAGAGGGAGAGGGAGAGGAGAGGGAGAGAGAGAGAGAGAGAGAGAGAGAGACGCGCAGCGATGAGTATATAGAATATGGTCTTGTCGTTAGTCAATATGAGTTAGAATAACTAGCACGAATAGAGTTTACCGCGTAATATATATATAGTTATCTTATTACGGGTTTTCGGCAACTCTACAATTATCTAAATTTTATGAATTAGTAAACATAATATCAATTTAATAACTAATTCTTTTTATAACGTGTGCAAAATAACCGTTACAATATACATACGCATATACTTACATATACACATAATAGCTCACAAATATACACTCGTAAGCATATGCAATAATAATTATCATTATTATTTTGTTAAAAATTTATAAAATTTTTATATTTCTATAATTATTATGTCAATATTATCTTCATAAATTGTTTAATTCATTTCCTCGTATAAAAAAACATATTGATAGAAAATAAAAAGAAAACAAATTTTTGTTAAATGCTTAAGACTTTTTTTAAATTTTATGATTAAATATAGTAGAAAATAGGATAAAAGACATAAATGGCTTAATAACTAAATTTTCGAAAAAAATAGACTTACAAAGAGAGCACCCAACCTTCGGGAAATAAACTAAGCTCAAACTTTGAGATATGATTTCTTGATGGAAAAAGATGAACCGGTGTTTTTTCTTTTCGTCGAATAGGCCTCCTAGGTAAAAATAGAGAAATTTTTTGAAAAATATGGTAAATAAGAGCCTTTATAAAAACTTGAATAACCAAAGAACTAAGACTCTTACAAAAAAATGCATTAAAGATAAAATAAAGGACAAACTAAAAGCTTTAATTTGAACTTTATTGCATTAAAAACGCTTTCATCGTTCGAGAGTTATTCTTAATTAAATATTACCACATATATACTTAATATTTTCAGCACATAAAATATGATCAATTTTTTATGTTATTTCATTAGCATATTTTAATCGCCCGTAACTTTTGAACCACAAAAGCTTTTTCGATGCAACATAGCCTATATTAAAGAATTTAGTTCGTGCTTCATTTTGTTATGCATTTATTTGTAAGAATCAAGTTCTTTGGTTATTCAAATTTTTATAAAGGCTCTTATTCACCATACTTTCGAAAAAACATCTATATTCGTGTCTAGGGGGCCTATTCGATAAAAAGAAAAACCCTGGGTTCATTTTTTTATTAAAAAATAATATCCCGAAGTTTGAGCTAAATCCGTTTCCCGGAGGTGGGGTGCTCTCCTTGTTAGTCATTTTTGTTGTGAGACGCTTCGACATTATGTTATATTATTTGACAAATCTATAAATTACAAATCTAAAATTGCTAGGTCAGGATAACATTTTTAAATCAAAAACAACTTAGTCCCGATTGCGCATTAAAATTAGTCAAGTCCTTCAAATTTTTTTTCAAAACTAGCCACGCCCATAGTAACATCAAAGTTAGCTAAGTCCATATTAAAAAATTATTTTTCTCTTAAAAAAATCAATTCAGATTTTTCGAAACATGTGCCAAAATCTTATTTTTTATCGGTGATTTTAATAGTATATTGGTTAACAAGCGATTTAAAATCATTCAAAAGATAGAGGTTTTTTGCATTTTTCTCAAAATGCGTTAGTTGTGACTTAGCCACGTATGTTGTAAGACGCTCCAATTATTGTACGTAAATTTTTTTTTTTAATGTACTGTTACTTAAATATTATTTTTAAAAATATAGTGATCTTAAAAAATATTAAGACTCAAAGAAGATTTCTCATAAACAGTTATTTAATTATATTTTTTATATACAAATTAAAATCAATATTAAATATAAATTTGTAGTTATTTACAAAAATTTATTCAATTCAAACAATTAACATTTATGAATATTTACACTTGGTTTATCTGCATTCTCACACTCATCATTAGATTCTATTAGAGTAATAATTGATTTATGGTAGCAATAATAAGAAATACAATTTTCACATTGTATATTGTCTAAGAATCTTGTAAAAATTGCAGTCGGCTCTAACGAAAAATAGTACATTTGAAAAGCGATCACGAAAACTAGCATATTTGGTGGTCCAAATCAATTTGACCAATGATGGTCAGCATTGGTCAAATCAATTTTTTCAAGAGAAACCCTAATTTCGACCCCGAAAATGGTAAGAGCGAAAAATTTTACGTTCAAGTAAGTCTTTAACCATGACCATGACCATGATCATGATGGTCAGCGTTGGTCAAATCGATTTTTTTTTAATGAAAACCTGTAATTTTGACCTCGGGAATGGAAAGAGTTGGAAATTTAAAGTATAACCCTGACCAAGACCATTACCGTGACCATCATGGTCAGTATGGGTCAAGTTGATTTTCTCCAATAGGAAAGCCTAGTTTTGACCCTAAAAGAGAGCGGTATCTTCTACGTTTGTATATGACCTTGATCGTGACCTTAATGGTCATTACAGGACAAATCAAATTTTCAATCGGGAGCGCCTAATTTTCATCTCGTAAATGAAAGATAATTAACTAAAGTTAATCTAAACTTAAATAAAAAATGTTAATTGGCTGCGAAGTTATTCTTGTTGATTTTTGTATCAACTAATATTTGGTGATTCTACGATATTTCAACGACAAACTTTACACACTCGTTTGTCTGCCTAAAAAACTAATTTCTATACACAAACTAGTTTTTATACATTATTAAATTATCATTTTTATTCCTGCAGTTTTATGGAAATTATATTTTTAACGCAGTTATAAGAATAAAACATTTTTTGTGGTGAATATTTTACTATAATTGTTTTCGCTGGCAGCGGCGATATAACATCGCAATACGAGAACGTCAATTATTTTTATTCCAGAAAATACTTTACAATATGCTTTATCGTTTATTTTATTGACTCTATGTATATCGGTTCACAAATAAAATGCCTGATTGTACAAGAAGCGAAATTGTAGATATCCTATTAATTTTGGGAGAATGCAGAATAAATTATCATACAGCTGCACGATTATATCAGAAGCGGTTCCCCGGTAGAAATCATCATCCAGACCGTAGAACGATTCGTAGAATTAAACAGCGTGAACGGGAGGCAATAACAAGAGCGAGACAACGTTGAAGAACTATGACAATCGAGAGGAATAACACTCGAGTCCTGGTAGTACTTGCTTTGGTTGATCTGAACCCCCACATTTCAACTAGAAAGATTGCTGTACAATCTGGAATTCCGAAAGCAACTGTAAGAAGAATTTTAAAACTGCATCGGTTTCATCCATACCACATAACTTTGCATCAAGAGTTAATGGAACATGATTTTCAGAGAAGGTTACGATTTTGTGAATGGGCACGGGAAAGATTGCAAAACGATCCACAATTTTTTCATTACGTCTTGTTTTTGGACGAAGCAACCTTTCATAATACAGGTGAACTTAATCGACACAATTGTCACTATTATTCTATTCACAATCCTCATTGGCGTATGTCAATCGATCACCGAAATAGGTGGAGTCTCACGGTTTGATGTGGTATCGATAATGGTTACCCAATTGAACCCTATTTTCTTAATGGGGCCGTTAATGGTAATAATTATCTTGATTTTCTGACTAATGAATTACCAAATCTATTGGAGAATGTTGATCTTGAAACAAGAGGTCGTATGTGGTTTAAACATGATGGGGCACCTGCTTACAGAAGTAACATAGTTCAGGATTTTGTAAATCAAACATACCACAATAAGTGGATAGGTATGGGTCGTGGTAACAATCATGTTAAATGGCCCGCCCGATCTCCAGATCTCACGAGCACTAATTTCTATCTATGGAGATTTTTGAAAAATACTGTATATGAAGAAGCTCCGACTACTAGAGAAAATATGATTCAACAAATCATTAATGTTTGCCAAAATATACCAAAGCATGTCCTTTTATCTACTGTCCGCAGCTTTCAAAGAAGAATCGAACTATGCATTTATAATGATTGCGGTATTTTTGAACATTTAATTAGATAAAAGAAAGATTGGCAACGCTATTATCAACTGGGCCAAGAGACTCCCGGTCTTTCCTTAACCAGCTGGGCTAGGATTCTCATCTTAATCGGCCGGAATCCTCCCGGTCTTGTCTTAACCAGCTGGGCTAGGATTCTTGCCTTAATCGTCCGGAATCCTCCCAATCTTGTCTTAATCAGCTGAGCTAGGATTCTTGCCTTAATTGGCCCGAATCCTCTTGGTCTTACCTTAACCAGCTGGGCTATGATTCTTGCCTCAATCGTCCGGTATCCTCCCGGTCTAGCTTTAACCAGCTGGGCTAGGATTTTTGCCTTAAATGGCCGGAATCCTGCTGATCTTGGCTTCATCAGTAAGGCCAATATTCCCATATTGAAAAATGATCTTGAACCATGCTAACCATCATGGTCATACTCATGGTTAAGGATATACTTATGCGTGAAATTTTCCGCTCTTTTTATTTCCGAAGTCAAAGTTAAGGGTTCCCATTTGAAAAAATCAACTTAACCCATGCTGACCATGTTGATCATGGCCATAATCATGGTCATGTTCATGGTTAAGGACATACTCAGACGTAAAATTATTTGCTCTTTTTAATTCCGTAGTCAAGGTTAAGGGTTTCTATTTGACAAAATTAACTTGACCCATGCTGACCATGATGATCATGGTCACGGTCATGGTCATGGTCATGGTTAAGGACATATTTGGACGTCAAATTTTTCGCTCCTACCATTTCTGGAGTCAAAATTAGGAGTTCTTATTTGACAAAATAAAATTGACCAACACTGACTATGATGATCATGGCCATGCCCACACAGCATGGAAGATTTCACTGAAATATTTAGAATTATTCCACTGGAATATGTCAATGGAACCTTCCATGCAGATTATTGGAAGTCTTCACGGAATATTTCAAAATATTCTACTTGAATCTTCCATTGAAAGCTTCCAGGAATATTTCAGGAATATTTCAGAGGAATGTTCAAAAACCTTTTCGAAATATTCCATGAAATATTCACGGAAGATTTCTGAAATATTTCATGAAATATTCTATGTAATGTTTATGGAATATTCCAGTGAAATATTTTATGGAAGATTCCAGGAAGATTCTATAGACATTGCGCTGTAAGATTCCGAAAAACTTTTCAATCGTACAGCGGAATATTACATAAATCTTCCATAAATATTTCACGAAATATTTTACGCAACGAATACAGTAATCTTCCATTGAAATATTTCATGAAAGATTTCAGGAAAATTCCATAAACATTTCGCTGAAAGATTCCGATAAACTTTAAAATCGTACAGCGGAATATTACATAAATCTTCCAGAAATATTCCACGAAATATTCCACAAAAAGATTCAAGTAATCTTTTGGTGAAATATTTCATGAAAGATTTCAGGAAGATTCCATAAACATTTTGCTGAAAGATTCCGATAAACTTTAAAATCGTACAGCAGAATATTACATAAATCTTCCAGAAATATTCTACGAAATATTTCACAGAAAGATTAAAGTAAACTTTCAGTGGAATATCGCATGAAAGATTCTAGAATGATTCCATAAACATTTTGTTGAAAGATTCCGATAAACTTTAAAATCGTACAGTGGAATATTACATAAATCTTCCAGAAATATTTCACGAAATATTTCACAGAAAGATTTAAGTAAACTTCCAGTGGAATATTGCATGAAAGATTCTAGAATGATTCCATGAAGTTTTCGATGGAAGATTGCGCGGAACGTTACGGAGAGTTCCTATTGACGTCGATAGGGGGATGTTCGTTAAATTGGAGTTTTGTCCCCAAGCGATTGGAAGATACCGTACTTACTATATAAGCGAAAGGGTATCGGCGCTTTGATGTGTATAGTCGAAGCGTACACTCAAAAAAGTACGGGAACTCTCCGTTACCGCAGCGTAGTGTCGCTGTACGAAACGCACATTCGTCTGTATGTTTTAAAATTTAGGACCGTTGATATACCTTTTTAAGCGAGTATATGTATAAACAACTGAAATGCGACGACGTACCGGCCTTTGAGAAGTCTGCTGTTAGAATTTAGGAAAGCAGACGACCTACGGCGTATAGTTGTCATCTTAACAGTGTATATTAGATTTCCCTCTTAAGGGGAATCCTCATACCGACATAGAGTTCTACCTTATCTACATTGAAATTATGAATTTTAATAATAATTTAACTATTCATGACTGAAATTCGTAGGAGAGGCACATTCTTAACATGCCAAAGAATTTATTGCACCGTTAAAAGACAATATAAGGGTAAAAATAAAGGCGAAAACTGCTTAATACGATTAACTTTTCAATGTGGTTATGAATAATCGTATTATGCAGTTTTTGTCTTTATTTTCACTTTTATTCTGTCTTTTAACGTTGCAATACATTCTTTAGAATGTTAAGAATGTGTCTGTTCTATGAATTTTAGTCAAAAATAGTTAAACTTTTATTAAAATGCATAATTCAAATGTAGATAAGGTAGATCTCTATGCTGGTATGAGGACACCCCTTAAGCGTACGCGCTCTAGCTTTAATTTTTGAGATAGCAGATTTTCCAAAAACGCAGCAAGGATCTCTGTTATGCGTAAGACGGCTGCGCATTAGCATTTAGTACAACTGTTATCCCCAACTTTTTTCAGTGTACATGTAAATGCGATTTTAAATGTTTATGTATGCGTATATGTATTGATGTATAAGTCTAATATGTTATTATATAATATACATATACCATCCCCTCACAGCATTTCACATTTTCCAAAAATTTTCCAGGAACATTTCATGAAACTGTCGAAAATCTTCCATGGAATATTTCACGGAAGAGTCCTGAAATATTCCACATCTTCCGTGCCAATATTCTGCGAATCTTTCATAAATATTTCACGAAATATTTTACGATGGATTTCTAAAATCTTCCAGAAATATTTCATGGAATATTTCATAAATGATTCTTTAAATCTTTCGTGCATATTACATGAAAGGTTCATGAAATGTTTCAAATCTTCCGTTCCAATATTCCGGAAATCTTTCATGAACGTTCCAACGGAATATTCCATGAAATATTCCTGCAAGATTCCTGAAATATTTCAATGAAAGATCTGAGATGTCCTAAATCTTCCAATGAAATATCCTCGTAATCTTCCAACAATAATCCATAGAATATTTCAATGTAGAAAGAATCAAGGATATACGAATATTACAGGAATATTCCATGAAAGATTCCTAAAATATTTCAAATCTTCCGTGCCAGTATTCCAGGAAGCTTCCATAAATATTCCATGCTGTGCGGGTGGTTATGCTCATGGTCATACTCATGGTTAAGGAAATACTTGAACGTAAAATTTTCCGCTCTTCTCATTTCCGGAGTCAGAAATAGGGGTTCTCATTTAAAATAATTAACTTGACCCATGCTGACCATGATGATCATGGTCATGGTCACCAAAAGATAACCCCTCACATACCTTACAACTTTTGTCTAAAAAGTTTTTTTCAGAAATGCTTTCTTTTTAAACTATTTGGGTAGGGCATTTAAAATAGATCAGCCTGTATATATATATATATATATATATATATATATATATATATATATATATATATATATATATAGACATGACTGATTTCATTCGGATTCATGCAGGCCGTCACTGATGGAATTTTTTTTTCTCTTCTAAGTGATAAAAATACCTTCCAATATGTATATGAAGATAAAATTTACCTCATAGAACGCTCAAGAATATGCTTTTTCCTCGCTACAGCGTATTTGATGTTGGGTGTAAAAATGAAAATTAAAAAATTGAAAATGAACCTCAATTTTATAATTGCCGTAGCTCCGTCAATTTTTGACTTTTTTGGACGTTCTATTAATGAAAATGTGCGAAATTTAGTCTAGTTTTAAATGACGTATTAATTTTGGCAATGCAAGTTGATCTCTTTGAATTATTCATGAAAAACAAAAAAAGCGATTTTTTTCAAACGCAATTTTCTCAAAAACTATATTTTTTTTGTTGAAATTTTTATATGTTTTTATACATGAAAAATACTAACTTTTAGGATAGGTAAGAATATGCCATTTTACCTTATTTTTGTTTAACAGATTTTTAAACGTTTTTTTTATATTTTCCATTTTAAAGCATTGATACCATGGCGCATCATGCCATTTTTCCAACTATTACGTCTTTTTACAATTCGTTTATGCTTTTATTTATTGATTTATAAAAAATATTAACAAAAATCTTGAAAATAAACCCTCGACCAAATTTTTTTTATCAATTAGAACCGAAGTTATGATGATTTTAAGTTTATAAAAATAGAAATATTTTTTCTTTATAATTAGAATTCCTTATTTAGTTTAAATCTTGCACCTACGATTTAAATTTAGTTTTTGGGAAGTGATATATGCCACCGCTAGATGGTGACGATTCGCTTTCTGCATTCTCATTAACGACTTGACGCATTCAAGCGTATTAGACGAATAAGATAAAAAATAAAATTTCCTAACAAATATTTCTTTTTTGCTCCGTCGAAGAACTTATTAATAATAATGGCATCACTGGTTTTTGAGACTAAGTGCAAGGATTTGAAAGAAATGCATAAAAAAGTTATTTACGATTGCTCCAAAAATCCGTTTCGAGAATAAGGAAATCTAACGGAGTCTTTGAAACGCTTGTATTCGAATACTTCTTTTTCTAGAGAGGATAAAGTATGTCCTTCATGTTACAGAATATTTTTAGATGAAGTGAAAATACACCTATTTTATGTACCTCAAACAGTCAATAATCTTCGGAAGAAGTTTTTTATAGTAAGGCTGTGATAGAGCAGTTCAATCAGACTTTAAGTAATTTGGAATTAAAAATTTCACCAATTGAAATGCCTCAGAGTCTCAATATAAAATTGCAAAAATCCTATGCTCTTTGAAAAAGAAAACAAATAAACGATGCATTTGATTTACAAATACTAAGTAAAATTATGAAAGTCTACGATATAACGGATTTGCCCACATTAGATGAAAATAAGGAATGTGAAACATTTGATAAATGGCTCGAAAATATTAAAATTGCTCCAGATACTTGTTTAAAATTTCTTGAGAAAGTGCAGTTATTAAGTCTTATACCAAGCAATATTTCCAAAAATTATTTCTAATCAGTTTTATCAAATGTAACTGTTTATATTATTGATCAAGCAAGATCATTGGTCAATAATGAGATATTTACAAAAAGCCTGATAACCATTGTGGACATTCTATGGATAGTGAAATTATAACAAGAGTGAAAAATTATTATTTGAACGATGATTTCAATTGTTCTCGTTAAAGTGCAAATAAAAGTGACACAATATCTGTTAAAGAAAATGGTATAAAAACTAAATAAGGAATTCTAATTATAAAGAAAAAATATTTCTATTTTTATAAACTTAAAATCATCATAACTTCGGTTCTAATTGATAAAAAAAATTTGGTCGAGGGTTTATTTTCAAGATTTTTGTTAATATTTTTTATAAATCAATAAATAAAAGCATCAACGAATTGTAAAAAGACGTAATAGTTGGAAAAATGGCATGATGCGCCATGGTATCAATGCTTTAAAATGGAAAATATAAAAAAAACGTTTAAAAATCTGTTAAACAAAAATAAGGTAAAATGGCATATTCTTACCTATCCTAAAAGTTAGTATTTTTCATGTATAAAAACATATAAAAATTTCAACAAAAAAAATATAGTTTTTGAGAAAATTGCGTTTGAAAAAAATCGCTTTTTTTGTTTTTCATGAATAATTCAAAGAGATCAACTTGTATCGCCAAAATTGATACGGTATTTAAAACTAGACTAAATTTCGCACATTTGCATTAATAGAACGTCCAAAAAAGTCAAAAATTGACGGAGCTACGGCAATTATAAAATTGAGGTTCATTTTCAATTTTTTATCGCTATAGCGAGGAAAAAGCATATTCTTGAGCGTTCTATGAGGTAAATTTTATCTTTATATACATATTGGAAGGTATTTTTATCGCTTAGAAGAGAAAAAAAATTCGATCGGTGATGGCCTGCATGAATCTGAATGGAATCAGTCATAAATATATATATATATATTTATGCATGTGATTATGCACTGAGTCCAATTGAATAACTTTTCTTTTTTCAACTTTTTTCAACGGAGAGTGAATAAATTTTGTAAGGCATCGTTTTTTTTGTAGTGGCATTTTCTTTTGTTTTTTTTATCATATCTATTCTTCTTTTTGTGAGGGTAAGACAGAGAATTTTAATTTTTTTTATAATTTTTATAAAGAGAGTGATGGAGAATCTAGCCGTTGTGTGTGAGAGAGAAAGAAGTAGTCATTTAATGCAGAGAGAGTTTATGCGTTAATATAATCAATGTATTCGTATTAGATTGTATGTAATAATAGCTTGGATTCGGCCTTGGTCAAAGAAAAATTTTCGTGAAATAGAAAATTAGTGGCGTGCGTTAGTCGGGAGAGAGAGAAAGAGTGTGAGAGTATTATATGTGTGTGTGAGTTATAGCGAAAGACGAGTTTCTTTTTGTGTGTGCGGAAAAGGAAGATATCTAATAAAATTTTATTGTAATTAGAAAAAGAGAAAAGATGGGAATTAGAATAAAACTACTTTCAAATCTATAACAGAGCGTGTTAAATTATTCATGTGAGAACATTTTTTTTTTATAAATTCCTTGTGTGTTTATCGGGCATGACTTAGATTAAAACTCTAGATAATAATTGTTTCATTAAACGCGGTTAACGAGGGCTGGTGCGCCCCGAGCACGAGCTGATTTTCGGTCGAATCTCCTCTGAGAGAGTCTAGGCAAGAGACTAGAGAAAGTGAATTATAAATTTTTGAATTTGTACGTTTCGGGTATTTTTGCAACGTCACAACGAAGTTTAACGAATTTGAATAAAAGAAATCGAACGATTTTTTATGAGATGAAATAAATAATTATTTGACATAATTCATGTAGAAGTTAACCGATTTTTGCAAATGAAACTTCACGATGAAGCTGTCGAAGTAAGAAATGCAAACATTTAATGATTAATCTTTAATTTTATATTGCAAATTATTTGAAAATTTTGGTTTACTATGATTGAAAAAGGTTCGATATAAAAACTCCAAAAGTTCTAGGGCGCCATTTTCGTATACTTTAAATATGTTCCTTCCCATACGCACACACGCACACATACATACACACACATATATATATATATATATATATAGATATATATGTGAAATAGACATGGACTCTCGCTTGCACTCATGCATTTTCTATATGTATTTTTTACTTAACCACACTAATGTTCAGGCCTTAGTTTTTTTTGTTCATATATTTAATTTTTACGAGCTTGAAATTTAAATTTTATGAGCGTAAAATTTAAGTTTTACGAGCTGAAATTTTTGTCTGAATTTCTAAGTAACTCACCATCCCATAAGAAGTTATAACTTCAAAAAATATTTGAATTATTTAAATAATTTTTATTCAAATTTGATTGTTTACATGCTTAACAATACGATTACTTGTAACTTTATCGAAAAGTCTCGTAACAGAAAAGACATCTGCAATGAATATCTGATTGTTGAAAATTCTTTCGGTTTTCGTTTGAATTATTTAAAGTATAGGTTTCAAAGTATCATTTTGAAAAAGCTAAATTGAAGTTTAAAAATCGGATAAATAAATTTATATTTTGTTAAATCAAAATCAAATACTTAAATATAGTCTTTATAAATTTAATTTAATTTTATAAAAAAACACTGACATCACAGTTTTCTAAATTATTTATTCCTAATCCAAAAATGTTTTAAATATCTATTTATAACTGTCTTCCGTTTTTACTAATAGAAAGTCTAATATAAAGAAATTTCAGGGGATTTTTCAATGAAGATTAAAAATTTGAGAAAATGCAATGTCGGTAACAATGTACAAATCATGTACCTTATTAAATCCCCTTAAGAGGAGGTCACGTA
The DNA here is from genome assembly GCA_017163975.1 of Anastatus disparis. Classification (NCBI taxonomy): domain Eukaryota; kingdom Metazoa; phylum Arthropoda; class Insecta; order Hymenoptera; family Eupelmidae; genus Anastatus; species Anastatus disparis. The sequence goes on along the minus strand of JAFFSR010000336.1, from coordinate 933,725 downwards.
TCGCTGTCCTTTTCTAATCAAAGAAATGATTTTTTTACAAAAACTAATAACTGTATCAAAAAATGAAGAGAAAGCCGCATCTTGTATCAAAAAAAGCAATATTTTCTTTGATAAGAAAAAATTAATTTTATTGCTTCGTTCTCAAGAAAACCTTGAAAAACCAAATTGTCCACCCTAACCTTTATGATTTAAGTTTTTCAAGGTTTTCTTGAAAACGAAGCAATAAAATTAATTCTTTCTTATCAAAGAAAATATTGCTTTTTTTATTACGAGATGCGGCTTTCTCTTCATTTTTTGCTAAAGTTGTTAGATCGTGTAAAAAACTCAATTTTTTGATTAGAAAAGGACAGAGATACGTGACCTCCTCTTAAATGATATTTTTGATGGTGAAAATTCTATGACATAATTCACATGTACTGTTAATTTTGTTATAGAAACAATTAATATTAATATGTATATCTAGAGACAAAAAAATTCAATCCTGTATACAATGAAACGTCAATGAAAAAAAATTCTTAAATAAAAAACATTAGAAGATCGACAAAAAAACGAGAAAAGACAACGTTTGATTAATAGATCTATAGACTAATAGAGTTATTTTTAAATTATTATGTTACAGTCAAAGTAGGTATTTTTTTATTTAATAATCTACGTATAAAAATAATAGTTATTTTTTCTTCAAACACATTTTTAAAAATTTGTGCAGATGTGTTACGTCAAAACGTATCTTTTATTTAAAAATTTTTCATTCCAAAATATGCAGTCATTAATCAATCAGATAATGTGACTTAGCAAGCATATTGTGAAATTAAGTCATTTTTTAAGAAACAAAATAAAGTGCAATGTGATTTACAAAATCAACAAAACAAGAACAATGCGAAGGCTGCATGAACCAGATTTACCACGTTAACCATATCATTCAATAATAGTCAAAAAGCATAATAAGCATAACTCCATCGATTGACATCAATTCAAAATTTAAATTATATTAATGATTTAGAAGCACTTTTACAAAGAACTTCTACGAGCACTTTTACCCGCACTTTTCAATAAGCACTTCCAAAGATAAAATTATTACAACTATACTTCTCGCACTTTAAAATTATACAATTATTCACGCAAAATATTATAACCGCACTATATTTAGTTTATTATAAAATCATCAAATAAAATCTCTATGATTAAATTTTTAAATCAAGAGTACTTATTTACTGCCTGCCTGTATCTACATGGTAGAATCATGGTAAGATTATTACAATAATATTTCTGTAAATTTTTTTTTAATTTAAGTATATTTAATCTTAACAGTGATTCAAATCAATTAAGATTGATAGAGTCTTTCTACCACCAGATTAACATTTAATAAAACGTTTATAAATGAATTAATAACTTTATTCTTAATTTAATATTATAATGAAACATATACACGTAGCCCTCATAACATACAACATTTAGCTATTTATTCTGTCCTGGTGTAAAGCCAGGACTCCACAGATGATTAGATTGATCACAAGATCATTTAAGATTTATCTGAAGAAAACTTTTGAATAGTTAAAAAATCAGGTGTGGCAGTCGTAAGGACTGGCTGACAGCAGTTGATACTTCCATTGGTTGAGTGACAGTCTTGCTTCTCATAGAATGAACAATTTCCCGTCACGCTTTGTTTTAAAATATATTCCATATTAAATGAATATGTATACGCACAACAAATTATCAACTCATGAAGTAGAATAATGGTAGTTCTGGGTAAAGAGGAGGCCCCCTAAATACATTTGCATCTTACTAAGTTACTTAGAAGCATACAGAAATTATTTAAACAATAAGCATTCTATGATAATAAATATAAAAACATATAATTTATTCAAATTTTTCAATGATTTATGATATTTATTATATTCAATATGGGAATTGCATATCATTATAATTTTTTTATGCAAATTTAAAACTTAACTCAATAATAGCCAAAAATATAATTAATATTTTTTTCCATAGTTTTTAAAAAATATTCGAAAAATGCACAGTTCGTACGTGAATTACAATTGCAGTTCTTAACTACAGTTTAGTCGATGTTTTTCTTGAATCTTTGAATCGAGCACTAAATATAAATCATTTGAAAATTAATATTTTTACTGTAAGCATGATAAAATATTAGAATTTAGCTTTTTAGTATATTTACTAGCAATTTCAATTAATTAATGACGAAAAATATTTGTAAGACTATTCTACACTTTAGGTCTAAGCAGCGTGATTCCATGGCTTTCATTTGTAAACTTATTCGCGATTTGCTTACGTTCCCCTACTGACAACTAACCCCAGACCGTCAGAAATTTACAAGAAAAAATTTAGATGAAATGCGCTTATTTAAATAATATTATCTCTGGTTTTATTTGTCACACGGAAAAAAAAAAATAAAAATTTCATTCTATTTTTATCCTTTCTTAAAATTTGTAAAAATTTTAAATTAAAAAAACTTTTTATAATTGTATATTTTCCAATAATTACTAAAAAATTTAAACGAAAGTGAAGAGAATTTAAACAAATAAAGAGTTCAACTCTGATTTTTTTTTGTTCTGATGCTTTTCAATAAAGTTATAAACAATTGAAACGTCAAAAGTCAAAATTTTATTAACAATTACGTTCGACATATTATTATATATATCATCATCATTTTCCTAGAAATAAATTTTTATTTTTTGAAGAAATTTGAAAAAAAAATAGTTGAATTATTTAAATAATTTTGATTCAAATTTGATTGTTTACATGCTCAACAATATATATGATCACTTGTAACTATATTGAAAAGTCTCGTAACAAAAAAAACATCTGTAATGAATATTAGATTTGTGAAAATACTTTTGATTTCTGTTTCAATTTTTTCCTAATCATTAATTGAAAAAAATAAATAAAAACTTAGTATTTTGTATCTAATTTAATTTGTTTTTATGATATTTATTGTGCGACTATTAGAGACAATACTGTTTAAAGGAGCGCTATATACATACATATATAGCGCTTATACATACATCATACATACATAAAACAAACATACAGGAAGTTTTTAATAACTAACGCGTTAGCAAACAGCATATCGATGGATGGGAGGAATAACCCCGTAACTCAGCGAAGATTTCAAAAACCCCATAGCTCGGCGAAAATTTCGAAAACCCCATAACTCGGTATTTACTTCAAGAACCCCATAACTCAGCGAAGATTTCAAAAACCCCACATCTCAACAGAGATTTCAAAAACCCCGTAACTCAACAGCTATTTTATTTTCTTAAATTTTGTAGTCGCAACTATGCAGGATTCAATAGTATGATTTCCGTTAAATAAACGCGATTCAAAATTCGAAAAATTTCAAAATTGATTATTTAATATTGCCTTTATTCTACCTTTATGCACGATGAAAATTTAACTTTCTAGGTAAATGAAAATGAGTTTTATAATTAAAATAATTATTCCGTACAGGTATTAAATAACAATGATCGTTAGAGTTTTTTAAAGAGTGCTGCTTTGTATACTTTTAGAAGTATACATTGCGCAAGTTTGACGTTTTTGAATCGTCTATCTTTCAAAACGTCAATCGAGAATGAATATTCTTTATCAGAATGGTCAAAATACAATAAAATTTTTTCTAGTGCGAACTACTACTACGAACAAGGAAAATCGAGCTGGATAGAGAAAAAAAAAAGATTAGCAAAAAATTTGATCTGATGGAATAATTCCTAAAATTTATCATTCTTTTCACGAATCAATTACTCAATAACTATTTTTTATTTTTGTTATTGATCATATAAATAATTTTTTAAAATTCTATTATTAAATAGGAATTTTTGTTTGTGTTATTAATCATGATAATATATTTTCATAAATCTTGTATCCTTACTTATTTTTGGTATTAAATCATTAATACAACATATTTTTTATTCAAAAAATTTTTCTTTGTCAATATCATATACTAAAATTTACTAAAAATACATATCATTAATATTATTTTAGATTACAAAAAGCAAACTTGTTAGATTTAGTTTTCTCAATATATACTAGGTAGCATTCATTGAAGAACTCAAACAATTATCTTTATTAATACCTGGAGGAAATAATTATTTTAATTATAAAACTCATTTCGATTTACCTAGAAAGTTAAATTTTCATCGTGCATAAAGGTAGAATAAAGGCAATATTAAATAATCAATTTTGAAATTTTTTGAATTTTGAATCGCGTTTATTTAACGTAAATCATACTATAAAATCCTGCATGGTTGCGACTACAAAATTTAAGAAAATAAAATAGCTCTTGAGTTACGGGGTTTTTGAAATCTCCGTTGAGATATGGGGTTTTTGAAATCTTCGCCGAGTAATGGGGTTTTTGAAATCTTCGCTGAATTACGGGGTTATTCCTCCCAGCCGCCGATATACACAACGATATGTACGCTGATGTGCCGATGTACCTTCTCTCTCCCCCCCTATATACTTAGCTTGTGTAATGCGTATTCGCTTGCTGTACTCTCTCTCTCTCTCTCTCTCTCTCTCTCTCTCTCTGAATTGACTAAGTCGTGCTTAGGATCGCTTCGTCTTGTTTGCCTTCTGACCAGCGTTTTTTGAGTGATTCTTGAAAAGTGAGGTGTACCTGCATTTTGTGGAGCTCTTTGGCTTCAAGTTCATACATTCAGCTGCATCCTGTATTTAGTGGAAGGTTGCATATTTTGGGTGCAAACTTTTCGTGGTGAATTTTGCTCTGCGCCATTGCTGTGATACGTATTTTCAACGACGCGTGGCATCGATTAGAGATCTGCGCACGCAACCAGGGCAAATAGTTTAAGCTTGAGGTTCTCTCTACGGTTATGCGGTGCGTGTCTTTCTCACACGCCCGCACTTGTAAGTAATTTTTCTTTAGATTGACGTGCAATTCTTTGCATTTATTTAATTCCATTGCATTATTATTATATGCCCATGCATGGATCTTGATGAAGTGAAGGTGGATGTGATGCATTTTTCGCTGGTTCTAAACATTTAAATTGCGGAGTAATCTCCATCATCATAACACGCTGTTTCTGCTAGGCTTCGTGACGCTGTTTAGTACGTGAAATATATACTGGACCTGTTTGCTGAATTTAATCATTTAAGCATTATTACTAATGTGCACTTGCGGCGGTACGTATTAATTTTATTCTTTGAGAGTGATAACGCCATTTGATTGCCTGATCTAAGCATAGCCATTAAACATTTCATGTGATCTCTGATGACTTGAACCAGTGTTACCACCTGAGGAGATTTTGGTAGTATCAAGACATTGACTTTTTTGAAGTTTATTTATCTACGTGAAGCAAAAGTGTTATGTGATTAGTATTATTACTTAAATTTGTATTATGCACGATTTGCAACTTCATAATTATTATATCTCATGTGTTATATAATCTGGAATGAGTATTGAGAGTGAGAGCTGCGCATGCGTGTTGGTTTCTAGGTTAAGAATTGCTATTTGTTATCTCGTCTATTTAAACGCATATTTTATTTTTCTCAAGCGTGATCTATGTGTGTTTTAATTTAATTTAATAATTTATTTTAATAGGAAAAAAAAAGAAAACAACTCCCTAGATTTGGCTACATTTGAATTAAAAATTTTTTCCGTTTTTACATAGAGAGCGTAAAGATTATTTGAATATAAAAACAGAGAAAAATTATAGTTTTCTAATTCTAAATGTCAGAATGTTGCTAAGTTGATTGATTAAATTTTTGTATTTGTTGCTATTTAACATTATAACTTTTTATTAGTTTTACTGTACATGTTTAAAAAGTTATTTAACTGTAAGGGAACTATGGTTTTTTTATTTTTATTTTAGGTTTATGTTAGTATTTATATAAAGGATAAAAGAAAACACTTTACTTTAGTTTTAACTTGAATTTATAGTTTTGTATCCATCTTATTTAAAGGGTGGAATAGTGGGGAGGAGTATTTCAGACGTAGGGAAGCTGTAGTTTTCTAATTTTGAATGTAATTAATATTGCTAAATCAGCTACTATTATTTTTACTTTTTGCAAAAAACACTTCTACATTTGATGTCATTTTTGGATTATGGTTTCTCTTTTAATATTGTTGTAAATGACGAAAAAGGGCTTTAAGTGTAAGAGAATTATCGTTTATAATTTTAAACAGTGCAGGGGTTGTTGTAGAACATTTCACCCGGGTTGTGTTTCTTGGATATATAAAAAGTAAGGCTATTGAGGACTGCTGCATTCGTTCATTCCGCATATCTGTGCGTCATCAAGACGATCTTGTCGCTGATGAGACTTTGGCATCGGCTAACGCACGTGCTGAATCTTTTGATTGTGCAAGGGACCTGCACAGTACTGGGGTTGCTCCAACTGAAGTAAATCTTGGTGGTCTCGGTGTTGGAGATAGTGGTGAGGCAGAGACTTACATAATGAATCTATCGGAGAAATGGGAAAGCCTCTCAACGGCACAACAAATTGCCTCACTTTTTGGTGCTATGTGCAAGAATTCCAAGGCAACGAAGATAGATCCTAATAGAAGCGCAGAACCCCAAGGCGCTTTGAAGCTAGAAATATGTAGTTGGTACCTCGACCAGACGCGGCGTTAACGTCGCTTTCAGTAGGTAAATGATAACGACTGGTCCGTAAATGAACGGCAGTTATCATTGCTGTTTATTCAGATTATATTTGATAACTATAATAAAGTTAAAAAAATATAATGGAACCTTATGTAATTATAAAAAAATAAAATTAAGAGATTGAAATAATGAAAAACAATTTAAGTGAAACTTAAACTGTTATTCTTAAACCCCAAAAGGCGAACAATTTATATACTACATTCTTGTATCTGAATTTATTATCAGCTGTGGCGTAGTGGCTAAGTCGTTCGCTCGACAATCTTTTTGATGTCGATTCAATTCCCGATAAGGTTCTTTTCTTTTCTTTTCTTTTTTTTTCTTTTTTTTTCTTTTGCAATTTGTATTAATAAAAGCAAGTGTATGAAAAATTAAAATTTTTGTAAAATTAAATTTTTTTAATATTTAATTTTGATAAAAATTAAATTCTTTCATTAATAATTTTGATAAAATTAAATTTTTTTAATGTTTAATTTTGATATAACTTAAATTGTTTCAATATTTAATTTTATTAATAAACTATGATTTTTATTTTTTTTTAATGCATACAATTTAAAAAACGCTGCCAAGTGCTTTGGCGGAATGCTTTCTCATAGAGCTCTTTGAGTTTCATTGATTTTTTATATTTATTTAAATGTGATTTTAATATTAAAAAATTGTCTAACATTAATATTTACTCATATTGTACTTTATAAATTTCGAACATATACGCTAGCTGTTTGCTTTTTCAACATTTATAATTTATTTTAAATCATCAAGTAATGCAAAAAAATTTGTTCTATTGAAAAAATGATATAATGTAGTAATAAAAAGAATGATGACAACAAAATTTCTAATCTTTATAAAATGCAATCATATTTATATATAAATACAGTTCATGTTTATGGCTCTATAAAAAAAACTACTCTATAAATACCAATTTTCAATAGCTTCCCGCCTAGTTATACAAAAACATAGATGGTATACAAAATTTGAAGCAAATCCATCGAGTAATTTTCGAGATCTAACTGGTTAAATAAATAACATTTTCTTTTCAAAATTTCTTTTTCAAAATTTTAAAAATGCTCTAAAATTAAAACTACACTATGAAAATCAATTTTTGAAAATTTCCCTTCTTTTGGCAGTCGCAAATAATTTCCCTGCAATTTTTAAAACAAATGTATCGAGTACTCTACGTAGAATAAAAAAAATAAGAAAAGAAGAATCGAAATTTTTTTTTAAATCTTTAAAATTCTGTAAAATTGTAACCACACTAAGAAAATTAGTTTTCAAAAGCTTATTTTTTTCAGACAATAGCGAATTAATTGTATAAAAATTTTGGAGAAAATTTATAGTATGGTTAACGCAAAAAAGAAAATAAATGAAAAATAAAAATTTTTTTGAAAATTTTCAAAGAGCTTTAAAATTAAAACTGCACCGAGAAAATTAGTTTTCCAAAGCTTGTTTTCTTCAGACAGTAGCGAATTAATTGCATACAAATTTTGGAGCAAATCTATCAAATGGTTTTCGTAAAATAGAAAAAAATTTAAAATAAAAATTTTTTAAAAAATTTTTAAAATGCTCTAAAACTAAAAGTGCGCTAAGAAAATTAGTTTACAAAATTTTTTATACTTTTGGCAGTCGAAATTAAGTTCCATACAAATTTTCGAACAAATTCTTCGAGTAGTTTACGTAAAATACAAAAAAAATGAAAAATCGAAATTTTTTTAAAATTCTTAAAATGATTCTAAAAAAAAAACTACGCTGAAAAAACCAATTCTCAATAGCTTCCGCACCAGTTCATCAAAAAATTGAATTGTATGGAAAATTTGAAGTAAATCCATCGAGTAGTTTTTAAGATTTTATTGGCTTAATAAATAGAAACATTTTTTTTTTTAATTTCAAAATGCTCTAAAATTGAAACTAAGCTAAGAAAATCAGTTTTTAAAAATTTATTTTATCCGGGCAATCACAAATAAATTCCATGCAAATTTTGAAGCAAATTCATCGAGTAGTAAACAAAAAAAAAAAACCAAAAAACGAAAAATCGAATTTTTTTTTTTTTTTTTTTCTTTAAAATGAAAACTACGCTAGAAGAACCAATCATCAATAGCTTCCCAGCAAGTTAGTCACAAAACTAAATTCCATGCAAAATTAGAAGCAAATCCATCGAGTAGTTCTCGAGATACAGTTTACTAACTGAATTCATACATCCACACACACACACACACACACACATACATACAGACATTTTCTGGAAACCACTTTTTTCGGCTCACCGAGTTCAAATATGTACAAATTAATGAAAAAATAGAAAAAAAATTTTTTTATCGATACAATGCTTTCTCTATGAGAAAGCAAAATGAATGAAACAAATCTGGAAGTGAGTAAAATCAAATATGTTTTTTTGTTTTGAAAATAAGAAAAATATTCTTTTGAAAAAAAATTACGAAAAATTTGTATTTTACTCACTTCCAGATTTATTTTATTCATTTTTTAAATTGTATGCATTAAAAAAACAATAAAAATCAGTTTATTAATAAAATTAAATATTAACAAAATTTAATTTTACTGAAATTAAATATTAAAATAATTTAATTTTATCTAAATTAAATATTAAAAAAATTTAATTTTATCAAAATTATTAATAAAAAGAATTTAATTTTTATCAAAATTAAATATTAAAAAAATTTAATTTTACAAAAATTTTAATTTTTCATACACTTGCTTTTATTAATACAAATTGCAAAAGAAAAAAAAAGAAAAAAAAAAGAACCTGATCGGGAATTGAATCGACATCAAAATGATTGTCGAGCGAACGACTTAGCCACTACGCCACAGCTGATTATAAATTCAGATACAAGAATGTAGTATATAAATTTTTCGCCTTTTGGGGTTTAAGGTAGTTCTATTGGTTTTTCACTTTCCTATAGAATTTTTTGAAATTGAAATATGTTGTAAATTAAGATTTACGCTTTACAATGATATTTTGATTTGGGTGGATGTCCACCTTCATCTTTTAGATATTTTAGTTTAAACTTTGCTGAATTTAACATGAAAGTATATGGGCGAAGCGCTTGAAACGTAACATTTTATAAGATTGTGTAAAAAGTTTTATATAGATTTTAAAGAAATTAAAATATATTATACTTCAGATCTCAAGGATTAAAATGGTACCTTGTAGATTATAGCAATCGACCCTCAATTCCGAAATAAAAGGAAAATAATGTCCTTACTCTATATTAATTTACATGTAAACATGCTGTCTTACGATTTGCATTAAGTATACTTACAGATTCTGCGCACAAACATGTTTTTCAATTGTTGTGCAAACACAGAACTCAACCAATTTCTCTTTCGTATAGTGTGAATTCGTAAGAAACATATTACTTCACAATGAGAACCACTGGACTAATAGAACTACCTTAAGAATAACAGTTTAAGTTTCACTTAAATTGTTTTTCATTATTTCAATCTCTTAATTATATTTTTTTATAATTACATGGGGTTCCATTATATTTTTTTAACTTTATTATAGTTATCAAATATAATCTGAATAAATAGCAATGATAACTGCCGTTCATTTACCGACTGGTCGTTATCATTTACCTACTGAAAGCGACGTTAACGCCGCGTCTGTTCGGGGTATCAACTACATATTTTTAGCTTCAAAGCTCCTTGGGGTTCTGCGCGTCTATTAGGATCTATCTTCGTTGTCCAAGGATCTTGAAAAACATGTTGATTCTCGGTTTGATAGCCTCTCTACCCAGATTAAAGACGTTGATGCTACGGTAAAACATCAGAATGAAAAAATAGAAGCCCTTGAGAGGGAAAATCTCGAATTGAGAGGTGAAGTCGACCAACTTAAGGAGCTTTGTGCTCGCGGTTCTCCGAGTGCAGAAATGAAAGTCACTGGTATTCCGAAGTCATGCACGACGCCGTTATTGGATTTGACTCATAGTATTTTGAGATTGTTACAGTTGGGTGCGGTCAGTGGTGATATTTTGTCAGTGAGACATTTCTAGTCAAAGAGTCAAACCAAGGATTCAGATTCGTCGGTGAGCATCTCAAGTAATGCTTTCTCATTTATTGTTAAGTTTAAGTCTGCTGCAAGACGCGATCATGATTTGAAGGTTAAACGTGAATATGGTGAAATCAAGTTTGTGGACCTTGTGCAGGATGTTGTAGGCGATAAGGTTGTGGACCTTTATGAGATGCTGCCTTCATTTGTATACAACTTGTTAATGGTTGCTAAGAAAAAGGCAAAAGAGTGCAATTATAAATATGTTTGGGCTAAAGAGGGTTGTATCTATGCGCGCAAAGATGACAAGGCTGATAGGTTAGACATTGTTACCGAGTTGGACCTGCAGAAGATTTCATGACTACAGCCTCGTGATCCCACAAAGCCTCATCATGTTGTATTTCGCAGTTTGCGTGTGGCTCACATTAATGCAAATTCTGTCAAGGATCATATTTCACAAATTGAGGAGTTAATGCTTCATAAGTGCATAGATATTCTATCGATCTCTGAGTCTTGGCTCACTCCTAAAACTCATGATTAATTTTGATATTGCCAATCATTGATTGATTCGCAATGATAGAGGTTTGCGATCTTCAACTGGCAAACGTGAATATGTTCAGGGTGGTGGTGTAGCATGCTACTTGCGTAGTGATTTGAAGTTTAAGGTTCTCGCTGCTTCACAAATTGAAAACATCAATGATGCTGAGTTTCTCCTTCTTGAGGTGTCCTTGGACGATGCATGGCGTATTCTTTCTGTTACCATTTACAGGCGTCCTAAGGGTCACGTTCTAACTGAGTTTTTTGCAACCCTTCAACGTTTTAATCGGTCGTATTCAAATGATATATTGGCTGGTGATCTGAATTCTGACCTGTTAATTGATCATTTTTATAGTAACCATTTGCGAGATCTAGTTTATGACAATTCATTATTTCTTGTGCCCTTTGAAGCAACTCACCATAAAGAGAATAGTGACACATGGCTTGATGTTATTGTTGTAGATTCTGAGATGAGAGTTCTATTGACTGAACAATCAGATGCACCGTTTATTAATGGCCATGATTTTTTGATTTTTGAATATGCTCTGGATATTGCATCTCCTGATTCAATTCGACTGTTTTCAAGGAGTTTTCTTAAATTTAATGCGGGCACCTTTCTCGTGACCTTCGCTGGAGTGCTGATCAGGACGTCGATGAGGCACTCGAACGTTTCTCGAGTGTTGCGATTTCTACATTGGATGATCATGCTCCGTTTATCGCGAGAATACTGCGTAGGCCACCGGTGCCCTGGATGACGGACCAGCTGCGGAAAAGATGTAAATGTCGAGATGGATAGTATAAAAGAGCTGAATGCACTCATGATCTGCACCTGCTTGCAGAATATAAATTAATGCGCAGGATGTTTAAGATCGAGCTGTGAGACGCCAAAAATAACTATATTAAACAGTCTTTTGCTGCTGCTGCTGAAAATAAGTCCACCCTTTGGAGTTTGCTTAATAGGTTTGGACTGGTGCGGGATACGTTGCGATCACCCCTGAGCGTATTTTCTGCTGATGAACTCATGAAGTATTACTCGGATGTGATCTGCGTGCATCCACTGTGCTCGGAGAAGGAGCTTGTGGAGATTTTGAAATCGCCATTGCGATTGGGTGATAATAGTTTTGCTTTTAGACCAATCGCTGAGGATGAGGTGCATCGTGCTATGTTGACATGTCTTCCAAAGGCTCGTAGTCGTAGCTGTGATGGACTTTCACTTTCTTTTTTCAAAGACGTACTCCCCACTATTATTCCATTTTTTACTGCCTCATTCAATCTCTCAATTGCGGCATGTGTCTATCCGGCTCGTTGGGAGAAATCGGTGGTGGTTCCACTTTTCAAGGTTACATCGCCAATGTCACCTTCTAAAACTAGGCCTGTTGCAAACCTGCTGCATTTTGCAAAGGTTTTTGATACTTTATTGGTGCAGTAGCTTACTGATTATTTGGAGGATAATAACCTCCTGTCTAATTATCAATCGGGCTTTAGGTGTGGTTACAGCACCAAAACTGCATTATTGAGGATCTCAGATGATATCAGTAAGGGTATTGATAAGGGTCTAGTGACTCTCATGCTCTTCTTTGATTATAAGCGGGCTTTCGATTCATTATGTCATAAGTTACTCCTGGGTAAGCTTCGAGATTTGAACTTCACGGATGAGGCTATCAAATGGATTTATTCATATTTAACTGGTCGCCTACAGGCGGTAGTGGGTGCTGACTCGTGCCTTTCTGATTTTATGAGAAATATATCAGGTGTTCCGCAGGGGTCTATACCGGGCCCTATTATATTTCTTATTTTTATTAATTCTATATTGGCTGAGTTGGAATACTGCAAGGATATTTGCATGCTGTTTGCTAATGATTTACAGATTTATATACAGTGTTAGCCCTGCGATTTGGAATGTGCAATATCTAGACTAAATAATGATGCTTCATTGACTGTAAATTGGTCTCGTGTGAATGGTTTATCGCTTAATATTAGTAAGACGAAATGCATGCTGTTTGCTTCCATCCAGAACCATATGCTTATCGATGAAAGCCGGTTACCTCCAGTGATCGTTGATGGTTCTGTTTTTGTTGTGAGATTTAAGAATCTTGGAGTAGTTTTTTCTGAAGATCTCACGTGAAATGCACATGTGTCGCAGATTTGCTCACGGGTCCATGATGTCCTTTATCGTTTAAGGTATAAGAGTAAATCCTCCATAGTGTTAAAATTTCACCTACGATAAATTAGAAAATAAAAATTACAGACACGCGTATATAATAAACTTTTTTTGAATTTTGATGTATTATAATGAAAGAAAAAAACTGTGTTACTCACTTTAGACGGTAGTCTTTTTAAGGTACATCTAGGAAACTAGGTAATTAATGTGAATCCGTTACAGAATGTAATGCGTATGCGTTACAGAATACTTCACTGAATATTCCAATACGTAACTATTCATAATTTAACTGAATACTTATTAATATAATAACTCTGCTAAATAATTAATTTTTGTGATTTATATTGGTTACAAAATGATGAAAAATATTGGATATATTTCGAAAGCTCTATATTTATTATTTCATTAGCAATTTTTAATAGTTTTTTTATATATTATTCCATGTAATTTTTTAATAGATACTTTCAGCGAGCAAATCAAATCATCAACTCTAGAACAAGAAAAAAATCCAGAACTTCAAAAATCTCAATTTCAACAAGTTAACAAGGTGCCTGGAGTAAGGATACGACCAAAGGTTGTACTTCACAAACCTCTTATTAAATCTGGAGCAGTTAGAATCGGCAGTTTGAGAACCAAGCCAATTCATCTCACAAATGCGTCTTCAACGGAAACTATATCGGTTGGCAACACCAGCTCTAATCCCGTTCTCTTTGAACTTGTCAGTGAAGGCACCGAAGAGGAAAGCAGAGAGGTAAGCTAGAAATATGAAATAAGGATTTGATATGATACATATAGGCTTGTCTGTGGATCGTTTATAAATTAAAAATGAAATTTCAAAAATGAATTCCTACAGAACCATAATACTAACAAAAAAAAATTGCAAGTAATTTGGACGAAACAAATGACAAATATTTTACATTTAAATTATCTTCCTTGTTTTTATACATTCATCAAGTTATCTAAAAAAATTAGAGAGGAAGAAAAAAAAATTCTGAAGCATTGAAAAAGTATCTATTATTTATTATTATATCATTTAATTTTAATGAATATTATTTAATATTTCTGATGTATTAAATAATGATATAAATATATCAAAAAATATAAAAATGCAAAAAAAAACGTTCGTTATTTTAGTCGCATGTACAGTGAAAAGCTAGATACTGTATGATTATTTTACTTAAAAGAAAATTCACTACGACATGATTACTGTTACTTTGATAAACTATTGTATTTTATTGTATTAGAATAATTCGACGTGGCTACAAAAACAATCACAGCTGTGTAATTGTCTATGAAAAAAGACACATCTTCAAAAGTGCATGCAAGTACAATAAAATACAATAGTTTATCAAAGTAACAGTAATCATGTCGTAATAAATTTTCTTTTATGTAATATAATTATACAGTATCTAGCTTTTCACTGTGGATACGACTAGAATAACGAACGTTTTTTTTTTGCATTTCTATATTTTTTTATATATTTTTATCATTATTTAATATATCAGAAATATTAAATAATATTCAATGATACTTTTTCAATGTTTCAGAATTTTTTTTTTCCTTCTTTAATTTTTTTAGATTACTTGATGAATGTATAAAAACAAGAAAAATAATTTAAATGTAAAATATTTGTCATTTGTCGCCAAATTACTTGAAATTTTTTTTTGTTAGTATCATGGTTCTGTAGAAATTCATTTTTAATTTACTTTTGGAGATGTGTTTTTTTTCGCAGCACAATTACGATGTGTTTTATTTCGCGGCACTTTTCATCTGTGTTTTTCTTCGTAACCACGGAGAAAAGAAAGAACTGTTGAAATAGGTACTAAATCTAGTATATCCAATTTATGTAATAAGGTTTTTTAAAAAAAAAGTGACGATATAATTTCAATTAGTACTATAGCTTCAATTTTAGGGACTAATGTTTATACTATAATATTATAAAGTAAAAGCATAAATTTTCGATGCCTAAATCCTTTTTTTCTGGTCCTCAGACTGACATTTCACCTACTCGATTCAAGGGCAATGTTTTGCAGAAAATGTGATTGTTAATCTCTTTTGGTGTGGCTTTTTCTGTTACTAAAATTAAAAATTGATAAATATAGAATTATTCATATAATATATAACACTTAGATTACTAATAATTAATTTTCCAATTCGTGATATTGAAGGAATAAAACAATACATGTTTATCTGCCATACTTCGTTTTAAAATAGTTAGCTTGTGAGTTTGAAATTAATTAATAATAATTTAAAATTGTTATATATTATATGATTAACATTATGTTTATTAACTGTTAAAAATTGGTATACAACGTAATGATTTTTAGGTTGTTAGGTATTAATTATATTGAAGTTTCATACTGGAAAGCACCGCAGTGCGTATTAAGTAGGTAATATGTTAGTATAATTTAGTTCCATAGTACAGAAAAATTCGGTACTATACCAAATAATTTTTGGAAGAAGTCGCGTTAGAAGATGTACCAATATAGGTCGTCTTAATTTATGTACTGAGTATCAATTAAAAATTAACTGTTAATGTTTTTTTGACTACTCACTCAAGTTAGTACATTTTTTATAGGTATTTTCCTTTCTCCGTATGCGCAAGTGCAAATTCAAGATAAAGGCCTTTCTCATATGATGATATCAGATAGATTCTAGCCCAGTTCCCGTTTAAAACGTTACATCAGGCTAAACTATCTGACACACCATACCGAAATCTTTGACTACCGATCGATGGTCGGTCATTTTTGTGACCAACAATTAACCCAATGAGATAAGATTTTTTTAAGAGTCGCAATATTATTAGCACATACACTTATTTTACTTTCAAAAAAAGTCAGAAATACCTAGCTAGGATTCTAACTTATGCCCACCGCGTTGAAGACAAGAGCTCTATCCGTTACACCAGTGCGCTCTTCAAGATTAAGGTTGAAACTTGAGAATATTTAGTATTCACAAGAATGAGATTCGCCTATGAGGTTCGCATTCATGAACGTGATTTCAGTATTGAGTATAACTTGAAACTCAAGTATCTTTACTTGGGCTTCAGCAGTTATTTTTGTTGGGTGAGATGTGGAGTTAAAAAAGGTGAAAAATGGGTGTAAAATAAGTAGGAAATGGGTGTTATTGAATAAAAGGATGGAAAATGAGATTGTGGGGGTTTTGTAATAATAATTGGTTGGTGGCAGCGGTGGGATACTAGTCCAAGCCCCACAGATCCTGGATAATAATGCGTGTTCTTAGGAAGGATTGGAATAAAACACTGTAACAAACGATTACAAATAATTAGTTTTATTCAAAGATAAACTTCGCCGATTACTTCGGCTTTCGCGCTCGACCCTATAACAGTGAGGTCTGAACTCGTGTTGCTAGCTCTAAGGCTAGAGAGCGTCTGTCTTCTCGCAACGCAACGACTGACTCGGTGGCGATCTCGAAGCGCCTAAATTTGGCGCATGCGTCGGGCTGACGTCCCCACACACTCCCCCCCAAATGTAAGCGCGGAAACAAAAAACTTTATTTAAATAATTCGCGCAAAACATTTAAGGTACAGGTAAGTATACAAAATAAAAGGAATATGTGCTTAGTGCACGTCTCATAACTGCATACAAAATACAAAATAAGTGCGCACGTAATACAATATTGTTTAGAGTCAGTTGCGCTGTAATATCGCAAGTTAATATTTTTAACAGCTCTTAAAGCTTTAAGAACGATACAGACATGAATCTTTAAAATACAAATATATACATTTAGCATGATACATAAATTCATACATTGACTTAACGTCTTTAAAATATAAATATACATATTTAGCATGTTACATAAATTCATACATAGACTTAACATCTTTAAAATATAAAGATCCATACTTTTTTTAAAATACGCGTATTGATACATAACATATTACGCACCTAAAAATAGAAATAAAGATAAATCGCTCAATATACTCCGTACGTTAGGTATATAAAATTTTTAACAATACAAGCTTTATCTTTATCACAAAAATATAACGCAAATACAAATTGTAAAATATTTTCCAATATAAAAATCATGCAAACATAACAAATATTGAGGTTGCATTCCTCATTGTTAACTACATCAGGTAATCTGATGTTCGGTCAAATTAAGTGTTTGCCAGTATAACGACGATCGAAATTAACGGTAGATGGTATTATTATGTACTCACGATGGAAACTGTCTTCTAGTTACTGATGTTAAGTGAGAAATGACATAATGAACAAGTAATAAAATTCTCGGTTACACTTTGAGATTTATCACGAGTACATGGACAATAAGACATTTGCAAGTTATTATAACAACTTAACACAATGCTTGCTAAACCAATTCAATACTTTTATGTACATTAAAAGATTGACCAGTTTATCCCTAAAAATATGTCTATTCCCCTAGCCAAGGTTACAAAACTGAGCTAATTGTGTAAAAAGAAAATGCAAGAATTGCATATTGAAGAACAAATATACAATCTTAGCTATCATAAATTACACGTGAACTAATGGAGACAAAATTAATGTACGGTTTGCTGCCGTAATGATCTGACATACTGTAAAAGGTTAACAATAAATAGCAAGAACAAGAGCTATCTGTCATTACTGCCATGTTAACATGAAGCAGTGTCGCTATCATACCCTCAAGACAAAGGTGTGAGCTTTACAATTACAATTCTACAAACAATGATTTTACAGATAACATGACATATCGTGAGAAGTACGCATGAAAAATAATATATATACCATAAATAAACTTTGACCTTGAGTGTTATATGAATTAATTCGAGATAAATTTAATTTAGCTGTAAATATACTCTGGTCTAATTTGCCTTAGTGGCAATGGATAGGCCAGGTTACTAATATAAAATAAGACTGCACGGGTTCAATTGCCCAAATGACAAATAATGTACCCGGCTAAAAAAAATGTCCTAAGTGGAATGCTCAAAATACTGCAAGATAGGCAGCTCGTCTGTCTGCTAATATCTAATGCAATTACTGTGTACACACAGGAACAGCCAAAGACACAGGTAGCAAGTTGTTCTACGCTGTACCAAAAGATAAAGAGTGGCTTTGGTGTTATGAGCTAAAAAATTCCATAATAAGGCATAAGCACGACCAGAAATTGGATCGTAAATTATGAAATGCCAAGAATGGCTTGGTCTATAGGTTTTAGCTAGACGAGGTATGCAGATGTTTGATCTGCCCTATACCTAACCCTAGAATTCCTAATATAACACGTGTTTTATATTATGCTAGTCAGACTTATGATCTGCTAATGCATTAGACCAATTAAAGAAGAAAATGCATAATGTCCACATTAGACTGTGCAACAGAATCTCTAATAAAATTACAGCATCTCGCAAAATAAATTAAATAACTAACCGCAGTACAACTGGATTTGCAGGTCCAACTGATGCACTGGGGATATAAACAAGGTCACGCGAATACTGTATACAATACTAACAATAATTTAATCAAAAAGGTACAAGTCTGAAAAAGCTAACCTAATTGTTAACACAACATGTATATGGAAGATACATGTGTGCCAAACTGAGGTTGTGCGAAATCCAGATCCAGTAAGTCGCTTCTGGCACGCATAAAATGACAATGTCACCCTCATTTTCGGACAGCACTTGACCAAATAAAAGAAAAAATAAGCATAAGCAATAAAATTTCGCGTTAATTAAATAAATCAATAATTTTCCAATAATAAAAAGGTACTTTAAACATTCTCACGATATTCATAACACATACCACACACTGAACCCACGCTCACAATGGTTCGTATGTACATTCGTACGTGCACTCAATAGCGTATAATCTTAATAAAAAGAGCAAAATTCAAGCCGTAAAATATACTCAATATTTAAAGAAATAATTCATTTTAACAATTACAATTTCATGATTCAAATTAAATTGATTTTCAGTAACTTGATTTAATACAGGCTTGACTTTTTCGGTCTTTTATGTTGCTTCTTGGTTTTCTAATGACAAAGAAAAAAAAATCTTATCAAATCGCACTTTAAATAAATTTTCAAGTTACTTAAAAAAAAATTAATTTACTTTAGCGAAGAAATTTCTTTGAAATAAAGAAAAGATTAAATTTTACTATTTTGACCAAGAAGCAAACGTCTAATTGAGTTAAAATTCGCTCCAACGCAAAATGTTAGTAATAAGAACACGAACGAAAATTTCACATTACAAAGCTTAAACGCACGCCGCGTCCCGGAAGTACGTCATCAAAAAGAAAATCTTCTAATCGAGTTGCGTGTGTTGGCGAAAGTCGTGTAACGCAATTGACGCGTTAGAACACGAAATGGCGTCCTTCAAACATCCGGAAGACGCTATCTTTATGCGATTCAATGTACATGTGTAACCAAAAATGGCTGCCGCGCCACGTTTTTCTAATAACCTCCCGAAGCTTTTAATACCACATCTTATTTTTCTTAAAAAATAATTTTTTACATAGCGAACTTACACGCAAAAAACCATCACGTGCACAGCAAATACCTTTCTAAATGGTGAAGAAACCTGCTCGTCAATGACGCTGCAAGCCTAGCTGAAAAGATGATCGGTGATGGCAAAGGCAAAACGCGCACCAGCGCGCTGAAAAAATGTCCGGCGATGTTCGTGAAAAACGTGCTCCAGCACGCTGAAAAATCGTGTAGAATGCCGTTGAAAGACGCGCTCAGGCGCGCTGAACAAGAAGCCGGATACTGCGTCATCCTTAAAACCCATGCTACTGCGTAGTTTGCTATGCAAGCCACTGACCCTGTGGCACAGATGTTGAAAAAAATGCTGTGGTTGTACTCGCGCAGAAAAAAAACTTGGGAGCAGCGGCAAAGCCACACACGAGCCAGAACCAGAAAAATGAAAATCCTCAGTCCAAGGTAATTAGAGCCGTTGGAAAATGGCGAAGCTTGCATCCTTCCTTCTTTACGAGGTCACCACTGTGGGGGTTTTGTGATAATTATTGGTTGGTGGCAGCGGTGGGATACTAGTCCAGGCCCCACAGATCCTGGATAATAATGCGTGTTCTTAGGAAGGATTGGAATAAAACACTGTAACAAACGATTACAAATAATTAGTTTTATTCAAAGACAAACTTCGCCGATTACTTCGGCTTTCGCGCTCGACCCTATAACAGTGGGGTCTGAACTCGTGTTGCTAGCTCTAAGGCTAGAGAGCGTCTGTCTTCTCGCAACGCAACGACTGACTCGGTGGCGATCTCGAAGCGCCTAAATTTGGCGCATGCGTCGGGCTGACGTCCCCACAAGATATTCTATGAGTAAGATATTGAGGATCAACGACTATAATTTTTTTAAAACTATATTATGTAGAAAGATCTATATCTCTGTTTATTATAAAAAGTTTTCGCCACCGTTGTCGACGCTGCCACCGTGTATAAGAATCAATCGTGGTCCCAGTTAGCTATAATATAGCTGAAATTTAGCTGAAATTAAGTTGAAATAGACGCTACAAATTAGCTAAAAGTCGGCTAGGAAGTAGCTGAAAGTTGTATTAAATTTAGCTAAAAGGTAGTTGAAACTAAGCAGAAGTAGGATAAATTTACCTAAAAATTAGTTAAATTTATTCATAAAGTCAGTTTAACTATACAAAATTTAGATAAAAATTAACAAAACGTCACTTGAAAAGGCTAAGCTTAAATACGTCATGTATAAAATGTCATGTAGTTCTGTTAGATTATATGTATATAATTAACTTCACTGATGAATTTTAAAAATAAGAGCAATTGTAGAGCAAATAAATAGCGAAAACAACTATAAAAAAAACAGGTGGGGACTGGCTGACAGAAATTAATACTTCTTTTGGTTTAGTGACAGTCTTGCTTCTCATAGAATAAACAATTTTCAAATACATTTGCAACTTACTAAGCTACTTAAAAGCATACAAAAATTGTTTAAATAATATGCATATAATGATGAAAAAATATAAAAACAATCAAATTATTACAATTTTTTTAAAGATTTATCATAATTATTATATTCAATATGGGAATAAGTATATCATAATAACCTTTTTTATGTAAATTTAAAACTTAACTCAATGATAGCCAAAAATATAATTAATATTTTTTTTCTTAGTTTTTTAAAAATATTAAAAAAATACACAGTGCGTATGTGAATTATAATTGCAGTTCTAAACTATAGTTTAGTCGATGTTTTTCTTGAAACTTTGAATCGAGCACTAAATATAAATCATTTGAAAATTAATATTTTTACTGTAAGCCTATTAAAATATTAGAATTTAGCTTTTTAGTATATCTTCCAGCAATTTCAATTATTCAATGTCGGAAAATATTAGTAAGACTATTCTACACTTTAGGTCTAAACAGCGTGATGACATGGGTTTTATTTGTAAACTGATTCGTGATTTGCCTACGTTCCCCTACTGCCGAGTAACCTCAGACCGTCAGAAATTCACAAGAAAAAATTTAGATGAAAAGCGCTTATTTAAATAGTATTATCTCTGGCTCTACTTGTCACGCAAAAAAAAAATTTTTAAGTAATAGAATTTTGTTCTATTTCTATCCTCTATAAAAATTTGTAAAAATTTCAAATTAAAAAAAAAATTTTTAATTGTATATTTTCCAATAATTACTAAAAAATTTAAACAAAAACGAAGAGAATTTAAAAAAATAAAAAATTCAACTCTGATTTTTTTTGTTTTGATGCTTTTCAATAAAGTTATAAACAATTAAAACATCAAAAGTCAAAATTTGATTAACAATTACGTTTGACATATGATTATATACATTATCATGATTTTCCTAGAAATAAATTGTAATTTTTTGAAGAAATTTGAAAAAAAAATAGTTGAATTATTTAAATAATTTTGATTCAAATTTGATTGTTTACGTGCTTAAAAATATATATGATCACTTCTAACTATAATGAAAAGTCTCGTAACAAAAAAAACATCTGTAATGAATATTAGATTTGTGAAAATACTTTTTGTTTCTGTTTGAATTTTTTCCTGATCATTAATTAGAAAAAAAAATAAAAACTTAGTATTTTGTATCTAATTTAATTTGTTTAGATCATATTTGTTGTGCGACTATCAGAGAAAATACTGTTTACAGGAGCGCTATACATATATATATATATATATATATATATATATATATATATATATATATATATATATATATATGGGACATTTATTTTCAAAGCGATCACCGCCACCTCTCTAAAATTCATGTAAAGTAAAAAAGTTCTACAACGGCGTAAATTGTAGGTATTTTCTTTAAATTTTTTTAACTTTGTGGTCTTTTATCGAGAAACCAAATAGTAGCCGAAAGATGGCGTTCCACAGCAGGCAACCGTAGTAAAAGTAATAAAAAAGTACAAAAATATTAAAATTTATCAAAAAAATTGATAAATTTTTTTAAAATTAGAATTATGTGTTGAAAAGTTATAAATTTTTGATTTTATAATAATCCCTATATTCATGCAAGAATGACATCACTGAAGTCAAATCCATTTGGAAAAGTAAAATTAGTTCATGAGGTCATTTAAAACCTTACGGTCCATGAATTATGGATTCGAAGGTTCATCGAGTGATCATGAGAGTATGACTGGAGTAAAATAAATCCAAAAAGGATTAAAATAAAGGTATTTATGTCTACTTTAAAGTAGTATTTTAAATATTTTTTAATTCACTTAATCATTAATTAAAAAATTGTATTTTATTTTTCAGGTTAAAATATGTGTATACCCCTTAATAAGATATTTACTGTGATTTTTTTAATGACCTTATATAATATTTCTAGTTCTAATTATTCTATAAGACATAAAATGAATGTTATTTTTACTCTCAAAAAAATTAAAAAATTATTTTTTCTTATTTTCTTGAAATGTCTGTAATATTTTATTTGTCATTTGAATATACAGTAAGATATATATAATTCTTGTTTACATTAATTAAATACTTGTATTTATTATTGGGTTGCATTTTTATAATAAAAAATCATGTTAATACTTACCCCGAACGCAATACAAATATCAAGATACAAACCTTTTTAATAAATTCTCTCTGAAAACCAATCTATTGATAATTTAAAAATAATTCATGTACTCAAAAAATTCTTAGATTAAAAAATAGAAATACTTTCTTAAAAAGTGTTACTTTTAAAGGTCTCCCTTAACCGATAATTGGACTTGATTGCATAGCTTTCCCAATTTGACTTTGGAGTGATAGTGGAGATGACCTTATAAACAAAAACGAACTTCTAACTCAAATTAACCGTTCGGAAATATTAGAGTAACCGATGAATGGATTTTATTTCACAGTTTTCTCAATTTAACCTTAGGATTAGCTTGAAATGACTCTGAAAATAACCTTACACAGACGAAAAGACCTCGAATTTAGACCACAAAAATATATACAGACTATGATAAGGCTATTCAAATAACTTTTTTTCACTTTAACCTTTAAATAGCCTTAAAGCAGACCTTATATAGATACATAGACCTCGAGAACTCCAGTAGTCGATAATTGCACTTGATTAGGCAACTTTATCTAACTTTGACCCAGATATAAAATTGTAGATGACATTATATAGACGAACAGACTTCAAATTCAGACTCAGCGATTCTAACAATCCTAGCAGTTGATGATTGCACTTGATTAAGTAACTTTTTCTCACTTTGACCTTGAACTAAAATTAAAGATGATCTTATACAAATGGATGAACCTCAAATTCCGCCTCAGCGATCACAAAACGTTAGTAGTCGATGATTAGGCTTGATTAAATAACTTTTTCTCACTTTAACCTTGAAATGACATTGAACATGACCTTGTACAGATTAACAGACCTCAAATTCAGACTCAGCAATCCCATAAAACCCTCATTGTCGATGATTTGACTTAATTAAATAATTTTCTCTCATCTTGACCTTGAAATGACATTGAAGGTGACCTTGTATGAATAAATGGACTTTGGATTCAGATTCAGCGGCTCAAAAACTTGTAGAATCCATTATTGTTATTTATTAAACATCTTTTTCATTAAAATTTTCATCGCTATATTTTTTTTTTATTGAGGTTGCCTGCTGTGGAACGCCATCTTTAGGCTACCATTTAGTTTCTCGACAAAAGGCCACGAAGTAAAAAAAAAGTTAAAGAAAATATCTACAATTTAAGCCGTTGTAGAACTTTTTTAGTCCACATGAATTTCGGAGAGGTGGGGGTGATCGCTTTGAAAAAGAATGCCCCATATATATATATATATATATTCAATATATATCAACTCGTGGAATTGAATACTAATAATATTAAGTTTTGACATAAAGCTAATTATTAAAGTTAAAATTGTATTTCATAGAATAATACAATAATTACTAAGTTATTTTTTATAATAATTATGTGAATTTTATAAGTATAAATTATTTAAAGTGAAATATAATGTAACTTCGACAATAAATCCAATCTGTTAGAATAATTATAATTTGCAATCATTATATTTAATACAAATTTTAGAGTGATATTTAAGTATACCATTTATTTTCTGCGTTCTTAATAAATTTTTTGCAATTCATAAGTAAATTTTCTTCTAAATGTTTACTGTTTCAAGGGAAATTTTACTTTCATCTAGACAGATCATAAATATGAATTCATAATTATAGACATCATCAGGAAAATTTATCCATATTTTATATATTTTTCTATCTTTATAATTGACTATTGAAAATAATTTAATATTGAAAAATTAATTTTAAGATTGTATTTTATAAAACGTATGTTAAAAAGATACTAAAAGAATATTTTTATAATATGTTATGATAATCTTTCAAATGAGGTCAATAGATATATTCTAAAAATTAATATATTACTCTCATCAAAAATATTATTGCTTCAGTAAAATTATTAATACATTGGATTCTTGACAATTTTTACATAAATGACAATTCATATGAATACGAACACACGTACATATGAATATGTTATTAAGGTTACATGAATGTTATTTATGATGAATTGTTTACAAAGAAATTTTTAATAACTAATGTATTTTCATGAAATTAACTTAAATACTTTATTCTCTGAATGATACTTGAATAAAACTTTAATTGAATAAATAATGCTATACAATTATAAATATATAAATTCATTTAATTGTTTATCAAATGGAATGATTATTTATAAAAAAATATTATTTTTACATGTATATTACACAAATAATAATGACAATGGTTGATAGTTAAGTAAAAATTTTTATTTCAAGAGTCATAGCGTTCAAATTTATTCTGATGAAAATGTTATTCGATTAATATTTTCAGTTTTGTTTTAATATTTATTAATTTTTCTTTGTGTTTTAATAATTTTTCATTAATATTAAGGATTCATTCATAAATTATAATATTAATGATATAGAAATAAAAAAAAAACAAATATAAAGTTGAATATAATATAACCTTACTTGTGATACATACACTTCGTATATTTATATTTCATTAAGAATTTACATTTGATACAAATAAAATTGTTGGTTAATTGCAAATAGTCGATTTATTGTTTTAAAATATTCGAATTTTGGAATAACCAAAATATTTTATTTTAATCTTATAATCGTGTATTTAAATTCAATATTTCGTATGTATAAAATGCATATGTGAAGATATTATAATTAGAAATAAACACGAAATTCGTTCTTAAGTATGTTTCACGAAAGAAGGTTTATTTTTAATTTCATTGTTCAACGTAATAGTTATATATTAAGGTCAAGAATCTAAACATAAGAGCCGTTCTTCAATGATATTACACGTTACACGTTACACGTTACTCGTTACACGTTACTCGTTACACGTTTTAAAATTTTCTTGTCCAATGTCTACTGAATTCTATATCCAAACAATACTCAAGTTAAAAATAATACGAGATACTCACGGTTACCTATGAAGTCGAGCTCAATTTTCGACTTTTGTGAATTATGCCTTACAATTTACATACGATTCAGGACATTTTTTACTTTTTTTTCTAGGTGAAATATACTATTTAATGTGAAATATTCTTGGAAACAAAGCTTAAGTTTTCTATTTTTTTTAAAGGCTACTGGTTCTATTCAATTACTTTATATTATTTAGTTTCACTGATTTTTAGTATAAAATAAATCTATGTTCGAAATTTATTTGTTGTCGTGGTTTTTGCTACTTTTATTTTAAATATTGAACTACACATATTTTCTGTTTATTGAAAATCGGTAAAGTTAATTTTATGCATGTAATCGAACAGAACTACATGACATTCCATATATCACATATTTAAACTTAGCCTTAAATTGTATGTGTAATAAACTTAAGCTTTTCTTTAATGTTTGTTTACATATACAATAAAGTATATTTAAATTTAATATCCTAAAATTAATTTACTTTTCAGTGAATTTTAAATATTATTGTAATTAAAATATTTACCACCTTTTTCTACGAATCTCCGGTTCTTTGGATTCGTGCATTTTTTATGTATGTGCTTCGAGTATATATACGTGGAGGCAGCATTATATGGTAAATTGGTGGCTATTTTAACGATGACGTGAGAAAGAAAGAAAATAAATACTTAAATACTGTCTCTCTGGTGCAGAGCTTACGAGAGCGTTACGCGAGAGGGATAAAAGTTAAGTTAATATTTTCTTTCTCTCTACCTAAACTTGCCACCACTTTTTAACACGGCATGCTTTCTCCATAATATATACGCTTTAAGAGTATGTCTAATTATTTTTGTAATAAGATTTTCTTTTTCTATTGATTCCAATATAATTAGGAGTTATTTTATATTAAAGTAAAACTACCTTTTTCTACAGTTCTTGGCTCCTACGGATCTGCGCATTTTTTCGTAATAAGAATAGCAATTCTTATTAAGTCCTATGTAATGAGTAGTTATCATATACAAGCACTTTTTGGACCTCATGCTTGGGTCTTATGTGGGCTTTAGAATATGTATTTCTCTCTTCAACTGTTTCACTATTTTTTGTTTTATTATCTTTTTTCCACTCTCTATTCTTCCTTCCTTCATTTTCCTTCTACCGCTGCCATCTTCAGCTACCCTTCTTAATTTTATCTTTCCTTTAAAATATAGACTTTAATTAGCTTGGGGAACTGAGCGAGTGATTATAAATTTCATAAAAAATAATTATCAGAATAAATGCGGAATCGTTTGCAGATTTTGCAATATGCATTAAAATAATTGTGGGAACAATGGTTTTTGAGAAAATTAAAATAATGTACTTTAGGATCCTAAAAAAAGAAAATACTGATAGTACTTACAAATCGTGCGTAAATATAATAAAAATCATTGTAATCGATTGCAATTCAATTGCGGATTCCATAGATGTTTTCATAATTAGCGTAACCCTTGTAATTATAGAGAAGATAATTTTTTTTAATATTCATTTACTATTACCCCCACCAGCCGCACCGTATAAATCAAATAATTATGAATTTTAATAAAAATAATATTTAAACAATTGTGGAATCGTTTGCAGATTTTGCAATATGCATTAAAATAATTGTGGAAACAATGGTTTTCGAGAAAATTGAAATAATGTATTTTAGGATCCTAAAAAAAGAAAATACGGATAGTGCTTACAAATCGTGCATAAATATAATAAAAATCATTGTAATCGATTGCAATTTAATTGCGGATTCCATAGATGTTTTCATAATTAGCGTAACCCTTGCAATTATAAAGAAAATAATTTTTTTATCATTTTTTTACTATTATTATTTATTTTTAAAATATTCTTTTAAAAACAGTTAGCTAAAGTTCAAATAATTCTAATATCAATTCATTTAAATAATTCAAATTCAAATTTTATATTTTATCGTCATTTTGTCATAGTTTTGTTTCTGACAGGTAGATGGAGTTTTATGAGGGCGAATAACTTCTGCTATTTGTTTTCAATGCAATATATTGCAAGCTATAGCTTTATTTTACGATAGCTATTGCATTGAAAACAAATAGCAGAAGTTATTCGCCCTCATAAAACTCCATCTACCTGTCAGAAACAAAACTATGACAAAATGACGATAAAATATAAAATTTGAATTTGAATTATTTAAATGAATTGATATTAGAATTATTTGAACTTTAGCTAACTGTTTTTAAAAGAATATTTTAAAACTAAATAATAATAGTAAAAAAATGATAAAACAATTATTTTCTTTATAATTGCAAGGGTTACGCTAATTATGAAAACATCTATGGAATCCGCAATTAAATTGCAATCGATTACAATGATATTTATTATATTTATGCACGATTTGTAAGCACTATCCGTATTTTCTTTTTTTAGGATCCTAAAATACATTATTTCAATTTTCTCGAAAATCATTGTTTCCACAATTATTTTAATGCATATTGCAAAATCTGCAAACGATTCCACAATTGTTTAAATATTATTTTTATTAAAATTCATAATTATTTGATTTATACGGTGCGGCTGGTGGGGGTAATAGTAAATGAATATTAAAAAAATTATCTTCTATAATTACAAGGGTTACGCTAATTATGAAAACATCTATGGAATCCGCAATTAAATTGCAATCGATTACAATGATTTTTATTATATTTATGCACGATTTGTAAGCACTATCCGTATTTTCTTTTTTTAGGATCCTAAAATACATTATTTCAATTTTCTCGAAAATCATTGTTTCCACAATTATTTTAATGCATATTGCAAAATCTGCAAACGATTCCACAATTGTTTAAATATTATTTTTATTAAAATTCATAATTATTTGATTTATACGGTGCGGCTGGTGGGGGTAATAGTAAATGAATATTAAAAAAAATTATCTTCTCTATAATTACAAGGGTTACGCTAATTATGAAAACATCTATGGAATCCGCAATTAAATTGCAATCGATTACAATGATTTTTATTATATTTATGCACGATTTGTAAGCACTATCAGTATTTTCTTTTTTTAGGATCCTAAAATACATTATTTCAATTTTCTCGAAAATCATTGTTTCCACAATTATTTTAATGCATATTGCAAAATCTGCAAACGATTCCACAATTGTTTAAATATTATTTTTATTAAAATTCATAATTATTTGATTTATACGGTGCGGCTGGTGGGGGTAATAGTAAATGAATATTAAAAAAAATTATCTTCTCTATAATTACAAGGGTTACGCTAATTATGAAAACATCTATGGAATCCGCAATTAAATTGCAATCGATTACAATGATTTTTATTATATTTATGCACGATTTGTAAGCACTATCAGTATTTTCTTTTTTTAGGATCCTAAAATACATTATTTCAATTTTCTCGAAAACCATTGTTTCCACAATTATTTTAATGCATATTGCAAAATCTGCAAACGATTCCACAATTGTTTAAATATTATTTTTATTAAAATTCATAATTATTTGATTTATACGGTGCGGCTGGTGGGGGTAATAGTAAATGAATATTAAAAAAAATTATCTTCTCTATAATTACAAGGGTTACGCTAATTATGAAAACATCTATGGAATCCGTAATTAAATTGCAATCGATTACAATGATTTTTATTATATTTACGCACGATTTGTAAGCACTATCAGTATTTTCTTTTTTTAGGATCCTAAAGTACATTATTTTAATTTTCTCAAAAACCATTGTTTCCACAATTATTTTAATGCATATTGCAAAATCTGCAAACGATTCCGCATTTATTCTGATAATTATTTTTTATGAAATTTATAATCACTCGCTCAGTTCCCCAAGCTACTTTAATTATGATATAATATTAGAGTCTGAACTTGACTAACTTCTAAATAAAAGAGAAAATTTTTTGTTGATTGCGCATCTCTGAATGCAGCTAAATTTAACTCAATCAGATAATTTTTGACTGACATATTGTTAATTTTCATCTAAATTTTGTATAACTGAACTGATTTTATGAATAAATTTAGTTAATTTTCAGTTAAATTTATCCTACTTCTGCTTAGTTTCAACTAACTTGTAGCTAATTTTTATACAACTTTCAGCTATTTTTTAGCAAACTTTTAGCTAACTTGTAGCTCTTATTTAAAATAAATTTCTGCTAAATTTCAACTATATTATAGCTAAAAGGAGCCACGATTGATTGTTATACACGGTGGCAGCGTCAATAACGGTAGCAAAAATTTTTTATGATATAAAGAGATATAGATCTTTCTATATAATATAGTTTAAAAAAAAATTTAGTCGTTGACCCTTCATATATTACCTATAGAATTCTTATTTTCCACCCTTTTATTCAATGACACCCATTTTCTACTTATTTTACACCCATTTTCCACTTTTTTCAACTCTACATCTTACTCAATAAAAATAACTGCTGATACCTAAGTAAAGATACTCGAGTTCCAAATTATACTCAATACTGAAATCTCGTTCATGAATTCGAACCTTATAGACGAATCTCAATCTTATGAATACTGAAGATTATCAAGTTTCAACCTTAATCTTGAATTTGCACATGCGCACACAGAGAAAGGAAAATACCTTAAAAAAAATGTACTAACTTGAGGCAGTAGTCAAAAAAACATTACCAGTCGTTTTTTAATTGATACTCAGTACATAAATTAAGACAACTTATATTAGTACATCTTTTAACGCGTCTTATCCCAAAAATTATTTGGTGTAGTGCCGAATTTTTTCATACTACGGAACTAAATGATCTTATACTAACGTATTACTTATTTAATGCGCACTGCGGCGCTGTCAAGTATGAAACTTCAATATATTTAATACTCAATAACGTAAAAACCATCAAATTGTAAAAAAATTTGGAACAGTTGATAAATATAAAGTAAATCATATAGTATATAGCAATTTTAAATTACGAATAATCAATCTTAAACTCTAAAGCTAACTATTTTAAAACGAAGTATGTCAGATAAACATATATCGTTCTATTCCTTAAATATCACGAATTAGAAAATTAATTATTAGTAATCTAAGTGTTATATATTATATTAATAATTCTATATTTATTAATTTTTAATTTCAGAAAAAGCCGCACTAAAAGAGAATAACAATCACATTTTCTGGAAAATATTGCCCTTGAATCGAGTAGGTTGAATGTCAGTTTTACTATCGAAAAGAAAGACACTAAGCATCGAAAATTCATGCTTTCGCTTAATAATATAATAGTATCAACATTAGTCCCTAAAATTCTAGCTATGTACTAATTGAAATAATATCGTAACTTTTATTTCAAATACCTGAGTACATAAATTAGATATACTAGATTTTGTATCTATTTCAACAGTACTTTCCCTTCTCCGTGCAGTTGTTAGTTCTAGAAAACGACAAATACTGTTTTCGATTATCTCATGGTTCGTCATTGAAACACGTCATTAAAAAGAATGAATTCCTATCATATTTTTTTATTGATTGAAATGCAATCTAATAAAATAATTGTAACTTTAATTAATCCTTTTTCATAAAAATCTTATATTATATTAAAGTGAAACCACTTTTTTTAACGTTTCTCCGGTTCTCCGGTTCTCCGCATTTTTTAAATGTATCTAATCTTTTGGTAATGAAAGTAGCAATTTTTTATTGGGCCCTATATAATTAGTACTCATTAGTCATAAACTTCTTTCTTGGGCTCTTTATTTTTTTGGGCCTTGTATTTTCTTGCGCCCTATATTTTTTGGGCCCAATAATTTTTTGGACCCAATATTTTTTTGGTCTCTATATTTTTTGGGCTTTATATTTTTTTGGGCCCAATAATTTTTCAGGTCCTATATTTTATTTAACTCCATAAATATGCAGTCAATATGCAGCCGATTAAACAGTGCACCCCAATATGCAGCTAATTCAACAGCGCATTTCAATATGCAGCCGATTCAACAGCGCATCCCCATATGCAGCCGATTTAACAGCACGTCCTCATATATAGCTGATTCAACATCATATCAAACTATTTTGAAAGCGTCAGTTGATATCATATAGATATATTTTAGTAAATAATATATTTTTTATTATATTTCGAGTTCAACTATTACACAACAACATATACAACATCTCTTGACATATTCTTTATAATATCTCTTTATAAACGATGTTTTTTGTATATTTTGTGTTCTGATCATTTTTATTTTCTCCGTTGACAATAGCGTGGTCACGTAAAATTAATTTTAAATTATTTTTAAAATTCGTCCTTGAAAGAGCAACATATTTACCTATGACTGAAAACTGGTGACGGCAAATAAACACCAACTTTTTTATAAGATTGTCCTTGTGATTTATTAATAGTCATTAAAAATCCTAATCTTATAGGAAACTGTTTTCGTTGCATATTGAATGGAATTTCTTTCGTAGATAGATGTAAACTTATTCTTGGAATAAAAACTAATTTACCTTTGTTTCGTTTAGTTGCTAATTCCGCTTGAATGGAATATTTAGGCAATTTTTTCACTATCAACCTTGTTTCATTACAAAGTCCCTTATTGACATTTAAATTTCTTAAAAGTATTATTATAGCCCCTACTTTTGAATGTAATTTATGTGGTGGAAGTCCATTAGGAGTTGACTTATTTAAAAATTCTGTAGGTAACATAATATCTAAATTTTCTTTGTTATCATCTTCAGCTGTATCAATACTTAAATATTCAACATGATTTCCTTCCATTAAATTCAAAACATTGTTATTGATTTCAATATCATCATTATTTTTAGAAGACAAAATAACTTTTTCCGTTAGATTCGTATTGTTTATTTTTATTGTTTTTCCGAATATTTCTTTGACAAGATTTTCTTTAACGATAAAATTATCTAGTATAGCACTTAGATCATTATCATCTTCAAAAACATTCCGGCATTTTCCTTCTCCCATATTTAATAGCCATTGTTTAAAATTATTATCACTATCCGAAACTCGCAGATTTTCATTTAACTTCATTTGCTTGAAATTTTGCCATGATAAACTAAATTCAACTGAATTTTTAATAATGTTTATACGGCTACCATGTCGTAAAATTGGTAATGTTTGCCTGAAATCTCCTGATACAATTATAGTTTTACCACCAAAGGGTTGGTTTACATCGCATAAATCTTGAAAAAGACGATCAACTGCTTCAAAAGCAAATTTGGAAGTCATGGATATTTCATCCTAAATAATTATTTGTGTTTTCTTTAATTGTTTGCCTTCTGCAGAATTAGACTTAACATTACAAGTTGTACAATCTGTTATATTTAATGGTAGTTTGAATGTTGTATGCACGGTTTTTCCATCGACTAATGAATTCGCTGCTATACCTGTCCAAGCTACACATAAATGATGTATGGTATGATATTTAAAATAAGCTATTGAAACGTTAAGTAAATAACTTTTTCCACTTCAACCTGGTCCATCTATAAAAATATATTTTTCTTTACTTTGGTTGTTTAAACTTTTTATAGTAGAGTTGAATATTTGCCTTTGTTTATCATTTAAAAAATTTATTTTCATTTCTAATTCATTAAGAATATTATTATTATGATTTAAAATTGTTTGATTATTATCTTCTTCTATAAATGTGCTTATGTTAGGTAAATTAAAATCGTTTAATGAAAATCCATTGACTTGTGAATTATTTTTAATAACATTCAATGCATGATCTTCACCTATATTTTTTTTTGTATTCAGGGTGGTAAAATTTATCTTCAAATTTTTTATATAAATCTCGTGCATTTATAGGATTATGAAAAACGCAAATAAAAGCAAATAATTCACAAAGAGCATAAGGGAATTCTGTTGAAGATGCTGCTTCCAAACATCTATCCCATTCTTCATCTTCATTAATTAATTGTTTTGCCTTAGCTGCCTCATAAAACGAATTGTACATTACATCATCAACAGTACGCAAAGCTTCAAAAGACGTGGCTCCTTTCACATGTAATAGTAATAACCTAATAAAATAACGTTCTCTATCTTTCGGACTTACTAAGTACATTCTACTAAGTATTGGTTTTCTTTTTTTTTCTTTTATTCCACTTTTTCAGTTTTTCATCAAATGTATAAAAATTTGGTATTTCTGAATACAAGTAATTTCGTGCTTCAAAATCTTCTCTATTCAATTCAAAATATGCTGTTAATGCTGTTCCCACATTTTTTTGCATGATCATTTCTTCTTTTCCTTCTTTAAAAAATACGTTTTGTTGATTTTCTTCATGAACGCTTGGACGTTTTATAGTATGTGAAATGACATGTAAAGGATATTCTAATAATCTGTGCATTGCTTCTGGTGGACATAAATATCGTGTATTAATGTATTGTTGGATTTCGTCATATTCATATTCAACATTTTCACTATTGTCATTTTGAAAAGTGTCTTTATTTTCTGATTGAAAATCTACATTTACTTGATGTATTTTAATGTATGAACAATCATGACCTTTATAACAGTATTTGAATAAATATTTAATGCATTAAACAGTGCAACAAACTTCTACGTTTATGTGTGCATTGAATTTCAATAATAAGTAAGGATAGTAAGGAACAACAAATCCATTATCTGCAATTCTTTCTGTAAATTTATTTTTGAAAATAATTTTGACGCCATCATTTTTGCGTTTGTATAGTGGATATCCATTTGATTTTAATGTTGTTGTATTATTAAATTTTTTTGGAAAATTTTTCGTACATTGTTTCGTATTTCTATCCATACGTGGACAATTTATATTTTGCATACGACAGGGACCGCGTATCATAAATTGTTTAACAATACTTTATAATTTTGGATAAATATCTCTATTTGGAATTTCTGCACTTATTATTTTATCAACTTTTTCGAGAATATCAAATTTATCATTTTTATCTAAGAGTAACAGCATACGCATATGCGGTAATCCTCGTTTTTAAATTCAATTACATAGCAATATGCAATTCATTTTCCTAATATTCCCTTTTTTATTACTATATTTTTTAATTCTTCTACTTTTTAATAAAATACTTTTGTTATAATATCTGGCCTATCTATTGCATTTTCATGAATTTCCAAGTTTTCAGTTATTTCTTTACAATGTAGGTTACAGGTCATAGTTACAAAAAGGTCAGGTTTACCATGATAATTTACAAGTGTCATTGAGTCAATGTAATTTTGTTTTAAAAATTGTGGACTTCCTGTAAAGTTTGACGGTAATACTACCATTTTTCCAATTTTTGAAGAATCTAATTTTTTTTGTTATGTAAATAGTCCATAACACCTTTATAACAATCACTTCTTAATAAGTTTTGGTTTTTTCGTATGAAATATAATCAGGAGGTTCCAACTTTTTCAAACGCATCAACAATGAACTGTCGAGATAATTATCTCAAATTAAGGAATGGATTGAATTTATTTCTAACACTAAGTCTATAATTATAAAATTTTAAATTTGAAATATTACATTTTCCAAATTTACTTTTCATATTTGACATCCATCCAAAACCACCATTAGGATGAATAAGCGGATATGTCATAGGATGTGTATGTTTGCTAATTGTCGTTATACTAATTGGTTTATCATACTTAGAGTAAATGACAATATCACGTTCAATAGGAGGCTGATCGTCTTCTCCAACGTATACTAATGCAACTTCATTACAGGTAGATAGATTATATCTATTTTCATCCAAAATATTATTGCGTACAATGGACATAGTAACAGTTCTTTGAGGACAATAAATTTTTGCACGTCATTGTAGTTCTTCTTCTTCTACTTTATGCAACATTTAATAGGCTTTAGCATAAGGGTTAATGTCTCTTATCAAGATATATAAATGTTTTAATAATGTTAAATTTATATTAAACTCATTCCGTTTAATCGTTGCCATTTCATTATCTAAAATATATAATTGTCCGTATTTACGTGCTTCATCTTTATTGGAATGTAACGCATATACATTATGGTAAATATTTACACATATTCTAATAACTTGTGGTCCTTTACCCGGCAATGTATTAAAATTAACACTAAAACTTGCGAATGCTAAAGCATCATTGTACAACCTAACATTTCGTCAAAAATCAATAATTTCTTCCGTTAATTCAGTTGCTAAACACTTTAATTGTTCTGGGTAAGGAGGATTTTCTAACAATTCTACTTGACCTTTATGACAACAATTGGGGAAATCGTTACTTTTAGTATATTCGAAAGCAAAATCTTCCGCATCACGATAAACACATGTATTTGTCATGAAACCAATGTAATTTTCAGATATGAGATTTTCATCGAAATATATATTTGCTGTGCAACCAATCAGTTTCGAATTAATTTTTTCAGTTAGTATTTTTCATTTGATTTCTTAAATTTTTTTTCTACTTTGCCCTTTATTGTTTTATCAGTAACTTCGTTCAATACAATATTATGATTGTTATTATAATTATTATTATTGTATTTTTCATTATAATTGTTGTCTTTAATTTTTAATTGTTTACACCTAATAAATAATGTCTTTAATTGATAAGAATCATATTTATGTTTTCGCTTTTTTCATCTATTGGTTTATTTATTGTAATATCATTATTAATATGTTCATTGTCATCAATTTCTATTCGTTTACACCTTGTGCGTAATTGTTTTGATTGATAACAATTATTTTTTACTTGTATTTTCTTAATAATATCGGCATTTTCCAATTTTCGATTTTTAATTTGTACCATTCTCTCATATTCATTATATTGTTCACTAATAACTCTTGTATAAGTCCCTTTTTTGCGTAATTTTTCTTTTTTATGCAATTTCTCAATTTATTAGTATCTCTATTTTCAAATAATTTTATTTTTATATCATAATATTTCAAATTTTTTTTATATTTATTTGGTTGTTCTTCTCTCATTTTTATGTAAGCTTTTTTCTTACGTGTAGCTTCATTTGTACGTATTTGTTCCATTTTATCAGTACCCTTTTTTATCTTTGATTTCATTTTTGTTATTTTAGTATTTTTAATTTTTCTTTATATTTATTGGGTTGTTTTTTTTAATTTTTATATAATCTTCTTTTCAACGTGAAGCTTCATTCACACGTATTTGTACCAATTGGTCAATACTCATTTTTTCTTTGAATTTTAATTTTGTTATCTTAGTATTTTCTAATTTTTCTTCATATTATTTAGAATTTTTTCTTTGATTTTTATATGAGCTTCTTTCTTACGTAAAGCCTTATTTGCACGTATTTGTTCCAATTTATCAGTACTCATTGTTTCCTTGAATTTCAATTTTGTTATCTTAGTATCTTCTAATTTTTCTTCATATTTTTTTGGTTGTTTTTTTTTTAATTTTCATAAGAGCTTCTTTCTTGAATAAAGTCTCATTCGCACGTATTTGTTCAAATTTATCAGTACTCATTGTTTCCTTGAATTGCCATATTGTTATCTTAGTATTTTCTAATTTCTGTTTATATTTATTTGGTTGTCCTTTTTTCATTTTCATATAAGCTTTTTTCTTACGTAAAGTTTCTTGAACTCGACTAAGTTCTAAATTATCATTACTTTTTTTTTCTTGTATTTGCATAATAATGTCTTTTTCTGAAATTTTTTTATATTTATGTGATTGTTCTGTTACCATTTTCCTATTTACGGGATGTCGGAGCTGCAGCAATTGAGTTTTGCTTTTTTTATCTCATCAATATTTTTTTAAATTTATAAATTAAACAAATATAATGACTTGTCCGCACTAAAACTATATTAATAAAATAATTTTTGCTAAAATAAAAAATCATTTGGACTTGTTATTTTTTATGAGCTTGGGTTGGAAAGTAGATATCTAACTCAATAAACCTAACCATAAAATACGATACATTGAAAGTTGTTATTATAACTTTATAAGTATAATATTTAAATGGATTTCTTGAGTTGTCCGCACTAGAGTTTAATCTTACAGATTTTTACTTTGTAGCAAAAAAACTTGATTAAACGCATCGTTTATTTATAAGCTAGGATTAGAAATATTATTAGAAGACGGGCAGCTTTGTCATGTTCTTAAGTCCTATTACAAATAAAGCTTCTTTTTCATCTATTTCTTTTGATTCTTTTTTCCTTTCATTTAATTTAATTTTAACTGTCCTAATTTTACTATCGTTATAATTTAAGTGGATATCATCGATTCCCATTATATCATTATCTGGTTTCAAAAAATTTGTATCTGAAATGTCATTGTCAATTTCCATCAAAATTGTTTCATGATTCGAATTCTTTTGTTTACAATACATTTCCATGATCTTTTTTTGTTCTGCCAATAAATGCGTTTGTGAGTTTTTTTCTAATAGTTTAAGAGCAGGTCGTATATCTCTGTCCTTTTCTAATCAAAGAATTAATTTTTTTGCAAAAACTAATAATTGTAGCAAAAAATAAGGAGATAGTCCCATCTCGTATATTAAAAAGCAAGATTTTCTTTAATGAGGAAAAATTATT
Source organism: Anastatus disparis (assembly GCA_017163975.1). Taxonomy (NCBI): domain Eukaryota; kingdom Metazoa; phylum Arthropoda; class Insecta; order Hymenoptera; family Eupelmidae; genus Anastatus; species Anastatus disparis. Next base: position 895,010 of record JAFFSR010000336.1, on the reverse strand, counting down.
TTTATCGATTCATTTCGAAGAAAACCTTGAAAAACTTAAAAAATAGAGGTTAGGATGGACAATTCAGTTTTTCAAGGTTTTCTTAAAAACGAAGCGATAAAAATAATTTTTCCTCATAAAAGAGAATCTTGCTTTTTATTATACGAGATGGGGCTTTCTTCTTATTTTTTGCTACAATTATTAATTTTTGTGAAAAAATCAATTCTTTGATTAGAAAAGGACAGATATACTCGACCTCCTCTTAAGCTCGGTGAAATCTGAATTCAATGGTATTTGATTTAGACGTTACTCATGACAAAAACTCCTCCTTATCATGTCCGTTGGATTATCGTAATTATTATTTGCATTATTATAATTTTGTAAAACTGGAAACATTCTTATTTGTTGCATTTTAAAAATTCTTGATAAAGTAATCGCATTTGAGAAAAATCATATCTTAAACAACATGGACCTAAATTATAAAGTATTGCAACAGCAAAAACAATTGCAAAAACGCCACAATTATAATTATTTGTTTGTGATTGTACTGTTTCGAATAATATGCTCAATTCTGATTTGTTTAGAAATAATGTGTTTATATAAATCTTATGCTCATCTTATAAATATTTAAGATTTAAACTGTCATATATATGAATCACCTTATGATTATAATACACACAAATCCGGTGACCCTTTTCTAAATTTCCGGAAAATAATAACTGAATTAATTCTTCATCAATCGGTACTGAATGAATATATTATGGTCTTTGAATTAGTGAAGTTAATTGCATGTTGAATGAGGTGCACCATTTTGAAATATCATTAAATTCTAATACATGAATATCAGTTAACATCAAAACAATTTAACTATACAATCCCTGTCCCTTAACAATCAATTTATCTTTCTCAATCAAAACCATTATTGAAAATTTAAATTCTTTTCAGAATTTTAATTCATTTTTAATGAAATTTTTTCAAAGATATTCACAAAATAATTGCTTATATATTAACTAATTCAATTTACTGCCTTTTTTCTTTAAAAGCTGAAAAATAAAAGAAATTATAAAAAATGCTATGAATTAATTGTTATATGATAAATAAATAATAATAAAATTTGTAAAAACAATATATCGGTAAAAAAAGGTTATATTTGGTAATTATAAATTTATATATATATATATATATATATGGGACATTTTACATCAACTGGAAGAGCAAAAAAATAAAAATTGCTGAAACTCTGAGAATATATTAAGTTGGTTGCCCAAAATGCGTAAAAAAAATTTTAAGAATTTAGATTGGAAGGATCAAGAGCCATAGATCCTTGGGATTTGGAAATTTTTTAAAATTTTGGGAAAATTACCAACTTTATAGTTATTTTCTGAAAATCCTAATGTTTTAAAGAGAAATTCATAAGAATACATCTTGTTGCAAATGGAAAAAAAAGTTAGCATAAAATTTTACAGACCTAAATTTTGAAGTTTTCTATTGGTTCTTACATGTATTACATGGTAATTGAAATAACTCATTGTTTGCCACTTCAGAAATTGCTTTTTGAGGGCTTATTTTCTTCTATTTTTTATTAACTTCAAAATAAATTTTTGATTGCTTGAGATAGAGCCTAATAAGGAGTTATGAAAGTTTGAAATATATATATTTATGTATGATTTTTTTTTATATTGAATATAAATGTATATTTTAATGTATGATTAATTTTTATATTGCAAATAAATGATACATGATAATATATATTTTAAACTGTCTTAACTCCTTATTGATGGCTCTGACTTACATAATCAAAAATTCATTTTAAAGTTCATGTAAAATATAAAAAAATAAGCTCGCGAAAAGATATTTCTGAAGTGGCGAACAATGAGTAATTTCAATTACCATGTAATACATATAAGGACCAATAGAAAACTTCAAAATTCAGGTCTGTAAAAAATCATGCGAACTCTGCTCTTCATTTACAACAAGAAGTATTCTTATGAGTTTCTCTCTAAAACATCATGATTTTCAGGAAAAAAATTATTAAGTTGGGACTTTTTCAAAAATTTTGATAATTTTCCAAATCTCAAGGAGCTATAGCTCTTGATCCTTCAAATCTAAATCCTTGAAATTTTTTTTACATATTTTGGGTAACAAAAAGAATATATTCTTAGAGTTTCAGGGATTTTTATTTTTCTTCTCTTCCAGTTGGTGTGAAATGTCGCATATATATATATATATAAATATATATATATATATATATATATATATATATATATATATATATATATATATATATATATATATATATATAATAAATCATTAAAAAAAGTTTATTGTAAAAAGAACTAAAATGAAAATTATTTAGAGTTGTTTCTAATAATTGTATTCTTCAATTTATTTACAGTTATTTACGGATATTTGCAGTATCTACATTTAAAAAATGTATAAATGATAATAAACTATCATTATTTATCTCCAGCCTAACGCTTTTTTATTGTTATTTATAGTTTTCAATATTTTCTTATAATCATTTGTTTATTTACAGTATTATTCTACTTTTAAGAAATAATTTTTACACAAGGTGATGAAATATTTTACCATAAGATAATATATATATATATTGCATATCACAAAAAAATTTCAACATCAAAACTAATACTCTAATGTAAAGAATAAAAAATTAAATTAATAGAATTTTGAAATTTTGATATGGGAATACTTTTAATAATTAACTTTTTAATAACTTTGAATATTGGTAAATTTTTTAAATAACTTGTGGAATTGAATGCTAATTAAATTTAGTTTTAACATGAAGATAATAATTCAATTTGGAAATGTATTTAATAAAATAATATAACTATTTATAAGTTATCACTTAATGATAATTTTTTAAACTTTTTATTTATAGTTTGAAATAATATTAAATATATGATTACCATTTTAATAGTTTTTATAAAATATTATGTAAATTTTATAAGTATAAATTATTTAAGGAGGTGTTAAATGGACAGTACACTTGCGCCCATAAATATTGACTATATTTCCATTGTATTTTAAAATTTTAAATAAAGAGATGCATTAACATATAGGATGTATCACGAAGATTATTTAGTTAAATTTTTAAATAAATCTATTCATTAGTTATGGAGAAGTTTGGGTTCCAATGTATTTTCCTATCTTTATGATTGACTGTTAAAAAAAATTTAATATCGAATAAATAATTTTTTTAAATTGTATTTCATAAAATTTATGTTCGAACGATATTGAAAAAAATATTTTTATATCATGTAATGATAATTTTTCAAATGAGGTAATTTGATGTATTTTGAAAATTAATGTTTCTCTTAATAAAAATATTATTGCTTTAATGAAATAAATTTTAATATATTTAATTGTTAACAATTTTTATATAAATGACAATTCATTTAAATACAAACACGTGTACAAATGAAAATGTAATTAAGGTAGATATAATTTTAATATATTAATATATAATTTTAATATATTCAATTGTTAACAATTTGCATATAAATGACAATTCATTTAAATACTATCATGTGTACAAATGAAAATGTAATTAAGGTTAAATGTATGTTATTTATAAAAAATTGTTAACAAGTAACTTTTTAAATAATATATTTTTATGAAAACTAATTAAAATACTTTATTCTCTGAATAATAACTGAATAAAATTTTTATATAAAATAAGATAAAATATCTAATATTTACATAACTATTCATCAAATAAAATTATTATTTTTTTAATATATATATATATTAAAAAAATTATTATTACAATAGATTGTAGTTAAATGAAAATGTTTATTTTAATAATTATAGCGTTGAAATTTATTTTGATGGAAACGTTATTTGATTGACATTTACAGTATTACTTTAACTATATTTGAAAAGTTGCCTGTCATCAATGAAAAAATATTTAATTTTTTAAATTAATATTCTATTAATATCAAGAATTTTCTAAAAATTATAATATTTATGATATGCAAACCTTACTTGTGATACATACACTTTTTAATATTTGTATCTCATTAATATTTTATATTAGATGTCAAAAGGATTGTTAAGTAATTGCAAATAGTTATTTTATTATTCTGAAATATTTGAATTTAAAATTAACTAAAAATGTGTATTTTAATCTTATGGTTTTTTAAATTTAAATTTCATATTTCATATATATAGTAGCTCGCCACAGCGGCCCTTCAAGCCGCTGTGGCTCGCACTTCGGTCCTTTCAGAACTACGCTCAGGGCCGGCCTAACACTACCTGGGGCCGGGGGCTACAAAATCATGGGGGCCCATCATGATCATGAAATAAGGGTGCTATTTCATTATAAATTAGGAAAAATGGGCATTTCTTCATATAGAATTTTATAATTTTTTATATGTATATATAATAATTTTTTGAATTCCTATTAATAATTTACAAAAAAATTATTGCTTACATAAATAAAAGTAAATACAAAATTATAAAAGATATAAAAAAAAGTACGAAGTTATTGGATTAATACTTTAAATTTTTTATACTTTATGATTTAGGATATGTAAAATACATTTCAATGATTATTGAAAGTGTAGAATTATAAATATAGTATTTATTGTTACTTTATTAATTTTATAAAATAATTATGAAATATAATATTCTTATTTTTATAAAAAAATAATAAAAAATGAATTCAAAGAATTGTAAAATAATTAAAAGAATTGATAACTTTGAATATAGAAATAAATATTTTAATTTAATATTAAAATTATTTTCTAAACAAAAAAGTTTCCATATTTTTAATAAATGTGATGATAAGTAGATTACAATTATAAAATATAAAATTCATTATACCGATATCTTAATAAGTGAAGAAATACATGTAAAGCTAGGACACTTAACATTGAAAAAAATTCGAGTTTTTTCTAGTATTATTAAAAAAATCCTATTATTGTGTAATATTAATAATAATAATAATAATAATAATAATAATAATAATAATAATTCAGCTTAGAAATAATTTTGATGATGTTTATAAAA